>CM077150.1:101526730-102049262 GCA_039583875.1 Platanthera guangdongensis
TCCGATGCAACCAGGCCATGCCCAAAATCAAGTCAAAGTCCTGCAGCTTCAGAATAGTTGCCGGCGCCTCAAATGCCTTGCCGCCAATCTCGGCCTCCATATCACAATGTGCAGTGGTCCGCAGCTCTGACCCATCGGGTAGACACACCCTCATCTCTAGTCCAGGAAACCTCTCCACGCCTTCGAGTCCGTCGATGAAGGCCTCGGATACGAACGAGTGCGAAGCACCCGTGTCGAAGAGAGTATGAGCGGGCTTGCCGCTGATCATAACTATGCCTGAGGTTTGTTTACGTGAAAGTTAATTGTTATCCTATAGTTCCAGGTACTATATATATAATTGAAAATTCAAGAAAATCAATAATTAACTTTAAGTACCTGTGATAACCTCCTCGGGGTTCCTCGGCTCTGTGAGGTCCAAGGCGTATATCTGCTCCTGCTCGCGTCTCCTGCCGTGATATCCCCGGCCTCGGCCTCGTCCTCGGCCCTGCTGTAGTGGGGCCACTGGATGTGGAGGAGGAGGAGGGGGATGGAATCGATGCGGGCACTCTGACCTAATGTGCCCGGGCTGGCGGCATCCATAACAAATTACCTGTCGGTGGCCTCGGTCATCCTGTCTCCTCGGATCATGCATCTATAGAGGTGGGGGAGCCAATGCTGGAGGAGGCCCCTGCTCCTGCCTGAAGTTGGGACGACGACGTCCCCCACCCTTCCTGTATCCGATGGTCCTGCCTCTCTGAGAGCCCCTACTGCTCTCTCCTGATGTCGACCTATCAAATGGTCTCTTCCCTCCGGCTCGCACCATCAGCTGGTCAGCCTCCAGCTTCTTCGCCATCTCGATGATCTGCCTAGATGTGCCATGAGAAATGAATAGCAAGGCCTGCCTCAAATCGTCCCTGAGGCCCCGGTAGAACCTCTTGGCATACCTCCTATCATCGGTATCCTGAATCCCCGCAAACCTGGCCAAATGGGAGAACTCTCTCTGATACTCTATCACCGATCTAGTCCCCTGTTTGAGGTTCAAAAACCTCTCCTCCAAGGCATCTCTGTCTGTAGCAGAGACGAAGTGCTCCAGAAACACATCGCCAAACTCCTCCCATGATATCTCTGACAGCTTAAAGTCCGCATATGTAGACTCCCGGACTGATTTCCACCATCTCTTTGCATGGGCCTCTAGCACAGAGGTGGCTAGAGGTACTGCCTCGCCGACTGGGCAGCTGATGCCTGCTAAGATCTCGTGTATGGCCTCCAGCCATTCTTCCGTCTTCATCGCATCCTCTGTCCCACGGTATGTCGGTGGGGACAGGCTCTTGGATGCACTCAGCCAGCTCGACCCCAGATTTGGCTGTGGAGCCGGGACTTGCTGGGATCTGAAGGCATCCAGAATCGCCGTCAAGGTCTGCCCCATCTCCGTATGTAGGAATAGAGTGGCAGCTGGAGGGGGAGGAGCCACATTTTGCGGCGCGGCGACCTGTGGAGGTTGCATAAAGGTAAGGTTAAAACAAAACTGGCCAAACTCATTGTACTTTGTGGACCATTTATGTGACTTTACATATGGGCACACCACTGCTTCCGCTGCATAGTTTGTCCGCAAACTAATGCTTGGGCGGGGGTGGTCCCATGTTGTGGACTTCTTTCTCATATGATCGTTGTTCAAGTGATACCAGTTTGTAAGACCCCCCTCCCCCTTACCAAGGAGGGCTACCGGGTCTTATGCCCAGAACCGCCATCTTACGGTGGCACTAACTCACGGGTTAGTCGACACCGCAATACGCCGATTCTGTCGGCTAGTACGATCATTTAACCTGTAGGCCAATATGAGAAGAAAGAAGTAAAACTGTATATGAAACCATCAGTCCACAAGCCACATAGTACAATCATATAAATGAAATGAAAAGTACATCACTATAGTCCACAGAAGAGTACAAATGAAAGAGTAAAAAGGGCTGAATACACCATATTTGAATTTTTACTATTTGCACACCGAGGCAAAACATGAGCTAACACATGCAAGTGGATTCTCCAACATGCAGTGAACCCAAGGTGCTGAAATTTTTATCATGCACCAAGGATGTCCCCATTGACCTACCACCAAGATTTGGGACCATGGGGAGGTATAAAACTCCATATATTTCACTTATTTATATTTTGATATTTTGGCAAAAACTATAGGAAAAGTTTCTCGAAAAATTCCTAATTTTTGGCAGGGGCTACGTATGCCCTAATCATGCATGTACCCAAAATTTGGGGCCATGGTGATTATTGGTTTGACCAGGGCATCCAATTGAATTTCTGCCCTACTCTAGGACCAGTACTAGGAGAAATGTCCTACAGGACTGTACACTACACCAAATCACATCTTTAAGGTGGCAAATTAAAGATAAGACCATCAGCTACAATTTTCATTGAGAGACTAAGTTCTGGAAATGCCTCTAAGAGGCCTAAACATAACATGCAAAGTGGCTCTAATAATGTGACAGAATCTACACTATTCATCATGTAATAATTAAATCATTTTAATATCATTGCACGAATCTTAAAGCCTAAACCGACGGGATCGGTTCATCGTCCCCAATGAATTGACGACTGCGATTGCGTTTTCCTGGATGATGTTGGCTGGCGATTTCCGGCTAGCTGAGCCACCACCACCGCCGGCAGATATCGCCACCACCTTCGTTAAGGTGGGGCTAGCGTTTCCCGGCGGTGGGGCCGCCGGAGTTGGCTCCTCCGGAGAACCCGAGTAAGAAGAAAAAGCCCGGCTTTCTCCATTTTCCTCTCATGGCATCGGGCTCGATTGAGCCCGATATCTCCCTAAATGGATCTAGAAATCTAGTACAGGAAGAGGCGAGGCGAAACGCACCTGAATTGGGGCTTGGCTGTGGGTCAGGCGGCGGTTTGCCATGGTGGTGGTGCGCCGGCGAGCTCCACCCCGAAAGCTCGATTCTCCACCGTTCTCCATGATCCAGCACTCGATTTCCACTCCCTTCTATCTCCTGAAGCTTCTGCTGAGGTATGTTTGGACTGAACTTGGCTGTACATGGAGATACCACTTACTTGAGCTCGGTTTGAGCTTTGTTTTCTCCGCCCAGCTGCCAAGTGGCACACAACCCCGGTTTTCTGCTGGAAATGGAGAGGGGAGGTCGGCCACCTGGTTTTGGGCAGATAAAACCAGCTGATGGGGTGGCCATGTGGCAACCATTTCCTCCCTTTCCATTTTCTCTCTCCTCCTACCCTTAAAATTCCAATTTTACCCCCTTGCATGTATTCTCTCTCCTGATTTAGAGGGGTAGGACTGGTAGTGTTCACTTGGGCTGGCCATGGGCCAATTTTGGTGGGCTTGGTCCAAGGGAAAATGGCTTGGTCTTCATTTCACTCCTTTAGGTCAATTTGTTGACTTGTTGACTTGGGGAGTTGACTTGGTCAACCATAGTGGGTGGGCTGACCCTACTTGGTGGAAATGGGTCTAGTGGCACCACCCAACTTGGGTTGAGTCAAGGGGGTGCCCTACTTAGGCTAATTGAGCTTATGAGTGTGGGTTTGACCAATTAAGCCCAAGGTTGACTTTGGTCAATTTAGGTCAAAGTGTTGACCTAGTGATATGCCCTAGGGTCCACTTAAATTGTCTTTAGGGTTAGGGCAATGTGGTGGGATCATGGAGTGGCTAGGGTCCCCACTTAGGTTAGTTTGACCTAGTTTGACTATGGTCCTATAGTGGGCCCTACATGGCTACCACCCACTACCTAGGGTCAAACATAGTTGGTCTTCCTTAAATCTCACCCATGCCTAACCCAATCTAAGTTGAGGGGTCCAGAAGTAACATGGGATGTTACATGCTTTGCCAGGAAGAGTCGGGAGAATTCCTCAATCGTCACTTGTGTTAATGGCCTGCCTGCTAAGTGGTGTAGTTCCATCTCATCCCACCATAAACGTGCCTCTCCTTCTAGTAAGAAGGTGGCTAAGGTGACCTTCTGATCATCCTCCATCCCAATCGCCATCATTATCCACTTGACGCG
The DNA here is from genome assembly GCA_039583875.1 of Platanthera guangdongensis. Classification (NCBI taxonomy): domain Eukaryota; kingdom Viridiplantae; phylum Streptophyta; class Magnoliopsida; order Asparagales; family Orchidaceae; genus Platanthera; species Platanthera guangdongensis. The sequence continues at coordinate 101,530,741 of CM077150.1, forward strand.
CGACAACCAGTCCCCAGCCTGCGTAGGAGATCCCACTCCCGAAAACGTAGGCGGGTTAAAGCTCATGAACTGCTTCAACTGCCTTGTAGCTGCTCAAGGATCCACAACCGCAACAGGTTCTGGCCTCGCTGCAACCTGTTCGGGCCTCAAGGCCGGCTACGCCTGCCCAATCGACTGTGCTTGAATCATGGCAAACAAGGCCTCAACAACTAATTGCACAGTTTCCGCAGAAGGCGGAGGTGTAGGCACCTCGGCTGGTGCCGTACCTTCATCAGAACGTTGGGGCTCCGATTGCCCAGCACCACTCCGCGTCACCTATAGGTGAACAAGACACGCACATTAGCGACCTCACACAAGCAATCACAACAAAATAGGAACGTGCAGGTTCCTCAAACACATGTATTTGCATTCCTAAAGTGGACATTCAAAAGTTCATCAGTGTTAACGCGGTTCGCACGTACACGTGCTCGCCACCCCAAAAAACAATTCGACCACGAATTTGAAAGGGAAAGACCGAGACAGCTGATACCAAAAATATAATGACTCAATCCGTTCATATAGTATATAATAGAAGGTCCGGTAGGGGACCCACATCATATACCACAAAACAGGCGGCGAGGTCACGGAGTGATACAAGAGTTGCGCATACTAACTCATAGCATTCTAGCGGAAGCTTATAACACGTAACTGAACTTCAAACATGAATGTCCACCATAACAATATCAACATTGATATATATAAATAACAATGTACCAAATACAAAGTCAGTTGGCGTTATGGCCTTACAAGTTCGTTTACAACAGTGGCTCCCAAACATTGCCGCGCAGACTGGCCACATATAAACAAAAGACAGCATTTTAAACTTTAGCCTTCAAGGGCTAGCGGCAGCAGCAATAGCAGCAGGGACTTTAGCCTTTTTGCATCCCGCTTGGTTCTCCAGCACCTACATAGGGACAGCCGACCCAACGGTGACAAACAATGCAACGGTCAGCGTTCAGCTGACCAAATTATAATGACCCTACCACTTTCCCGGGGCAGTGGTATTCCTTCCCTGAAGACATAGCATTTTACAGGCAGATATATATATTCATATAATGTGCTCTCACACACATCCATTCCATCACAACCGTCAGCCACGCGGCCCGACGATCCATGCACTCATTGCACATTCTTGGTGTACCGGCGAACCAGAGTCCCACCACCGTATCAGGGTCGCAACCCAACGATAAAATTGAGCATTTTGCTCCATGGCGTGCAGTCGGAGACTTCAGTCTTAATGACCCGGGATTGGCCCGTAGCCCCCCATTGTGTCATGGTGCGCAGGCCTAAGACTCTTGCTATGCACTCCAACAGACCTCACTTTCAGGTCTCACGTCGGACGAACATAATGCATGTCGGATCAGCCACCCCCCGTTGCTCAAGTCGTCGTGCCATCACTGAGTACGGCATACTCGTGGCTACATAAAAGGTGCGGGTTGGTTTCACCTTACCTGTTTCATTTAGGTGAGCTTATCAGCTCACACATAACCCGCCCATTCTCACGGAACTGGCTTCACATTCATCGGTTACCTAGGAGACATGCCTCCCATTAGCGACAGAACTCAATTTCCATTCCTAGGCTTAATCGTGCATCATAGGATTCACTTGAGGGTATTTTCCTGGACTACCAAGTCAGTACTTCCTGCTACTCCCCTTCACAGGCACAACCCATCTAGCATTATAAGCATCAAGGTTATTTTCCTGGCTTACCACGCCAGTACTTCCTTCTACTACCCTTCACAGGTACTACCCAAGAACATCAAGCATTACAAGGGTATTTCCTGGACTCCCAATCCAGTACTTTCTGCTACTACCCTTCATAGGTACAACCCATTCAGCATAAGCATTATACAGGTATTTTCCTAGACTACCACTCCAGTACTTCCTACTAATGCCCTTCACAGGTTTAACCCGTCGACTCCTAAACTACACGTTTATCACAAAGTCTTATTCGGTGCGTATATGCAACATCACCAATCCAGACCAACATGTCCAGATGGGCTTCACACAACATGCCTATTCCGTACTCCATTTTCGGATCTATATGCCAAATGATTGGGGATTCCATGAATCAACCCAAGGGACTCCCATAACTAGCCACCATCTGGTGGGGGAATCGTATGCATATGCCAAAAAGGAAGCCTTCACATGACTAGAAAGAAAGGTCGTTACCCTTGAAGAATGCTTCAGAGCCATGGATTCCTAGTCGGCTGGAAAGAACCGCAGCAACTTCGCCTTCCCAACGCTAGCCTCGGATTGTGAATAGGAACTCCGTAGCTCCACCGGTGGCCAGCTCCTCTCCTCCTCCTCCTTCTTCCTCTCTCTCTAGGATTGTATAAAGATTAAGGCCCAAATCAAAATGAGGATTTCTTCCTCATCCTCAGCCTTAAGGAAGTTGGGAGGGCTCTCAGCCATTGGATCCCAGCTGAGAAAATGGACGACCATGATTTTACCACAAAAGGCTATTTTTTTCCTGACACAGCCTGTTACACGCTCGTATTACAGGCCGTGTGCCTTGAGCAGCACACAACCGACTCACTCAGACCAGTACATGCCCATGTGACATGCCCGTGTCACGGTCCATGTCACCTGACACGCCTTCAGACACGCCCGTTTCTATGGCCGTGTATATCAGGCTGAACAAAACCAACTTCAACCCGAGCAAGACACGACCAGTGACACGCCCGTGTCACAGGTCGTGTACCCTAAGACACACCCGTGTCGTGCCCGTATTCACCAGGCCTCAATGCCTTGGCCACATCCAGAAAAGGGCACGGCCTGTGACATGCCCGTATCACAGGCCGTGTGCCCATACACGGCACCAGACACGCCCCAGCTCAACTTCATCGAGCTGAGTTCGTCGAGCAGAGGAGGACATGGCCCCTGACATGCCTGTCTCCCAGGCCGTGTCACCCAACTTTTCCCAATCCTGGGAATTGGGGTGTTACATTTCTCCTACGAGCAACTCTCAAGCCGCATCCAAGCCACTCCCGAGCTACATTCAAGCCATCTCCAAGCCGCGTTCGAGCCACATTCAAGCTACTTGTTGACGCCCAATCTCTTCGCTTCTAGGAGGTCTTCGCGACCGCAAACTCAAGTGCTCCACTCCTGCATTTATTGCTGGCGTGACGCCCCAAAAAAACCCATCACCGCAAAGTGCATTTTGCAATAAACGCCGAGCGCGATGGCCTATCATCTGCCGAGTGTTAAGTGTTTTCTCATCTCTAAATTATAACAAAGAGCGGTCTGTTGCCCTTGATTCAACAATCAAGTTATAATAACAAGGGAATAATGGATTTTGACTTACATAGGTCCGGTCACGTGGTTTTTTACCCAATTGAGGGGTTTTTCCACGTTAAAACTTCGTGTGTACGAACAATCCTTCTCATTGACGGCACGCACGCTCGACCGCTCCGGGGCTAAGAAGGTCGAATTTTGGTTGGTTTAGGAGCACCGAGTTAGGCCACAATAGTTTGGCATCGTCTGTGGGAATCGATCCTCAACATCATCCAAGATATAATTTCTTCAACCTCGAAGTGTTCAAGATCAACTTCAATGGAAAAAAGAAGCGCCTGAACAACAGAAGGATCTGTCATAGACGGAAGCACCGAACAAGCCTACTCCCATTTACTTGTGGACGTGCCACGAGAAGCATAACCTATTTTTCCACAAATGGAGGCTTTGGATGGACGGGTTCGCTAGATGGAAGAGCAGCAGACGGAGATGCTAGCTCTACTAAGGAATTTAAGAGCACCTCCTGCTCATACGATGAAACTAACACCAGCCATACATCCACCTCCGCCAACACATGGAGAGAGTTACCCTTAAAGGCCAAGCTCGTATCTGGTTTCATTCTCTGGGAGAATTAACTATGGAAAACTTCATAGAGTTGACAAGATAATTCGCTAACTAGTTCACAGCCAATCGAAGAATTGTTCGTGACCCTTCACATTTGTCAGGAATTTGACAAAATGAAGGAGATTCCTTGAAGAACTTTTTCCGTCGATTTACTACAGAAGCTCGCCAAATTCTAGGAGTCGACACTAAACTCTTGAGGGGAGTATTTCTGGGAGGACTCCACCCCAATGGCTTCTATTCTGCATCGATGACGGTGGAAGTATTTATTTTCAAGGGCCGCTAAACACCTAGAGGGGCTGAATAGGTTTTCTAGTCTTTTATGTCTATCTTTAACTTAGTGTGTTGTGAGTTAGCTAGGTTAGCTTGCTTTCAAGACAATCCACAAAAGCACACACAATATTTATAGTGGTTCCCCAAATTATGGGTATATCCACTATCCCTCCCACCTTTCTAACAACTAGTTAGACAAGGCACTTCTCCAAATCTCGGCTCCAAAGAGATTACAACACAGATCCCATAGGATCTCTAAGTATCCTCCAAGACTTACCTCAGGCACAATGCCCTATCTCAGAGCATGCTTGCTCCTAAAACTCAGTGATCAGCATATCCCCTACCTCAGGCACACAAGATACCCTACACTTCATCTAGGAGGATTGCCCTACCTCATAGAGAATGACTCTCCTACAGCTCAGGAATAAAGGCCCTACCACAGATCCAAAGGTCCTAGAATCAGAGAGAATAACTCTCCTACCTCAGGTAAACTACCCTACCTCAGGTATAAAGGCCCTACAACTCATATCCACAAAGGATCCTGCCTCAGCATTTATAAAACAGACTTACAAGTCAGATCTGTTAATATCCTATAGAAGAAAGAGTTTTGGTTGGTGTTAATTTGACTCCAGAGAAGTTCTCTTAGTATTCTGTTTCCCGAGCTAAGAAAATCCCAGCCTTAACTTCTTCTCTCTAACAAGGATAAAGATCTTCAAAAAACTGCTGCTTGTGCTGGAAGTACCTTAGAAACCAAGTCTCTGAACTTGCTACTAAAGAAAAATATTTGATAGTTCTATATGCTCGTCAAACAACTAACCTTGACTGCAGAAAGTTGAAGGCTCTGCTCAGTCTTCTTTCTCAGAAAGCTTTTTTGAACTTGCTGTAGCTGATGAAAATTTCTACAGCTAACTCTAAAAACTTTTAGTTCAGTGGGTTTGATACTTCAGCTTCAAGCTCTGCACCAATGGCGAGGAAGAAGACGATGAAGTTTCGGCTCTTTATGAACTAATAAACCCTAAAAGTTATTTTGCATTCGTTGAACTTATCCCTTTAATCTTTCGCCGTTCAACAACTATTTGACTCGGGGGCCCCACTGAAGTTGTTGGCTGCAACTTTGCTTTTTCAGGAAAAGTCATATAGTAGGCATGCAGAACCATTTGTTGTGTTTTGTAGGTTTCCCGCAACATTTTGAAACTTTGTTGACTCATGCTGATGTCATCATCTGTGGACTTAGCCAAATTCTCAGTTTCATCTCAAGTGTTGAGTGAATTGAGTGAATGACCTTCACTCAATGCTAAAACCCTTAGTCTATTACTCTACACTTCCAGGAGTTGAGTGTGTTGAGTGAATATACTTCACTCAATGCTTTTGTCCTTAGACAATATTTCTACTGATTAGACATTGAGTGTGTTGAGTGAGCCTTCATCACTCACGCCCCTGGAATTAGCTTCTTCTCTGAACGTCTGCCTTCTTCCTGAGATGTTGATTGAACTAGCTTCACTCAACTCTTCTATACTTAGCCACAACTGTCACGACTCGCATTTTTCACCGCCAATAAAGGTATATCATAGTAAGGGAAAAATGTGTGTCATGATGCCACGTCAGCAGGGGATAACTGCGGATGCTCAGGCAATGCACCTACTTAACCATGAAGAAAGGTTCCCAAGCTATTTAGAGGTAAAATCAGTTTAAGTGTGGTATTTAGCTGTATCCCTCGGTTTTGTGGCTCATTTAGTCCACGAGAAAAGTAGTTATATGCTGCGGAAATTTCTTCTTTTATAAAATTTGACATCCTACAAGAGGTAAAGATTCCCAAAGGACACCTCAAGGTATGCAAGTCCTAGGTTTATAGTAACAATAAAAGTAGATTTTTACGGTCGTTAAACATAGTGAGTTATCATTTTAAAACATGCAGTGCATGAGGTAATAATATTAATTTTTATACTTGAAAATAACTATCATACAATCCTAATATAAAACATCCCAGAGAGCAAGTAATACGAACACATAGAAAGAAAGCTAAGAAGCTAGCAAGTATCCAAAAAGAACAACAGTCCTGTGGGCATCAACAACTGACACGAACCCACATAAATCCAAGTATGTCTGAACTAGTAAAAACAAAATAATCAACCATCTACCTCTCTACAGCGAGGCAACAACCACGACCAACACTGGCGCCCATGTACTTCAAAACCAGCACCGAACTCAGCTACAGCTCTAAACCTGAGACATTCCAAAGACAGAACACCTCAGCAAGAAGGTACGAGTGATGGAAAAAGTAAGACATAAGTAAACAAAGTTAAGGGGTACCAACCCAAGATCAAAGGAAAAATACCAAATAAAGTACAGTAGCAAGGTATAAAAGTGAAAAGGGAATTCTTACGTGAAGCGTCATGTACAACAAGAATACCCCAAACACACAAGACTATAAGGGGAAAACTCAATATTTAAACCATCAGGACGAGAAACAAACCCCTATTAGCCACCCGGTGGCCAACTCCACCAAAAACAACACAGGTGAGGTGGTCAACTCATCTGGACACAACCCCATAGACAATTTATCCGTCTAAATGCGGGGGAGAATGGATACTCCACCTTTCACCGCAAATGCCCCAAAATCCAGTAGAGCCCCACAAAGTGCCAATAGGGAGATCAAACGTTGCGGCGGTGGATTAACACACTAATAACACCTGCAACAAAGAAAAACCCGGAAGGAAAACCCCATAACGATCCAGGTTTAGATCACAGAGGCACACCACAACCCAATTGGGGCCTGGCGGCTTGTTTCACCCCATGACATCACCACGAAGAAAAACCTTGATAGAAATCTCATGTCAACAATGACACATCGGATTCTACTTAGATAATTCTAGATTGAAACGGTTAATCAACCTTTACGAAGAATTTGCAATCCTAAATAAACTCTAACGTATTCTACATGAAAGTTGCGGGACGGTAAAAAGGTGGTATTTATTCACTTCATCATAAGATATAACATTTACAAGGTTAGGTAACAAAATCATGAACTTGGAAACTATAATGGAAATTAGACAGGAGATCTTGACATAACTTAAATTCAGCAGTTATTGAACAATTATGATGACAAGAAATTAGAAATTCCCGCAAAAATTAGAGTAAAGAAGGGAAGTGAAAAAAAGGAAACCATCACTTGCCTTGATCTTTTTTTTACTGAAAAAATCTTCTAAATCACTCCTTGACGTAGATCGGGGCTAAAGAAGACGAAAGAAGTTGAGATCTAAAAAGAATGGTCAAAAGTACGAGTTAGGGCTGAAAATCCTAGCGAGAAAATCTGAAGGAATGGGGAAGATTTTACCACGATGGCATAGCTCTCTTTGAGAGCTTTCCAGATCTATATTTGGTTGAAGATTTCGAGCACCGGAGCACCATCGGCGGCCACCGAAAGGATATCGGAAAGACTATCTCTCTTGCTCACGCCGCTCTGGTTCGGGAGATGAACATAAAGTTTAGTAAAAATGAAGGAGGAAATAAGAAGTAGGTATATATATATATATATACTAAGGGTATTATTAGGTTAATCAGTACTTAAGCAAAACAAACCGAGATCGGGTGAACCGGACATCCCGAGAAGAAAGAAGTTGCTCTCGAGAACACAAAAGTTGTTTTCTAGAAGAGGAAATTATTCTCGAGAAGGAAATAGCTATTCTCGAGAACACAGAAGTTGTTCTCGAGAAGAAGAAATTGTTCTTGTTGAAGTATTAGACCGGGCGGCCTTGCGGTCTTATCTGGCGGTTTGTTGACCGAGCGGTCTGGCGGTCTCTCTCAGGAGCTTGGAGACCGGGCGGTCTATCGGTCTCCCATTGCGGCTTGTTCTTATCCTACTGGTGTTGCCGAGTGGTTTACCCATCTGTCTAACCGCGCGGCCTGTGCGATCTCCTTTATTTCTAGCCACTCAGCCCTGTACATGTTTAGTCCCACATTGTTTGTTTATACTCTCTCATATCTCCTCCATTCTATAAAAGGGAGGTCATACCTTTGTAAATGATATCTTTTTGGATAATAAAATTTCAATTATTCAAAATTCTATCCGTTTGTTGTTGCATGTTCGCTATTTTTAACATGATATCAGAGCACACGGTCTTTTCCTCCTGATTGTGTGCGCTCTCTGATTCTCGCGGCTTGTTTCTGCTTCACGTGACCTGTCTTCACGGTTTGCCTTATCTTCTGCCCGCTGCCCTATTCGCGCGGCTTGTTGCTTCTCTTCTCTAGCTACTCTTCGTCGCCGCGACCTGTTTAGTTGTCGCAGCGACCTGTTCCTTCTAGCCTCCTGTTTTCCCCTAGCTGTGCGGCCTGATTCTGTTCGCCCGGCTTGCGACTTGTTGTTGTCGCCGCTGCTTCTTGCTTCCTCTTCTCTTCTCTTCGCTCGGACTTTTTAGTACACGCGACCTCTTCCCCGCTGTGCCTTGGTCTGCTTCCTCGCCGCTCGTGTTCGCGCGGCTTCTTCCCTTTAAAACGCTGCGGTTTCGCGCGAGTTGCTCTCCTTTTTCCTCTCCCCGCAGCTTCTCTTCTTTTCGCGCGGTTTTCTATGACTACTTCCTATGATATGATCCGCCAGCAGATCTTGGGTGAGGCAGAATCTCGTACTTTGGATGCCACAGCAGCTCGCATTACCGCTGTTACTTCGCTGCTCCAACGGCCTCTGTTGGCCTCCCCCCTTCCCAGGACTCCTATGCTCACCAGGCTCAGCGGGGGGGGGGGGGGGGGGGGGGGGGGGGGGGGGTCCTAGTGGCCGCAGCCACTCCGACGGGCATGGTTCGTCCAAGTTCCTCTGCTCTTACTGTGGTCGTACCGGCCACTCTGTTGACTGCTGCTGGCAAAAACATCCTCGTCTTCGCCCTTCTGGTGATGCTCCTTCCTCGACCTCTGCCTCCTCTCGGCCGTCTGCCTCTATGGCCACGACTTTAGGTAGTGCCCACGTTGTTACCCAAGGTAAATGGCTGATTGACTCGGGTGCTACAAATCATATGACTGGCAACCCTCATTGCTTCTCTCTTGTTGAAACGCATGACCACCTACCCCCGGTTCATGTGGCGGATGGTTCACCGTCCCCGTTGCTCGGGACGGGCATGGTTCAAGTCACCCCGTCGCTTCGCTTGGAGGACACTCTCTATGTCCCGAAGTTCCCGTGCAATTTATTATCTGTTACCACTTTATGCCGGCAACTATAGGGCTCTGTCTTATTCACTCCCACTTCTTGTTCTTTTTAGGACTCGAGGACCCAGCGGACGATTGCTACTGGGATTGAGAGAGGCGGCCTCTATTTCCTCGATGACGTTTCTGCCCTGTCCGCCTACTCCTCCTCTACAGATCTGCTTCAATGGCATCTTCGCCTTGGACATCCTCCTCCTCGGATTCTTCGACAGCTTCTGCCCCACTTACCTCTGACCAGTCATTCGCTCAACTGTGATGCGTGTCAGCTTGGCAAACATCATCGCGCCTCCTTCTCACCGAAGCAAGGCCGTGGCTCCTCTCGCCCGTTTGATCTCATTCATTCTGATGTCTGGGGTCCTGCTCCTACCCTCACTGTTGGTCAGGGTAGTTCCTATTTTGTCACTTTTATAGATGATTTTTCATGATGTACCTGGGTGTATCTATTAAAAGATCTCTATGACCTCTTTTCTGTTTGGCAATCATTTTATTTTATGATTAAGAATCAGTTTGACATTTCTATTAAAGTTTTACGCTCTGATAATGCTAAAGAATATCTTAATCATGAGTTCTCCTCTTTCTTTCAACAATATGGTCTTCTTCATCAAACTAATTGTGTTTACACCTTCCAGCGGAATGGGGTGGCGGAGCGTAAAAACCGTCACCTCCTTCATGTTGCTCGTACTCTCATGACGCAGATGCAAGTACCTCACTCCTACTGGGGCTATGCTGTGCTCCTCGCCTACTATCTCATCAATCGTCTTCCCTCCATGGTTCTCCACGGCCAGACCCCCTTCTCCATTCTCTACCCCCGCAAGGAACCTTTTCCTCTCCCTCTCCGTGTCTTTGGCTGTACGGCTTTTGTTCACGCTCCCTCCGCTACCCGTGACAAGCTTTCCCCCCGTTCCACCAAGTGTGTCTTTTTGGGGTACTCTACCACTCAAAAAGTCTATTGTTGTTTTGACCCCCTTCTACGCAAGCAATTTGTCTCCGCGGATGTGACATTTTTCGAGAATGCTTCCTACTTGTCTCCTACCTCATCTCTTCCTCCTGATGTCTCTGCTTCTCCACCGTCTCTCTCTGTTCCCTCCACGCCTCTCGACATCTCCCCCCTTCCGTCCTCTCCTCCACCGTCTCCTTCCCTGTCCGTCTCCCCACCCACCCATCCTCCCTCTTCTCCGGCGCCGTCTCTCTCTAGTCCCGGGCCAGCTTTCTCCACCACGGATGCTCCGGTCGCTGACGCACCCGTCGACCTGGATCTTCCCATTGCTCTTCACAAAGGGGTGCGGGCATGTACTCAACACCCGCTTGCGGCAGTTGTTTCCTATGATCGGCTTTCTCCTTCTCGCAGGTGTTTTGCCTTGGCTATCTCCGCTACTTCTACTCCCCGCACCTACCAGGAGGCTCTTGCTATCCCTCATTGGAAATCTGCCATGGATGAAGAGATGGCTACTCTTACTGAACGGGGTACTTGGACCCTTGTTCCTCCTCCCATGGGCACTGATGTGGTTGGCTGTCGCTGGGTCTTTGTTGTGAAATTTTGCCCCGACGGCAATGTGGATCGCTACAAGGCCCGGCTGGTGGCCAAAGGCTTCACTCAGACTTACGGCGTTGATTACTTTGACACTTTTTCTCCGGTTGCTCGCCTCAGCACCATCCGGGTTCTTCTCTCTGTGGCTGTTAACCAGGATTGGGCTATTTCCCAGCTTGATGTCAAGAATGCCTTTATTTATGGCGATCTTCAGGAGGATGTCTACATGGAGCAACCTCCTGGGTATGTTGCTCAGGGGGAGACACGCTTATGCCGTTTGAAGAAGGCCATTTATGGCCTAAAGCAGAGCCCTCGGGCGTGGTTCGACAAATTCAGTGGTATTGTGGCTACCATCGGCTTTACAAGGAGTTCGACTGATCACTCCTTATTCATTCGCAAAACGGCCTCAGTACTGGTGGTTTTGGCAGTATATGTGGATGATATTCTTCTTACTAGCGATGACCATGATGGGGTGGACTTGACGAAGAAGCACCTCTGTCAACACTTGGTCACGAATGATATGGGCTCCTCGAAATACTTTTTTGGGGATAGAAATCTCTCGGAAACTTGACTCGTTGGTTCTCTCCCAACGGAAGTATGCCCTTGATCTTCTACAAGAAGAAGGATTGACAGGTGCCAAACCGGCTCGGTTTCCCATGGCTATTGGAGAAGATAAAACGTGGACGGATGACTCATCTCTTCTATCTGTTGTCACAAGGTACAGACGTTTGGTAGGCAAACTCATCTATCTCACAGTGACTAGACCCGACATCTCCTATACTGTAGGCAAGGTCAGTCAGTTTATGCAAGCTCTCAGGGAGTGCCATCTTCAGTCTGCCTTGAGGATTTTAGAGTATGTCAAAGCAGCACCAGACAAAGGGCTAATATTTCAGAAGAATGGTCATCTGAGGGTTGAGGCCTACTCAGATTCAAGCTATATGGATGATAAAGGCGATCGTAAGTCCACATCAGGTTTTTGTACTTTTGTTGGAGGAAATCTTGTGAGTTGGAAGAGCAAGAAATAATCTGTTGTCTCCAGATCCAGTGCAGAAGCCGAATACCGGAGTATGGCGTCAACCAAGTGCGAGTTAAAGTGGTTGCAGGCTCTCATGCTTGACCTAGGAGAGGTCTATGACTATCCTCTTCCTATGTTCTGTGACAACAAAGCCGCTATATACATATCCAGAAATCCGGTCTTCCATGAGAGAACAAAGCATATAGAGGTTGACTGCCACTTCATTCGGGAAGAGATTTTGAAGAAACAGATTTGTACTCCGTTTGTCACCTCTGACAAGGAATTGGCAGATATCTTCACAAAGCCGATCTCCACTTCCTTCTTCCACATTTGTGACAAGCTGGGCATGATTGATATCTATGCTCCAGCTTGAGGGGGAGTGTTGAAGTACTAGACTGGGCGGCCTTGCGGTCTTATCTGGCGGTTTGTTGACCGAGCGGTCTGGCGGTCTCTCTCAGGAGCTTAGAGACCGGGCGGTCTATCGGTCTCCCATTGCGGCTTGTTCTTATCCTGCTGGTGTTGCCGAGTGGTTTACCCATTTGTCTAACCGCGCGGCCTGTGCGCTCTCCTTTATTTCTAGCCGCTCAGCCCTGTACATGTTTAGTCCCACATTGTTTGTTTATACTCTCTCATATCTCCTCCATTATATAAAAGGGAGGTCATACCTTTGTAAATGATATCTTTTTGGATAATAAAATTTCAAGTATTCAAAATTCTATCCGTTTATTGTTGCATGTTCGCTATTTTTAACAGATCTCTAGAGGAAGAAGCTGCTCTCGAGAACACAGAAGTTGTTCTCGAGAAGGAAATAGCTACTCTCGAGAACACAGAAGTAGTTCTGGAGAAGAAGAAATTGATCTCGACAAGAAGAAGCTGCTCTCGAGAACATAGAAGTTGTTCTTGAGAAGGAAATAGCTACTCTTGAGAACACAGAAGTTGTTCTCGAGAAGAAGAAATTGATCTCGAGAAGAAGAAGCTGCTCTCGAGAACACAGAAGTTGTTCTCGAGAAGGAAATAGCTACTCTCAAGAACACAGAAGTTGTTCTCGAGAAGAAGAAATTGAACTCGAGAAGAAGAAGCTGCTCTCGAGAACACAAAAGTTGTTCTCGAGAAGGAAACAACTACTCTCGAGAACACAGAAGTTGTTCTTGAGAAGAAGAAATTGATCTCGAGAAGAAGAAGCTGTTCTCAAGAACATGGCAGAAAAATCCCGAGGATAGAGAAACACTACTCGAGAACAACCAAGCAGAACTCGAGTGCGGAAGAAACATTTCTCGAGAAGGGAAAGTGATTTCTCGAGAACCGGAGGGGCACTACCCGAGAACAATAGGATAAAAATTCTCGAGAATGAAGGCAATATCTAGAGTGCACAAGGCAGTACTCGAGAGTCAGAAGGCTTTCTCGAGAACAAAGCTGCAACAACCAGAGACCAGAAGGAAGAACAAACCCGATTGACGCTTCGTCGAGTTCAGCTCAGCGCCCATAATGTTTTTCGTCGAATGCCAAAGGTGTACGAAGAATTAACCCTACAGGGGCTACACGAGAATCAAGAGGAGGGATAACCAAGAAGTAGAACAAGGCATAAAGCTTGATTGATATCAACAGTAAATATTCATATTCAAATATTTGAATAGAGAAATGTGAGTTCAAACAGAGGTCTAAACGCACGTTGAATTTAAATGAATTCAATAATGACTACGACCCTAGAATCCGATGTACCATTCTTGAGACTCAATAATCAATTACTCTCACAAGCAAGGAAATCATCACAAGGGTCCAAACACATGCCGAGACTCCAAAACGCTCGGAGCGCAACAAAACTGGACAAGACCATGGCCTCAAAACCTCAACTTTTAAATAAAAGAAAACATTTAATCCCAACAAAAATGCTAAAACTAGTCAAACAGACCCAACAGATGCAAAAATGCACAATCGGTGCAGCGCCGACATCAAGACGAAGAAGGGGTAACGCCCTGATGTCATAATTATGACGTCGACAAACCAATTAATAACATCGGAAAAATCGGAGGCGTTACAACAACTTTCTTTATGAATGCGTTGAGTGAGCTTTCATCACTGAATGCTTCTGCCTTATCTTGCCTTTTTGATGAGGCGTTGAGTGAACTGGGTTCACTCAATGCTTCTGTACTTAGCCACAACATTTTGATAAGCTTGTGTTGAGTGAGCTGTCCTTACTTAACACATCAAGACCTAGACAAATTTTTCTTTCTATCTTTCTTTAGGCTTTGACTGATCATTGCTCAATTGACGCCTTCTTATTTGGCATTGAGTGAGATGTTCTCACTCAATGATTCTTGACTTAGTCAATTTTTCAGCTTGCCAATGCTGAATCTTTGATAGACTGTGTTGTACTCGAGGCCTCTTGATATATGACATTGAGTGAACTGCCTTCACTCAACGTCTGTGGACTTGACCGCTTTTCTGTCTTGCAAATTGCTGGGCTTTGACTGTCTACCCTTTACTCGATGCTTTTTGGAATCTGGCGTTGAGTGAACTGGCTTTACTCGACGCCGGTGGACTTAGATGATTTTCAGTCTTTCCAGCATCCTTCCTTGTCATCTTGCGTTGAGTAAACTGGATTCACTCAACGCCTGTGGACTTAGACTGATTTCTGTCTCTCCACCTTTGTACTTTGTGACCACCTATCACAACCACTTAGACAACCTGTCTAAACTTGTTCCAAGAAACATCCTGCATATGATGAGCTTGAACAACATCAAATACAACTATTCACTTAGTGTAGATGGTGATGCCTCTTCAAATCAATTCTAGGGAACATTGAGGGCAATATTCCCAACAATCTGCACCTATTTGAAGAAGGAAGAAAACCCAGCAATACTAAGAATCATTTTCTCACACATTAAATGAATTTAGAAGCTGTTGTATGCTTTCTAATACCACTTGAAAATTCAAAGCTGTATGAAAATTCCAAGCAACTTATAGCTCTCCTCACTACTTATCTCTTAAGTGGAGGACTTTACTCAAACCACTTGAGGGTGGAAACATAATATGCAATGGCCCAACATTGCTCTCTTCATATTACTTGAATGTTTTTCAAGTAATATGCACTTACTTAACATGAGCTAGTCATGTCAAGTATTGCTTCCACATCTCCCCAGGGCATGTATTTCCCATCATCTCCCCTTATCTGCCAAGTATTACGCTACTGAGTATTCTACTTTGTATGCTCTACTCCTCCCCCTTTGGGGTTTAGGGTATTGCCTACCTCTTCCCCTTTCTGGCTTCTTCAAAAAAATTCTTAATGAGGGAGGTGATAGTTGACTCATCAAAAAATTAAGGGAGAAATTTCTTTTGATGCCACTTAAGAAATTATACTAGTGATCAAACTACTTGACTAGGAATCAAACCTTTTGTGTTGATACACTGATACAACATATCACTACAGCCACTTGAGCTAGTTGATACCATTGTTCCACTTGAGCCAATGCCACTCCTACACCACTTAAAGCTTCATGTAGCTGTAGTAAGGGAGGTGTTGGCTATTCCTCCTATTTTGCTGCAGCATGTCTTACAGCTGCAGCAGTGACTGCACAACAATGGCCATCTACTAGGGTTGATCTCCCCCTCAAACTATGCATTGTCCTGAGAACTTGCTGATCAGTTATGATGATCTTTGATCTACTGCAGCTGCTGGCTGCATCTTAATAGGAAGTTGAACATGTTCTTGCAACTTTCTGGATTTGCTTCCCCTCAACACGAGCATCTGCTATCTTCTATTTATAGGACACTTAAGTCCATCTTAGTCTTGATATCACTTAATATCACTTGAGAGTCTTGATGTCAAATGATAGACTTGATAGTCTTGATACCACTTTGGAGACTTATCTACCTATAAGGATGGTGAGTTCTATAACAAAAATATTACATGGAGCAACTTAAGCTATACCAAGTTCAACATTCCCAATTCAAATTTTAAGGTGTTGAACTTGACTTCATCTAGTGGATTAGTAAAAATATCAGCCACTTTCTTATCTGTGGGGACCAACTCAAGATAGATATCTTCCTTTTCCACATGCTACCTAATTAAATAATACCTAATCTCAATATTCTTAGTCCTACTGTGAGAGATAGGATTCCTCGCAATTGAGATTGTACTAGTAGAATTACAGAACATTGGGGTTCTACTTATCTGAAGGTTATAGTCCTGGAGCTGATGCTGGATCCATAGCAACTGTGCATAGCAGCTACCTGCTGAGATATACTCTGAATTAGCTGTTAAGATTGCAACACTGGTCTGCTTCTTGCTACTCCAAGACACTAGTCTTTCTCCCAGTAACTGACAGGTGCCTCAAGTGCTCTTCCTGCCATCTTTGCAGCCTACAAAATCTACATTTGGATAGCATGTTAGTTCAAAATCCCTATTTTTAGGGTATTAGAGGCCAAGATCTGGTGTGCCCTTAAGATACCTCAAAATCCTCTTTGCAACAGAGTAGTGAGATTCTTTAGGGCTTGGCAGATACCTAGAATAAACACATGTAGCATACATGATGTCTGGCCTACAAGAAGTACGATATAGAAGGGAGCTAACTATCCCTCTATAAAAAGTTTCATCAACTGGTTTACCTGCCTCATCTGTGTCTATAGATATACTTGGCCCCATGGGAGTTTTCACGGTAGAGACATTCTCCACACCAAACTTCTTGATTAACTCCCCGGTGAACTTAGACTGTGAGATGGATAATCCATCTTCAGTCTGCCTTACTTGGAGATCCATGAATTACTTAAGCTCACTCATACTACTCATCTCAAACTTCCCTTGTGTAAGTGTGGCAAATGTTCTGTAAAGGTTGTCACCAGTAGACCTAAATATTATGTCATTTACATAAATTTGGACTACGATGATCTTGCCCTTAGATTCCCTTAAGAATAGGGTCGTGTCTATCATCCCCCTTGAGAATTTGTTCTCAATGAGGAAGCTAGATAATTTCTCGCTCATACCATGCTCTAGGGGCTTGCTTTAACCCATATAGAGCTTTCTTAAGTCTATAAACAAATTCAGGTGAGTTAGAGTCAACAAAACCTGGAGGTTGTTCAACATAGACCTATTCTTTTAAGTCACCATTCAGGAAGGCTGACTTCACATCCATTTGGTAGACTTTAAAACCTTTGAATCAGTATATTAAAGGAAGAGTCTGATGGCTTCCAATCTTGCTACAGAAGAAAAGGTTTGATCAAAGTCAATACCTTCTCCTTGTCTGTACCCCTTAGCTATTAGCCTAGCCTTATTCTTGATTATAATGTCATTTCATCAAGTTTATTCCTATAAATCCACTTGACCACAATGACATTATGTCCTTGTGGTCTATGAACCAACTTCCAGACCTTACACCTCTTAAACTGGTTCAATTCCTCTTGCATTGCTACAATCTAGAACTGATATGTGTTGGCCTCTTCAAATCTCTTGTGCTCAACCTGTGATAGGAAACTTGCATACATTGTTGTATTAAGGCTCATGCTTCTTGTCACCACTCCTTGGTTTGCATCACCAATAATCTTGTGTCTTGGATGATCTCTTAGATGCCTGATAGTTGTAGTCAATCTTCTTTCAGCATCAGCTTGAATGGCAGCATCTTACTGATCTTCATCCACTTCCATTTCGCCTTGCCCTTATTCTGGAATATCTACTCCATCTTGGACTAATGGAGCAACATCTTTGATGGTTAGCTTGTCCATCATCAGCACTGTACCTGCAGTAACAGAAGTGGGGCTTGATAACATACTGTTAATCATGGTACACTCATCAAAGACTACATGTACAAACTCTTGTACAACATGATTTTTATGTTGAAGATCCTATAGGCCTTACTATGATTGATGTACCCAACAAAAAATTCTTCATAGGACATTGCAACAAACTTAGTCACATAGGACATACCATTATGAAGCACATAACACTTGCTACCAAATATTTTGAGATAGCCCGGGTTTGGGTTTCTGCCCTTCAAGATCTCATATGGAGTCTTCCTGTGGCTATTGGTGATAAAGGTTCTGTTAATGACATGACACACAGTATTTACTGCCTCAGCCTTGAAATATTTTGGGAGAGATGTGTCACTTAGTAAGGTCCTACCAGCCTCTGTGAGAGTTCTATTTTATTCTCAACAATCCCATTTTGCTGGGTGTTCTTGGAGAAAAAAATTCTTGATGAATCCCTTGCTCTTCATAGAACCTTGTCATGCTATCAGAATGGAATTGAATCTCATGGTCACTTCTTATTTTGACCATAGTGTTGTCTATTAAGGGTTTCAGATTTTTTTCTTCAGAAAGAAAACCCAAGCAATCCTAGAATAGTCATCAACCACCATAAGGGTGTAGACTTTCCTACCTAGGCTATGAACTGACATAGGACCAAACAAGTCCATATGCAAGAGGTATAAGCACCTCACAAAATATTTGATCTTAATGCCCTTGAAGGAAGCTTTGGTCTGCATGCCTTTTTGGCAAGCTAAACAAATGCCTTCCTTGGTCCATTTCATCTTGGGACCATTCCTAACTAGCTCTTCACTAAAGAGCTTGCCAATAGTCTTATAATTCAAATGAGTTAGTTTCTTGTGCCATTGTACACAATATGAGACTTTCTCATTTGCAACTAGATAAATAGGAGAGTATTTTTTAAGATAAAGGAAATTTAAGCAGTAAACATTTCCACTACTAGTGCCTATCAAGATGACCACTTGGTCACTTGACCTCTTAATCTGGCACTCATCCTTGTGGAAGGAAATGACATAGCCAAGAATATATAGTTAGCTTATGCTTATGAGATTGTGTTGCAACCCCTTAACATAAGTCACTTTTGAGATTGTGACTATGCCATTGGTAATCTTACCATAGCGTCTTGTCACTCCTCTATCTGAACCACCAAAGATAACTTTGGGTCCATCCTTCACTGGAGTATACAATTTTAAATTGCTCGTTATTATAGTCATGTTTTTGGAACAACCACTGTCCAAGTACCCTCTAGAGGTATGAGCACTTGGACTAACCTGCATCAAATGATTTATTTTACCTTAGGAGCCTAATAATTATTGGGTCTTAGGTTTTGATTAACATGAAAATAAAAATGTCTTCCTGCAAATTTTCTGATGGGAGGAATAACACTTATCTCTCGGCACAGTGGGATTGTGCCAACACTCTAAGGCAAAAAGCCCAACTTTCCAATAGCGCCAACACTCATTAATGTTGTATCTTCTTTTCTGATCAAGTCTTGCAGTATGGTTAACTGCTGACTGTATAAAAGGAAGAGGTGCACTAGCCTTTTCTAAGTTTCTTTCAGCAAGGATTTGACTGAATTTGAGCCTTTCAACTGTCTTTCTTGGCTGGCTCTGAGTGCCATTTGCAGCAGTCTTCTTTGTAGATGACATGTTGTTTATAGCATCAAAGATAGCTAGATTTGGCCTGCTAACAGACTTACCCTTGGTCCGAACCTTTGCTGGATGGGCTTGAGTGAAGGCTACTGCCTTGTTCTTGAGAGTGGGGGCTCGGGTACAAAAAACAAATGGTTCAGGATGACCCATTTGAATTTCCTCATGGGGAGCTTTAAAGGCACTTATTTCCCTACTATACCATCCACCATAGCTGTGAACATCTTTGTTCATACTAGTGGATCGACCATTCATCCAGTGACCATAGAGGCTTTCTTGGTCATATCTGCTTGAACACAACATCACCTTCTTAAAAGGGATGGGAGGTTTAGAATCCAGAGGCTTAGAATCTAGAGGTTAGACTGGAGCTTTCCCTTTCCCTTTGGAAGGGGCAACTCTAGTGTATCCCTTAAACCCCAACCCCTTCTTACCCTACTGAGAGGAGGAGTCTATCAAGGGCAACACTGCATTGGGCTTAGAATAACTAGACACAATTCTCTTCTCCATATAAAGCTTCTCTTCAAGATCTCAAATGAGACTATCATTATACTTGATGGTGCCAATCTGGATGAGAGCAATGTTCTTGAGTTGCCTGACTTCCCTAGCCTTCTGATTTAGCAAGGATGTTATCTCAGCTAGCTGGGAAACAGTTAACTGAAGGGAGGTTATCTCCTCAGCCTGCTTCTTAGTCAACTTCTTGCTTTTCTTAAAGGCATCCAGAAGTTCATCATACCTGTCAATCAGTTGATTGAAATCTTCTTCAGATTCAGAGTCATCTTCACCACTGGATGAAGAATCTTCTAAACTGGGAATAGTTTCATAGCCAGACTCAAAAGAAGAACTACATAGTGAATATACCTTCACTGGACCAGGATGATCCTGGATGTGTTCTTCATCAGACAGACCCATTAGCCCATAGAAGCTAAAGGCATCTTCTTCTTCGTTATCCTCCTATGAGTCACTATCTGAATGTGACAAAGGGGCCCTGATCCCTTTCCTAGCATCAAGATATTCTTCTGCTTTAGCTTTAGCAACCTTTCCAGGTCCTTCATCAGTAGTAACTAGCCCAATGTAGGCTTCTTCTTCTTCTTCAGATTAGAAGATGCTGAGTTAGACTGACTCCACCTCTTCACCTTCTTTGTAATAAAATAATTATCCTTCTTGACCTTTTATTGGTGTACCTTTTTCTCACCAGCCTCTCTTATTTTCACAGGGATGTCAAAAATTGCATGCCCTGCCCTGCTGCAATAGTAGCAAACAACTTTAGAGGAACTATATTTACTAGTTTTAGAATCATATGTGTCAGCCTTGGAGTGATTCTTCCTGTGATGAGAAGAGGAGGAAGGTTTGCTCCTCGACTACTTTTCTTCATCATCTTCTGAAGATGCCCGGAGAAGGCAACAAAGTCTTCATCTAACAAGCTACTATTAGATGAGCTTGGCCCTATGCAGTCTGAATCAGCAGGCCTTCTTGGAGGAGAGGGAATCCTCTCCTTTCTCTTTCTGGTGCTATCTGCTCTGAAGACTAAAGACTTTTCCTTGTCCTGGGATTCACTGATGGTCTCATCCTCTTTTCTAGCAGCCAGCTTTATCTCATAAGAGAGCAGCTTTCAAAACAGAGTATGGGGAGGAGTATCAGCTTGTTTGGCCATCTCTCCAATAACACAGATCTTGGTGTCCCAGTCTCTAGTGAGAGATCTCAAGAACTTGTCATTAATCTCATAATGACTGAAGACCCTCCCATAGGTCCTCAGCTCCTTCACAATTCTAAAGAACCTTTCATAGCAAACAACTATGCTGTCTCCCTTAGACTTCTTGAAAGCCTCATACTCCTAGTTGAGCATGGACTTCCTGTCATCTCTAACCTCTTCAGTTAAATCCATGTAGACCACCAAAGTATCCCACATCTCCTTGGAGGTCTGGCAGTGAACTAGATTCTGAATGGTTGAGACATCTATGATACTAACAATTATGTTCTATGCCGTCTTATCCTTTGTAGCCAGAATGACCTCATCCTTGGTCATTTCAGAATATGTCATTGGTGTCTGGACTGTTGCATCCAGAGATGAGACCTTCATAGGGATGAAAGGTCCCTCTTTGACTATCACAAAGATCCTTGGGTCATAGGCTTCCATAAACAGCCTAACTCTCTCATTTCAGATTCCAAAGATCTCCTTCCTACAGAGAGGAAGCTTCATGGAACCCAGCTCCTTATGGTTCTCTCCTGAACCCATAAGTATTATACTTATAGCTACCCTTGGAGATCACTCAGACTATCAAGTCCTTCTTGAGCAACCTCCCTCTGATAACACTTGAAAGACTTTAGTTTCAGGGGCAGCTAAATACCTAAAGGGGGTGAATAGGTTTTCTAGTCTTTTATGACTATCTTTAACTTAGTGTGAAAGTGCAGGTTAGATCTAAAATACTTTAGAGGGGGGGGGGGGTGAATAGAGTATTGTGCTAACAACAAACTTTTTACAACTTTTGTTGTAAGCCTATGTGAACAATTCAATAAATAAAATAAATCAGCACAGCAAACTAACTAATCACAGAACAACACAGCCAAAACACAAAGAAGGGCAACCAGACGACACAAGAAATTTTTATAGTGGTTCCCCAACCTGGGTACATCCACTCTTCTACCATCCTGGTAGGAATCCACTCAGGTTTTTGATCAGGTGCCTGACACCAATGAGCTTTTGTTCAGGTGCTCAAAAACCAAAACCTCAAGTCTTTTGGAAGGAGACTTGCAACCAGAATAATTTTGAAGGGAATTAAAACCATGTACAGGAATTGGGAATAAGGTGATGGTGTCTTCTCTTTCTCAAAACAGCTGAGAAGACTTGTGGATTGATTGTAGCAGGTTTTGCTCCCCCTGAGATCTTGAATTAATCAGGAAAGATGGAGCACTGCTTCAGGTTGATAGGTCTTCAAAGACCTAGAATGCCTGGACCAGAAATGCATCAGGAACTTATTTAACAGATGAAGATTTGTTGTCCTTTGAAGTTGTCCTGTAGAGTTGTAGGAAAGAAGAATACTCTTGATAGAATTTGATTGCTGTTCTTCTTCTTCTGAAACTGTTCTCTGGTCAGGCTGATTGCAGTAGAACTTTTGATTTCAGTATGAATGTTCTTCTGTGCAATCTGAGAGTGTCTGTCTGATTATCTGTCTGTATCACTGGATTGCTTGTTATCTGTAATTTTGTATGACTGTATCTCTGACTGTATATTCATCCTTTTCTATATCCTTTTTGACTGACTGAGATCATTCATAATTCGAATGTTGAGTAGTAATTGCAGTCGGCCTTGAAAGGAAGCGGCAATCAATGATTTCCCCAACTGTCCCATGGATAAACGGCATGTAATCATCCATAGTCAATGCACATTCTAACGGTAACATTCCGAGAAGATCTGGCATTAATAACTCCGGAATCATCGCAAATAAACGGGACGGGAAAACTGAAGATGACCTAGTCTGGAATCGTCGACCGAAGAACATAATTCGTCAAGCTGAGTTTGAGTTCGTCGAGCTGAGCTTGAGTTCATCGAGCTGAGCTTGAGTTCGTCGAGCTGAGCTTGAGTTCGTCGAGCTGAGCTTGAGAGAGTTCGTCGGCCAGACAATCTTCATTCGTTGAACAGACAATCCTCATTCGTCGAGCAGATAATTATCACTAACAGACAGTATTTGTCAAACTTATATCCAAATTCATCGAGCGAAGAAAGATTGTGGACTTAGCCAAATATTTTGCATCTACTGATATTCAGTGTCAACATAAGCTGGTGTCGACTGATTGATCTTGGTGTCGACTCAAATCTTCTAGTGTCGACATAAAATCCTGGTGTCGACACAAATCCTCTGGTGTCGACATAGATTGACTGGTGTCGACACATGCCCTAAGTGTCGACACAAATACTCTGTGTTCAGAATTCGTCATGTAGAGTACAGCATTCGTCGACCTGAGAAGCTGAGAACTTGAGGTCCATGTTCGTCGAGCTCAAAATCTAATTCGTCGACCGAAGCTTGAAGCTTTACTTAGAAAAATTCTGAAGTTGTCCTGAATTTAGCTTGATGTAGAAACTCAGTCTTCGTCGAATAGAGAACCAAGATCGTCGAGCTCAGCACTGAGAATTGCCTCACGATCATCGAGCGCAGAACACCTTTCGTCGAGCTGAGTTCGACGAACGTCGAACTCATTTGACTTAGTCTTGAAATCCTCTAAGTCTGAAGTCTCTGATGGTCTTGTTGAAAGATGGTCCATCTGAAGTTGAACCTAAGGACTTGACCTAGACTCTAGGACACAAACTTGACCCTGACTATACATGATAGGTCACATCCTAAGTTAGTGAACCTAGCCCAAATCAACTAGGAATCCAACAATCTCCCCCTATTTGGGTGAGGTCACTAACAGAGACTCAAAATAGAAACAAACAGAAAAACAAAGCAAGAAAAGAAATATATCTGACAGAGAATTATAACACATGCAGCAGATATATATATATACACAGCTTTGTTTTAAACAGATATCATAGTTTGAAAAACAAAAACAGATAGAAATTGAAACAACAAGAAAATTACTTCTTTGGCTTCTTCTTCTTGGATCTGTCTTTTGATGGTTTCAATCCTAGCTTCTTAAAGAAGATTTCTCTCTTGGGATCTAAAGCCTGAGCCTTTGTCATAGTCATATCAGCTGCCCCTATAATGTTCAATGATGTTGCTCTGGGGACAACTGCTTCTGGATGAAGTTTCATATAGTCATCAACATTGAATAGCTTGTTTCCTTTGTCAAACCTTTTCAGCTCTTCTTTTCTGTACTTTGACATAGTTGTAAGTCCTGATGTATCTTTGCCTTCAGCCTTGGCTTTATTGATCAGAGATAATCTAATTAACTCCTGGAATCTGGCCATTTTTGTTGTATTAGCAATTTCAGGATCTTCAAAAGGAATTGGAGGAGAGAGAGGCCATTTTGGACTTTCAGCTTTCTGTACTTCAGAGGTATGTTACTGCTGCTGCTGTTGTTGATGTTGAGGTCCTGAAGAGGATGGCTGCCTCTGCTGGCTGCTTCCAGAAGATCTCCCTGATTGTCTCTGATATGTTTGCATTGGGGCAGATCTCTGAGTGCTAGAGGAGCCAGAGGCACCAGCTGCTGGAGGAGGATGAGGATCTTTCCTGTATCTGTGCACTGGAGGAGGGGAATATCTCCTACTTCTCTTTCTATCCTTCTGCTGGTTCTTGGATAGCCACATCCATCCAGGCATTCCCTTATATGGAGTTACATTATGCAAAATGTAATAGGGAGTGTCAGCATTGGGATTAGGCTTGGGAGCTGGAGGAGGAGCCTTCCTTTTCTTTGCTAACATCTTCTTTTTCTTGCTGGCAGCATCTTCATCTTCTTCAGACTCAGAACCCTGAGGGATGACATACAAGGCATCCAAAGCTTTTAAAGCTTTATCAGAAATAACTGCTTTTTCTGGAGGAGGGGCAGAAGATTCAGGAACTGGAAAGTCAGCAACAGAAGAGGAGGGGACTGCACAGGAGTCAGAAATAATGGGTACAGAGCTTTCAGTTGCTGCCTTATTCTCCTCTTCTATATCAGCTAGAATAAGCTCATCCAAATCTGACAGGGGATAGTCATCCATAACAAAGCTGGGGGCTGAAATTTCTTCTGGAATGACCTCTGGACTAGAAGCTGAGATGGAAGCTGAAGCTGAGATAGCAAAATTATCACATAGTTGCTTAGCAATTGCTGGACTTACTAGAGAGGTGTAGGGTACAATAGCCAAACTTGGCTTAGTAAAGGGTAGCTATACAAAAATAGTATCAAAACTTTTGAACAAAGCAGACAAATTAACTGTGGGATTTAACTGGAAATCACCAACAGGTTTTATTTGTTCAACTGACTCATCCAAATCAATGTCAGTGTCCATAAAATGAATTAACTCAATCATCTCAGAATCAAAATCTGTCAAAATTGCTGCATCCTCATCTGAATCTGCATCTGCTGTAGAGAATCTGTCAAAATTGCTGCATCCTCATCTGAATCTGCATCTGCTGTAGAGGGAATTTCTGTTGTGACTGCTGCTGCATCTGTATCTGCTGCAACTTCATCACTGAGCATCTCCCCCTGCCTGGGTTCAGGAGAACCTGGAGCCAGGCCCCTAGATGAAGAGGGGACAGCAGATAGGGAAGAAATCTGGGCAAGTAAAGAATTGATGGAGGTCACAAGAGGTGTAATGGCCTCTTGGATGAGAGTTTTGATGAGAGGAGTGAGCAAGGATATGATGGTAGATGGATCAAATGGGGAAGGGGAAGAGGATGGAATGGAAGATGGAATAACAGATGGAGTGGGGGCATCTGGCATGATAGTGTCTGTGGGTATGGTGTAAGATGGAATGGATGACAAATGAGGGGGAAGAGGAGACTGAGGAGGTATAGGAATAGATGTCTCATGGGGTGAAGCTGGAGGAGTAGGAATGTTGGTAATATCAAGTGGTGGAGATGGAGGAGGAGTAGACACATGAGTATGTGGTAGAGATTTAGGTATGGTAGAAGGAATGGAAGAGGGAGGGAGTTGTTTGGCTGGAAGTGCAGGAAGAGATGATGGAGTTGATGGAGATGATGGAGATGATGGAGATGATGGAGATGGAAGGACCTCTTCTGTAGGGAGGGGGCGGCCTTTACAGCCCTGGTGCTCTCAGAAGGTTGGATGGAAGAGGAAGAAGCCTTTGAGGGCTTGGAGATACTCCTCTCCCACCTGCCAAACAGAGCGCATGTGAGGCGCTTGCTGGAATTGATGAAAATGGTCGGGGAGACCATTAATTCACCAGCCTTCTCTTGGAGGAAGATTCCCAAAATTCTGCCGAAGCAGACTTCCTTCTTGCTATTCTTTTTCTTTATCAATTCAAAGAAGATTGTGCCCCAGTTGACACGTCTCTTATTCACCACGGCGCACATAACCAGAAATTGGTAGCGGGTTATGTAATCATGCGCTGAGTGCTTTCCCATTAGCACATTCCCTACAATGTATGCCAGAAACTGGTACGCGGCAGACAGTTGCTTCTTCAACAGCTTATTAGGGTTGCTTCCTGAAAATCTTATTAGCTTCAGCATATCACCAAACTCTTCAGAATCCATTTCCATGTTATCTTCTCCATTCACTAATCCAAATATCTCAGAAAGAATTGCGGGAGATAACGGAACAACTTGACTCCCGATATTTCCTGTCAGCACATCTTCCTCAGAAACAGTAGATGTATACACCCATTCTCTGATTTCAGTCGCATGTAGTTTAATTCTCCGGGTCATGAAGTCCTTAGATTCAGTTCTTCCAGCAATTCCAAGATATAGAGGAAAATAGGGTCCGAATGTTGGAAAGAATCGAAGTCCATATCGAAACCAGTATCAAACTTCATCGCAGCTAACGTGCTTGCTGGGATCGCCATTGATGACCTGCAAGAAAAACACAGAGAAAAATGACGATCAAGAGCAAAGGAACTGAAAGCGCGGGATGGAGGTCGAAGAAAACCTAGATATAAGTTTTCCTGAATATGAATCGACAATCTCCGTTCCACGAAAAAGAAAAAAAATTCTTCGAACTGAGCTCGACGAAATAAATTATAGACAAATAATTCGTCGATCTCATCCAGAAGAATGGAAAACAGTTCGTCGAACTCCGTTCGACGAAGCGTCTTCTGAAGCAAAGTTTGTCGATCTCCATTCGACGAAAATTGTTTCCACACAGAGAATTCGTCGATCTCCGTTCGACGAGAATCTCTCAAACTTTCCCTAATTCGTCGAACTCCGTTCGACGAACTCTGGAAAATTCGTCGAATGCAGATAAAAACTAGGTTAACTCTTCTCCATTAATCATTCCCAGTTGATTTATAAAGAACAGATGGGTTTTCTCATCCAAAGGCTTGGTGAAAATGTCTGCTCTCTATAAATCAGTAGGAATATGGATTAAGTTAATTTTCTTTTTGTCTACATTATCTCTAATGAAATGATGTCTTATTTCAATGTGCTTAGTCCTAGAATGGTGAACTGGATTCTGTGCTATAGCAATAGCACTAGTATTATCACAAAATAATGTTGAATTATTTAAGTTGACACCATAGTCTAGGAGTTGATTTTGTATCCATAACATCTGTGAACAGCAGCTGCCAGCAGCCATGTATTCTGCTTCTGCAGTTGATGTAGACACAGATGTCTGCTTTTTACAAAACCAGGAGACAAGTCTCATACCCAAGAACTGGCAAGTTCCAGAGGTACTCTTCCTGTCCACTCTACATCCTGCATAGTCAGCATCTGAGTATCCAGTTAACTCAAACTCTGACTCTACAGGATACCAGAGTCCTAGATTAGGGCAACTCTTTATATATCTCAAAATTCTTTTTAGGAAAATAAGGTGAGATTCTTTAGGGTTCACTTGGAACCTAGCACAAAGGCATGTGACAAACATTATATCAGGTCTGCTAGCTGTTAGGTATAATAAGGATCCAACAATTGCCCCATAATGTTTCTGATCTACAGGTTTCCCTGCTGTATTAGAATCCACAACAGCATTTGTAGCCATAGGGGTTTTCATCCCCGAAGCATCACCCATCCCAAACTTTTTGATAAGCTCTTTAGCATAATTAGCTTGGGAGAGGAAGATACCATCTGGGAGCTGCTTCACTTGGAGACCAAGGAAGTAGGAAAGCTCACCCATGCTACTCATCTCAAATTTAGAATGCATAAGGTCAGCAAACCTCTTGCACAATTTGGGATCAGTAGACCCAAAAATGATGTCATCCACATATATTTGTACTAACAAAATTTGGTCCTTATGATGTCTAGTGAAAAGAGTTTTATCTAAGGTTTCTCTTGTAAATTTATGCTCTAAAAGAAAGCTTGCTAAGGTCTCATACCAAGCTCTTGGAGCTTGCTTTAAACCATAGAGAGCTTTATGCAATTTAAAAACAAAAGAGGGTTGAGTTGGAGAGATAAATCCTGGAGGTTGTTCTACATAAACCTCTTCTTGAAGTACTCCATTCAGAAATGTACTCTTGACATCCATTTGGTAGACCTTGAATCTCTTGTGAGCTGCACAGACAAGGAATATTCTTATGGCCTCTAACCTTGCAACAGGGGCAAAGGTTTGGTCCTAGTCAATTCCTTCCTCTTGCCTGTAGCCTTGAGCAACAAGCCTGGCCTTGTTTCTCATAATGTTCCCTTGAGCATCCAACTTGTTCCTGTAGACCCATTTGGTTCCAATAACTGGGTAGTTATGGGGTCTTGGAACCAAATCCCAAACTCTACATCTCTCAAACTGATTTAGTTCCTCTTGCATTGCAATGATCCAGTGGGGATCTTGCTCAGCTTCATGGATGGTGAGAGGTTCAATTTGAGAGAGAAAACAGACATGCATCAAGTCTTGGTTGAGTTGATGCCTTGTCTGTACACCTGCTGAAATGTCTCCAATCACTTGAGATCTGGGATGATCTCTAAGTGTGACAAGATCAGTTGGTGGAGTTTGTTGAGCAACAGCTTCTGTAATTAATTCCTCTTGAGGAATGGTACTAGCTGTTGAGGGAAGCTCAGCCACTTCCTCTTGAATTTCTTCTTCACTTTCTTCAGTAACCTATGGAGTAGGATGGGTTGATACCTCTTGGGTAAGGTTTAGTCCATCCATAGACTCACATAGTTGTGGAACCTGCAAGAAGCTATTGATAGAAATCTCTTTCTCCTTATATGACATGTTAGCTTCATCAAAAGATACATGAACATATTCTTCAATTTTAAGGGTGGCTTTATTGAAAACCCTATAGGCCTTGCTTACTTGGGAATATCCTAGAAAAATCCCTTCTTTAGCCTTAGCCTCAAACTTTCTAATTTATCTTTTGTTATTAGTGTGAATGTAACAAATGTAGCCAAAAACTTTAAAGTAAGTGATTTTAGGTTTCTTCCCTTTAAGTAATTCATAGAGGGTCTTATTTTTCAGTTTATGTATAAGGCTTCTATTCAGGACATAGTTAGCAGTATTTACAGCTTCTGCCCAAAAGGATAGAGGCATGTAAGCATCTGCTAATAATGTACCTGCAGATTCAATGAGTGTCCTATTTTTCCTTTCAGCAACCCCATTTTGTTGGGGAGTTGTAGGAGCTGAGAAGCACTGCCTGATACCTTCCTTCTCACAGAACTCATGCATAAGAAGAGACTCAAACTCTATGCCATGATCACTTCTGATCAAAGCAACATGAGTAGAGAACTCAATCTGTATGGTTCTGAGAAAATCTATAAGAACCTTGAATGTATCTGACTTAACACTCAGAAAGGCTACCCAACTGAATCTAGAGAAGTCATCAACAATCACTAAAGTATAAGACTTCCCTCCTAGGCTTTGTACTGCAATGGGTCTAAATAGATCCACATGAAGCAAATACAATATCCTAGGTGAATCACTTTTATTAATGGATTTAAAGCTAGTTTTGGTTTGCTTGCCTAATTAACAAGCCATGCATAAGCTTTCCTTCTTGTAGGGGCCAGAAGGTAAACCTCTAACAAGGTTGTCTTTAGATAACCTAGATATATTCTTAAGGTTTACATGTCCTAGTCTTTTATGTCATAACTCCTTTTGATTACTAGTAACATTCAGTAAGCAGATATTAGTTGTGGCAGATATAAAATCTACTAAATATATGTTTCCTTGTCTAAGTCCAATTAAAACAGTTTTATTATTAAAATCAATAATAGAACAGGAAGTAGAGTTAAAATGTACATGATAACCTTCATCACATAATTGCCTTATGGATATAAGGTTATGTTTAAGTCCTCTTACATATGTTACTTTATTGAAAGTCACTGATCCAATCTTCACTGTCCCATATCCTTCTGATTGACCACTGTTTGAATCTACAAAAATCACCTTTGATCATAGCTTGGACTTGTAATTGGATAAATTTGCCTTGCTGCCTGTCATATGCTTTGGAGCAACCACTGTCCAAGTACCATGTCTGACTTACCCTTGGGCAGCTCTTCACCTGTACCTGCAAGTAAAACCAAAATTCAATTGTTCTTGACCCAGGTTACCTTGGGTCCTTTATTTGGCTGAAAAGTAAAGCTGGATATAACTGATAATACAGGTTGTGATTTGTAACCCAAGGGGTGATATCTCCTAGGTGGAATAACCCAATCAGCTACTGGATTGAATGTCTTATTAGTTGGTTTAAAATTTCTGTAAGAGGAATGATTTAGGTTAGGTCTTTCTGGGTTCGACGAATTGTTGTAAGTTTGTCGACCAGAGTTCGACGAATAGGGCTGAGATTGTCGATCTCTGCTCAGAGAATGACAGTAGTCATTATCTGCGCCCCAAGTTCGTCAACCTCTGCTCGACGAACCATACACAGTTCGTCAATCGCAGTTAGACGAATTGTTATTACTAGAATTTGCGTTTAGTGTTCGTCGATCTGGGTTCAACGAACTAGCCACATTTCGTCGATCTGCGTTCGACGAATGCTGCTGAACTTTGTTTTTATTAACTGTTTTCTGTTTTCTGTTTCTCTTGTCTAGGGGTTTTGAGTTGTTTTTTGACATATGTTTGTCTATTAATTTTTCTTTTCCCTTAGCAGAAATAAACTTGATGGGGGTTGAAAGAATATTTTTCTTGATTATGGGGGGTAAACTTGATGAAGCACCCAAGCCCAGCTTGCCATTTAATCTGACATTCACTGTGCTTGTAATGTCCATCAGCTTGAGGCTTCTCCCATTGAGAGATTGCTCAAGTTGTTTGGCCTCACATAATTCAGATTTTAATTTAATTATTTGTTCATTAGCTAAGGTTAGTTGGTCTGTTAGCTTTATATTTTTTGAGTTGACTGATTCAAGATTACCTAATCTTTCTCTAAGAGTTTTTTTTTCTTTTTCTGAATTGATTAAGTCTAAGCACATAGATTTAAATTCAGCTTTAAATAAATCAGAACTAAAGTCAAAGCTAGAAATAACCTGATCTGCCTCTGAGTCTGAGGCAGCTTCATCTTCAGATTCTTCTTCTGATCCAGAATTGCTCCCGGAGGCATCAATTGCCATTAGGCACACCTCCTTGGATCTAGCTTCTTCCTCTTCTTCACTTGAACTGGAGGATGATGTTTCTTCTTCAGTGCCACTCCAAGTCTCAGCAACAAATTCCTTGTCTTTCTTTTTATATTTGCTGGAGGAGTGTCTGCTGCTTTGCTTTCTCCTGGAGTCCTTTTCTCTGCTCTTGTCCTTCTTCTAGTTTTCTGGACATTCTGAGATGTAATGTCCAGGCTTTCTGCACCCAAAAACACAACCTCCTTGGTTGGTGTCTTGTCATACTTGGGCTTATCATCCTGTCTGGATGATTTCCTTCTGAAATCCTTCCTTGCCATCTTGTAGAACCTTTTGGCAAAGAGGCTCATGAGCTCTTCATTGGAAGTTGATGTCTCACTTTCTTCAGATGCTTTGAAGGCTATGCTGTGCTCCTTTCTAACTGGAGTTGTTGCCTTCTGTTCTGCTGCTTCTCTTGATTTGATCAGCTGCTTATAGGATTTTAACTTGCCTAGTAGAGACTCAGTTGATATCTCATTGAGACTTCTGACTTCTTTGATAGGCCAGATTCTAGAATCCCAAGAGGTAGGGAGGCACATCAATATCTTGTCATTCACCTCTGTCAAGGTGATGTCCTTATCCAGGGTTTTGAGCTCATTGATGATTGTGCTCAGCCTGTTGTACATTTCTACCACTGATTCATTCTCATCCTTTTTAAAGTTCTCATATAGGGATATGAGATTGGATCTTCTGTCCTTTCTTTCATCTGCAGAGCCAGCTACCATTTTGTTGAGGGAATCCCAAATGGCCTTGGCTGAGGTGCACTCAGCCACCTTCTGGAATATGTCATCTGACATAGTCTGGGCTAAGATATTCATTGCCTTAGCATCTGCCATCTTGGCTTTCTTGTAGGTATCATTGTTTTCTAGAGGGGGCACTGCAGTCATGTTGGTTGAAGTGCTGGTAGAAGCTGTAGGTGTTGGAGGTACACCTGTCAGGATAACCGAGAAAATATCCTCATCAATAGAATTCATGTATAACCTGATTCTTGCCTTCCAGATGGCAAACTTGTTAAGATTGCACACTGGAGGTCTGATGCTTGCATAGTCTTTGTTTTGGGCCATGTCTGTGAAGAGATAAATCTAATAACAGAAGCAAACAAACAGATCTAACTAGAGGGATCTTTGTGGTTCAGGTGTTAGCCTGTACAACCACTAAGGTGTGGTATTTTTAACCAACCTCCCTCTGATACCAATTGAAAGTGCAGGTTAGATCTGAAATACTCTAGAGGGGGGGGGGGGGGTGTATAGAGTATTGTGCTCACTACAAACTTTTTACAACTTTTGTTGGAAGCCTATGTGAACAATTCAACAAATAAAATAAATCAGCACAGCAAACTAACTAATCACAGAATAACACAGCCAAAATACAAAGAAGGGCAACCAGACGACACAAGAAATTTTTATAGTGGTTCCCCAACCTCGGTACATCCACTCTTCTACCACCCTGGTAGGAATCCACTCAGGTTTTTGATCAGGTGCCTGACAACAATGAGCTTTTGTTCAGGTGCTCAAAAACAAAAACGTCAAGTCTTTTGGAAGGAGACTTGCAACCAGAATAATTTTGAAGGGAAATAAAACCCTGTACAGGAATTGGGAATAAGGTGATGGTGTCTTCTATTTCTCAAAACAGCTGAGAAGACTTGTGGATTGATTGTAGTCGGTTTTGCTCCCCCTGAGATATTGAATTAATCAGGAAAGCTGGAGCACTGCTTCAGGGTGATAGGTCTTCAAAGACCTAGAATGCCTGGACCATAAATGCTTCAGGAACTTCTTTAACAGATGAAGATTTGTTGTCCTTTGAAGTTGTCCTGTAGAGTTGTAGGAAAGAAGAAGACTCTTGATAGAATTTGATTGTTCTTCTTCTCCTTCTGAAACTGTTCTCTGGTCAGGCTGATTGTAGTAGAACTTTTGATTTTAGTATGAATGTTCTTCTGTGCAATCTGAGAGTATCTGTCTGATTGTCTGTCTGTATCACTGGATTGCTTGTTATCTGTAATTCTATATGACTATATCTCTGACTGTATATTCATCCTTTTTTTGTATCCTTTTTGACTGACTGAGATCATTCAAAATTCGAATGTTAAGCAGTAATTGCAGTCGGCCTTGGAAGGAATCGGCAATTAATGATTTCCCCAACTGTCCCATAGAAAAACAACATGTAATCGTCCATAGTCAATGCGCGTTCTAACGGTAACATTCCGAGAAGATCTGGAATTAATAACTCCGGAATCATCGCCAAGAAACGGGACGGGAAAACTGAAGATGACCTAGTCTGGAATCGTCGACCGAAGAACACAATTCATCGAGCTGAGTTTGAGTTCGTCGAGCTGAGCTTGACTTCGTCGAGCTGAGCTTGAGTTCATCGATCTGAGCTTGAGTACGTCGAGCTGAGCTTGAGAGAGTTCGTCGACCAGATAATCTTCATTCTTTGAATAGACAATCCTCATTCGTCGAGCAGATAATTATCACTGACAGACAGTATTCGTCGAACATAGATCCAAATTCGTCGAGCGAAGAAAGATTGTGGACTTTGCCAAATATTCTGCATCTGCTGATATTCAGTTTCGATATAAGCTGGTGTCGACTGATTGATCTTGGTGTCGACTCAAATCTTCTAGTGTCGACATAAAATCCTGGTGTCGACACAAATCCTCTGGTGTCGACATAGATTGACTGGTGTCGGCACATGCCCTAAGTGTCGACACAAATACTCTGAGTTCAGAATTTGTCGAGTAGAGTACAACATTCGTCGACCTGAGAAGCTGAGAACTTGAGGTCCAAGTTCATCGAGCTCAGAATCTAATTCGTCGACCGAAGCTTGAAGCTGGACTTAGAAAAATTCTGAAGTTGTCCTGAATTTGGCTTGATGTAGAAACTCAGTCTTCGTCGAACAGAGAACCAAGATCGTCGAGCTCAGCACTGAGAATTGCCTCACGATCATCGAGCGCAAAACACCTTTCGTCGAGCTGAGTTCGACGAACGTCGAACTCATTTGACTTAGTCTTGAAATCCTCTAAGTCTGAAGTCTCTGATGGTCTTGTTGAAAGCTGGTCCATCTGAAGTTGAACCTAAGAACTTGACCTAGACTCTAGGACACAAACTTGACCCTGGATATACATGATGGGTCACATCCTAAGTCAGTGAACCTAGCCCAAATCAACTATGGATCCA
Source organism: Platanthera guangdongensis (assembly GCA_039583875.1). Classification (NCBI taxonomy): domain Eukaryota; kingdom Viridiplantae; phylum Streptophyta; class Magnoliopsida; order Asparagales; family Orchidaceae; genus Platanthera; species Platanthera guangdongensis. The sequence goes on from CM077150.1 coordinate 101,565,315, forward strand.
ACATAGTGTGTTGTGAGTTAGCTAGGTTAGCTTGCTTTCAAGACAATCCACAAAAGCACACAAAATATTTATAGTGGTCCCCCCGATTATGGGTACGCCCACTATACCTCCCACCTTTCTAATAACATGTTAGACAAGGTACTTCTCCAAATCTCGGCTCCAAAAAGCTTACAACACAGATTCCGCATCTCTCAGTCTCCTCCAAGACTTACCTCAGGCACAAAGCCCTACCTCAGGGCAGGCTTGATCCTACAACTCAGTGATTAGAAGATCAACAACCTTAGGCATACAAGATTCCCTACACTAATGCTAGGAGGATAGCCCTACATCAGAGAGAATGACTATCCTATAGCTCAGGCACAAAGGCCCTACCTCAGATCAAAAGTTGGATCGTACCTCAGACCCAAAGGTCCTACACTCAGAGAGAATGACTTTTCAACCTTAGGCAAACTGCCTTACCACAGGAATAAAGGCCCTACAACTCATATCCACACGGATCCTACCATAGTCTTTATAAAATAGGCTTACAACTCAGATCTGTTAAGATCCTATAGAAGAAAGAGTTTTGGTTGGTGTTGATTTGACTCTAGAGAAGTTTTCTGAGTCTACTGCTTCCTGAGCTGAGCAAATCCCAGCACAAAATTCTTCTCAGCCACAAAGATAAAGATCTTCAAAAAATCGCTTCTTGTGCTGGAAGTAACTCAAAAACCAAGTCTCTGAACTAGCTGTTGAAGACAAAGATTTGAAAGTTCTATATGCTCTTCAAACAGATAACCTTGACTGCAGAAAGTTGAAGGCACTGCTCAGTCTTGTTTCAAACAAAGCTTTTCTGAACTTGCTATAGCTGATGAAAATCACTACAACTAACTGTAAGAACTTTTAGTTCAGTGGGTTTGAAACTTCAGCTTCAAGCTCTGCACCAATGGCGAGGAAGTAGACGATGAAGTTCTGCCTCTTTGTGAAATGATAAACCATAAAAGTTATTTTTCATCCGTTGAACTTATCCATTTTATCTTCTGTCGTCCAACGTCTATTTGACCTGTGGGCCACACTAGAGTTGTTGGCTGCAATTTTGCTTTTACATGAAAAGTCATATAATAGGCCTGCGACGCCATTTGTCATGTTTTGTAGCTTTCACAACATTTTGAAACTTTTCTGACTCATGCTGACGTCAACATCTGTGAACTTAGCCAAATTCTCAGTTTCATCTCAAACATTGAGTGCGTTAAGTGAATGACCTTCACTCAATGCCAAAACCCTTAGTCTATTACTCTGCACTTATAGGCATTGAGTGCGTTGAGTGAATAGCCTTCACTCAATGCTTTTGTCCTAAGACAATCTTTTTGCTGATTATGAGTTGAGAGCGTTAAGTGATCCTTCATCACTCAACGCCCCTGGACTTAGCTGCTTCTCTCAACACCTGCCTTCATACTTATGCGTTGAGTCAACATCTGTGGACTCTCTTTATGAATGCATTTAGTGAGCCTAAATCACTCAACGTTTCTGTCTTATCCTGCATTTTTGATGAGGTTTTGAGTGAACTGGCTTCACTCAACGCTTATGTACTTGTCGTAACTTTTTGATGAGCTTGCGTTGAGTGACTGTCCTCACTCAATGATTTTGGTCTTAGATAGATTTTTCTGTCGACGCATTCTTCTTCGGCATTGAGTATGCTGTCCTCACTTAACGATTCTGGAATTTGTCGATTTTTCAGATTGCCAATTCTGAAGCTTTGAAAGACTGTATTGTACTCGATGCATCTTGATATATGGCGTTGAGTGAACTGCCTTCACTCAATGCTTGTAGACTTAGCCGCATTTCTACCTTGCAAATTGCAGGGCTTTGATTGTCCACCATTTACTTGATGCTTTCTGGAATCTGGCGTTGAGTGAACTGGATTCACTCGGTGCCTGTGGACTTAGAAGATTTTCAGTATTTCCAGCATCCTTCCTTGCCATTTGGCGTTGAGTGAACTAGCTTCACTCAATGCCTGTAGACTTAGACAGATTTTTGTCCTTCCACCTTTCTACTTTGTGACCACCTGTCACAACCACTTAGACAACCTGTATAAACTTATTACAAGGAACATCCTGTACATGATGAGCTTGAACAACATCAAATATAACTATGCTCTTAGTTTTGATGGTGATGCCTCTTCAAATCAAATCTAGGGAATATTTAGGGAAATATTCCCAACAGAGGGAAACTGTCCCTAGAAACCCTGACTTCGTACATCTTGTAGAGGCACAGATAGTAGTAGATGAAGCCACATAATCACATCGTCAATAATTTGATGGGAACCAAAAGCATAAGAGGGATAATGAGCAGACTCTAAAGAATCAGAAAGGAAGATTCCCGGAAGATCGTTGGAATGGCCAGCGACCGCATCACTTTCAGAGGGACTAGGCTCCCTGAGTGAAAGTCTTTGTTTTAAGGTTGCTTGCAACCTAGAGGGGGGGGGGGGTCGATAAGTTTTTCTAAATATTATGAATATCTTTTAATTTATTCTTACGATACTTACTATGTTGGCAGTTGATTAGCTTTCAAGAACCTGCACAAAGAAAACAACGCAGAAAACCACACACAAAAATTTATAATGGTTCCTCATATTATGGGTACATCCAATCTCCAACCACCTTTCTAACTTTCAGTTAGATAAGGCACTTCTCCAAAACACAGCTCAAAGAGCTTACACCTCAGATCCCTTAGGATCTCTCAGTCTCCTCCAGGACTTATAACTCAGACACAAGTTACCTACAACTCAGTGATCAACAGATCACCTACCTCAGGATCAAAGGCCCTACTAATCAGGATGGAAGGATGGCCCTATCTCAGACTTATAAAGGATCCTACTTCAGAGAGAATGACTCTCCTACCTCAGGCTGTTAAGCCCTAACTCAGATCCATAGGATCCTACAGCTCAGGTACAAGTGACATATAACTCAGTAAGAATGACTCACCTACCTTAGATCCAAACTGGATCCTACCTCAGATTCATAAATAAATCCTACAATTCAGGCAAATGCCCTACTATCATAATCTCCACAGAATCCTACCTCAGATCCAAACTGGATCCTACACACAGAGAGTAAAACTCTCCTACAGCTGAGACAAATTTGCCCTACATCAGGCCAATGACCCAACAACCCAGATCCAAAAGGATCATATAGAAAAAACAACGGTATGATTAATTTGATATAGCGAAATTTCTCTGTGTCAACAACTAGAGCTGAGTTATCTCAGCTCTATCTTACTTCACAGCAATAGGAAGAAATTCTGCTTCTGCTGGAAGAATCTCAGAATGTAAATTCTGATCTTGCTGAAGAAGAAGAACGGCTAGGTCTTGAGTTCCTCAATCAGCTAACTGAGCCCTTAGAAGAATGACGACTCTTCTTTCTTTCTTTATTAGAAGTCTTTTTGATCTTGCTGTAATAGAAGCAGATGCAACATCTCACTGCAATTTTTGGTTCTTGCTGGAAGACATCAAGATTTTTCTTGGTAGCAATGGCAAGGAAGATGAAGTCCATCCACCTTTTCTCTTATTGAGTAAAACTATAAAGTTGACTCCAACATCTGAAGCTTGTCCCTTTATATCTTCCACTGATTAATGGCTCCAGGATCAGTAGGGACCACCTGCAGTAGACAGCTGCATCTTGCTTTAACTAAAGAAGACATACAATATACTTCCTGTAATATTTGTCGTGTTTTGTTGCTTTCCAGCACTTAATTTGAACTCTGTTGACTCTGCTGACGTCACCATCTGTGGACTTAGCCAAAAGCAAACATCAGTGGTACAGGCGTTGAGTGAGTAAGCATCACTCAATGCCGAAACACTTAGATAGAATTATGTCTATCTCAGGTGTTGAGTGAAAAACCTTCACTCAACTCTTTTGGCTTTAGCCAACCATTCTATCACTAGGCGTTGAGTGAGCAACCTTCACTCAATGCCAAAACACTTAGAAAATTTCTCAGCCACTAGGCGTTGAGAGCGTTGAATCCACTCAACGTTATCTGTCTATAGGCGTTGAGAGCATTGAGTCCATTCGACGCTTTTTGCCTTACGAAGTATTCCTGCTTCACTGGCATTTAGAGCGTTGTGTCCACTCGATGCTTTTTGCCTTAGCGTTGAGAGCATTGAGTGTGTTTTCATCAAACAATGCATTTTGCCTAAGCCAACTTTCTGTTACTAGGCGTTGAGTGAGCCTTCATCACTCAATGCCAAAGTACTTAACATATAATCTTTTGTTATCTGGCGTTGAGTGAGTAAGCTACACTCAACACATTTGGACTTAGCCGTTTTTCCTGCTTTGGAAGCATTGAGAGTTTCTTCTTCACTCAATGCTTTCAGCATCTGTTAACAATATTGACATGACGTTGAGTGAGTAGATTTCATTCAATGATTTTGTCCTTAGACAAAATCTTGTGTTTGGAAACACTAACTTTGACTTACAAAGGTTCAGTCAACCTTTTTTATCACATGACGTTGAGTGAGTAAGCTTCTCTCAACGCCTGTGGAGTAAGTCAAATATTTACACAGATTTTCTATGGCTTGACTTACTGAGCTATACTCAACGATTTATGTTGTATAGCATTGAGTGAGTAGACTTCACTCAATGCATGTGAACTTAGACAATCATAGCCAATTTCGCCTTAGGATTTGACTGCCTCAGCCTGTCTCACAGTTTTTTGCTATTTGGCGTTGGGTGAGCAGACTACATTCAACGCCTATGGCCTTAACCACTTTTCTATCTAGCCTAACTCACAACTTTTTGCTAGATTGTATTGAGTGAGTAGACTACACTCAATGCCTACGGCCTTAGCCACTTTTCTGTCTAGCCAACAGTTAGGCTTAGACAACCCAAGCTATACTCAACGCTTTTACTTACCTGGCGTTGAGTAAATAGACTTCACTCAATGCCTGTGGACTTAGCTTATTTCTATCCCCTCCACATCTTTACTTTGTGACCACACTTGTCAAATGACTTAGAATACCTGTCCTATCATTGTTTCAAGTACTAACCTGCATGCATGAACTTAAGCACACATCAAATACGACTTTGTGTATTCATTGACATAATTGACTTCTTCAAATCTAGGACATTATAGGAAACGAACCCAACAATTTCCCCCTATTTGAAGAATTCAAAACCCTCAATCAACTGAGTCAATTACATACACTAATGCAACAATAATATATCAACTTGGGAAACATATAGCAAGAGAAGTTATAATTACCATAATTTCTTGCCTGCAGGGCACACCTACTCCTGCTCCCCATTAATTGTTGCTACATGGTCTTGATCAATTTGATCATATCCTTCTCATAGTTCTGATACCACTTGTATCCTTCTCCTCCTGTCCTATGATACAAGATTCATATCCTTATTCATATCATTCTCCCCCCTCCTTTTGACTTCTGTAAATAGCCAGGGTGGTTCTGATCTTCTGCTCCCCCTTTTTGATTACAAATAAGCAGCAACTGAACCACATGAGAGTGCTGGAGTAGTGCTGGACTTGCTCCCCGACAACTAAAGCATCATCTATCATGTTTTCTAATAGACCCTATGATCTGCATCATCTGGATAGTGCTTCACCTAGCATGATACCACTCAAGATATATAATTTTGAAGGATCTTTAATTGCCTGAAGTACTTGTCCTCATGCAAGGAAAAAATATAACTTGCACACCATGGGGAGCAACTGAAACTATGCTAGGTTCAACATACCCAATTCAAACTTGAAGGTGTTAAACTTTGCTTCATTAAGTGGCTTAGTGAAGATGTCAGCCACTTACTTGTCTATTAGGACAAACTCAAGGTTGATATTTTCACATTCCACATGCTCCCTAATGAAATTATATCTAATCTCAATATGCTTAGTCCTGTTGTGTGAGACATGATTCCTAGCAATTGAGAAGGCAATAGTAGAATCACAATATAATGGACTTCTACTTATCCGGAGGTCATAATCCTGGAGCTGACACTGGATCCATAGAAACTGAGCATAGTAGCTACCTGCTGAGATGTACTCTAACTCTGCAGTTGAGATTTCAACACTTGTTTATTTCTTGCTACTCCAAGACAGTAGTCTCCCTCGCAAGAATTGATAGGTGCTAGAAGTACCCTTCCTGTCGTCTTTGCAGTCTGCAAAATCTGCATCTGAATAGCCAGTTAGTTCAAACTCTCCATTCCTAGGGTACCATAGGCCAAGATCTGGTGTGCCCTTCTGATTTAGAATCATCTTCACCATTAGGTGAAGAGTTTTCTATACATGGACTAGTCTTATATCCAGACTCAGAAGAAGTGCTCGATTTAGATTTTACCATACATTGACCAGGCTGATCTTGGCTGGTCTCCTCATTAGTCATTGTCATCTGCCCATAGCAGTTGTAGGCATCTTCTTCATCTTTATCATCCACCTCTAAATCATTAACTAGAAGTGGTAGTGCAGCCCTGATACCTATCCTGGCAGCAGGATAGTCTTCATCTACTGTTTCAGCTACTTGGTCAATAGCAGCAACAACTAGCCTAATATAGGCTTCTTCTTATTCAGACTCACATGAAGATGGGTGTACAACCTCGGGCTCGCGGGAGGCGGATCAGGAAGCAGGGCAGAGAAGCTGGCGAGAGGGATTGGCTAGCTGAGTGGAACCGTGTGGTCCACTCGCAGGAGGAGAGATGGGGCTCAGCGCTGTGGGCGAGACGTCCTTTGGGGCACGAGCTGGCCCTTGAGGGCAAGATGGATCTTATAAAGTGGAAGGCCAGCGAGATGAGCAGGTGAGCTCGTCTCGCCCGCTGGTCATTTCCCTACTCGCCATATAGAAGGAAGGATGTTTTTACATTCTTACACCTAAGGGGGATTTTACTCTTCTACCCCGGGTAATTTTACACTTCTAACCTTGGTGGTCTGCATATAGCCCTTCAGAACAGCGGAGTTTGGTTGTTGTTATAACCAACCCAGGGTATTTTGGTAATTTCAGGTCGGTTCAGTATGGTTATTTGCATATCAGACTCAGAGGCCTATAAATAGACCGATAAGGTGCCTTGAACAGGTTTTTGAACCTTTCCATATTTTTCCTCAGAGGCACATAGCTTAGCATTGGCTAGGGAGGGGGAGAACTTCAGTTTATTCTGGGTAAGAGGTGGGACCTCCAAACTGAGACCATCGGTCTGTTTCTGGTCCTGTGACTCACGTTGGGAGGGCGGTTCGAGAAGAGTAAGTGTGTGCTGCAACTTCAGGTCCGAACTCTAGGAGGAACCGGGTGACTGGTTTCAACATTTTTGGTGCGGTGAGCGTGGACCGCGACCTATACAGAAGAATCTTGAGTTACCTCATGGCGGGAGGTCACGAAGAAGGAGACGGAGACAGGTCAGATAACCTGGGAGGATTCGTTGGAAGGGAGGAGTTCATGGCATCAATCAAAGGCATTATGGACATGCTGCAGGAGATCTCACGACAAGGTGATTGTTCGACCCCGCTGCCTCAGGTGCCTGCTCTCGCGCCGTAGGAAGAACTCGTCTCGGAAAGAGTGGGAGAAGATGCCCCGGGGAGGCGACCTGGAAAAGAAGTGATGGTGAAAGGAGGCGGGCGAGACATGGTCGGAAGGGAGCTGTTCCCCTGCCCGGTGAGAGCCGTCTCGCCAAGGGATGTTGTCGCACAAGTGGGGGCTGCGAGACCAGGTGTTAGAGGGTTGCCGTTTTGCGAGCAGATCCTGTAAGCTCCCATCCCGGAAGGGTTCAGGGTACCCGAGATGAATTATTATATGGGGAAAGATGATCCCCTCCAGCACCTGCAATGGTTCGAGGATGCGGTTTCGATCAGGCCGATGATGGACGCTTTCAAGTGTCGTCTTTTTGCCATCACTCTTAAGGACAAGGCTAGGGACTGGTTTCATCAGCTCCCGACAGGCTCAATATACAGCTTCGAGGACCTGAGAAGGAGCTTTCAGCTGCGTTTCTCAACTTCAAAGAAGAGGAAGAAGAACCCGGAGTCGTTCTTTCTAATTAAGCAGAGGGCGGACGAGTCCCTAGCACAGTATGTAGACAGATTTCAGGAGGAGATCTTTGATATTCAGGAGGTGCCTGGATTCGCCCTCCAAATGGCCTTTACCGTGGGACTACGAGATGGCTTCTTCAAGATGAACCTCACTTGGAAGGCGCCACTATCATTTGAAGGGTTGATGGAGAAGGCTGCAAAGGAAATAGCCATGGAGGCGGCGAATCCAGCTTTTGCAAAAAAGCTAGCAAGGCTGACAGAGGTTGAATCAAGAGAATAAGGACGATGGAGACAACACGTATAAGACCCCTCCCCCTTACCAAGGAGGCACCCGGTCTTATGCCCAGAATCGCCGTCTTACGGTGGCACTAACTCACGGGTTAGTCAACACCGCAACACGCCGATTCTGCCGGCTAGTTCGATCATATAACCTGTGCGAACAAAAGAGAGAAAGAAGTAAAAGCAGTATAAAGAAACAAGTAGTCCACAAGTCACAGCACTATCAAATAATAATGGAAGTACACCAATCCAAAATGAGTTCATCAAATAGAGAAAAAGGAGCTTATGCCCAATACATAATGACAAATCTCTCTCTCACAAATGCCAATAAGCGGAAGCTATGCTATCATCAAAAAACTCATCCCACCTGACGTCGGGCTGTAGTAGTAGTAGTAGGTAGTGGTAGTATCAGTTCCTCACGTCCTGCCATCTCGTCCTGCTAGTACTCCATCTCCTCGAGCTCCTAAAATGATTGGTCACACCGACCGTTAGTCAAAAAGACTAAGTCGTTTCCTCCACACCTCGCCCCCGCAACTCCTAGGCACTGGGCGGGAGGACGAAGCGGGGGACAATAAGGGGTATAACAAAGAAAACTGGTGACAGTGGAACTATACTAACAAGTATATATGTATCCAATATTTCTACTCTAGTAGTTCTATATATATATAGTGCAAGAAAAGTATGAAGAACTGAACAGAAACAAGTAAGTGCATTAAGTAAACATGTACTGAAAGTAAGCTGAGAAAAGATAGCAATCAAAATGAGCTACAACTACCATCATCGAAGTACCTTAAATTATATGAATGCTCATACAAACTTATAAGTTATGATTTCCAGAAATATAACTTATCATATAAAAGTGCCCATACTAATTCATATGATAAGGATCTATGGTGCGTTTGACCTAGTTATGAATGTATGATATGCATGCATTTTATGGTTCATTCAAGTGCAACCCACACACACGAATCTGTGATCACAAACTTTTAGTTCCCACTTTTCGGAGCTAGCATCACTCTCTGGTACCACCGTTGTGGCTACGGCAGCAGTGGAGCGGGTGTCTCATCTCCTAGGCGGGTATACACACTACTATACCTAGACCTCCAATACGCCTCTATACATGTCTTAGGTGCACTCTAGAGTCTATGCGTACTATTTGCTGCTACCCACCAGTATTTTTGGTCGAGTGTGCATTTTTGGGGATCGTCCTCCAGATCGCAGCGTAAAACAACCCACTGGCCCCTTAAACCATCACACCTCGCCAGAGTCACCGTACTGCCATCGGTGTGACGATTGGCCCAATACCGCATGACCCGACACAAGTTTATGCACATGCAAGATATTCCAACCCAAGCCTCTAGCTCGCAGGACCAACCCATACTGAATCCCTCCAACCCATCGCGGGTGAGATAGCACATTGGTGCCTTTATTCAAAATCCCTCCAACCCATCACGAGTGAGATTGCACGCTAGTGCCTTTATTCAAAATCCCTCCAACCCATCACGAGTGAGATTACACGATAGTGCCTTTATTCAGAATCCCTAAAACCCATCACGGGTGAGAATTGTTGAAACCAAAATTCGGTCTCCTGTGGAGTTCGACCCTTGGGGAAGGGGTGGTCTCGCGCCTACTTCGCTCCTGCAAGCAAAACAACAGAGAAAATAGGGAGAAACCGACCCAAGGGACTCGGCGGGGAGGACCCACCATACACCCGGAAGACTAGAGTATACTTCCCCTCCTTAGCCACAGGCCGAGCTAAGGAAACCTCAGGAAGCACTGCTAAATCCGGGGAGCAAGAGAATATGAGAGCGTGTCCTGAGGTGCCCCCTTAGGTTATATTTATAATTTTTAGAATCTGAACTGCCAATAACCAAAAGAACTGACCTGAAATTACAAAAAAGCCATTTGTTGGGTCTGCCAACAGGCAAACTCCGCTGTTCTGAATAGCTATGTGCAGTCCAACCTGGTCTGCCAACAGCGTGGCTCCGCTGTTCGGAGAAGCTATTTGCACCCATGGGAAGGTCAGCTCGCCACCAATCCCTCTCCGCGAGAGGCGGGCATGACCTGGCTCTGGCGGCTCGCCTATTCTTCTTGGGCGAGTGCAAGGCGGGTCGCCGCGACCTGCGAGTCCTCTGCCGAGGCAGATAGGCGGCCAGGTCGCGAATAGGGGATGGGATGGCGGCCATTGTGACCATCAGAATGGCTCGCAGATCGAGGGTCGTCGAACCCATCCACGAGTACCGGTTCGACGAATGGCGCCCCCCGCTTCGGTCGACGATTCTCTGAGCGAGCGGGAGGGGGTGGGGGAGTCGTCTCACCTGGCTCGCTCGCTTGAACTGAGCGGGAGCGGACCAGCCTCTTGCCGCATGCCTGCTTGTTGATTGGGTGCGGGTCGCAGAACTGGGTTCGCTCGATCTTCCTGGCGGGGCCCGTTCGACGAACACGGGATTGTACATAATCCCCGCTCTTTTCGAACTTGATAAAGCTCGAAAAGAACAATCCAACCCTCGTATTCGGCGAGTACTATGCTGAGCTGGCATGGAATCTTCTGGTGGGGCCCCACTATTCGGCTATAAATATACCACCGAGCCCAGGGGCGTCTCCCTAGGCCATCTCATTTTTTCAAGCAGACTGCCGTTTCTTGATGCCGGTCAGCGAAGAGGTGCGAGCCCGCCTGGCAGCCACGGGCCAGAAGACTCGGGAGGAGGCCCTCGAGGCCGCCCCTTGGTTAGCGCGTGGGTCTCCCGGCCCTCTCTTTAGACCGGTAAAGGGAAAGATTGTGAGGGGGTCCCCGGCGAATAACTTCCCGGGTTCCAGCTCGGCGGCTGGTGCCGAGGTCGCTTCTGAGGTACGTGACCTTCCTTCTCGGCTTGTTTCTACATTTCTGATCCTTTGTCTTGCAGGTATTGCCTTGTGAAGACGAGGGGGATGGGGGGGGGGGAGGATCGCTCCCCTCCCTTGTCGTCTGAGAGGGTTGCTAGTCCCTCAGGTCTGGACCGTCCACCCCCGAATACCCCTCATTCGCCGGTTGCCCCCAAACTAGGGAAATCTCTTGCGGCCTTCGAGGGAGAACCCTTTCAGGGTCGGCTGGGCTCCTCTTGTCCTTCCATCGGTGTAAACGACGTGCCAACCCATGGTAAGTTCGTACTCAGCTCTTGCCTTGTTCTCGCCCGTCCCTTCTGAATTTCCTTTATGCAGGGTACAACGCGATCTCCTCCGAAACTGAGATGAGCGTAGGGTACTCGCCTCCGCCTGACGTGGAGGGCGTCTCGGATTACCTGTACGATCCGGCTGATGCGGTGGGGATGAAGAGGCAGGTGACGCGGTTGTTTCAGAAGCATACCCTGCTGCTTCAGGAGCGCGTCAAGAGGGTCGACCGAGACAAGGCCTAGACTGAGGCTCGGCTCACGGCTTTGGAGGGGGCTCCGCGTGCGGCAGAAGGTGGCGAGGTCAATTCACCCAGCGTGCACATTACGCTGGCGGAGGAGCGTCTGAATAGCATCTTGGAGGAAGTTTTCCTGGCCCAACAGGAGTTGGTGGCGGTGCGCGATTATCATTATCCTCGCGTGCCGCCGCGAACCGGAACGCAACGGCGGGGCAGATGGAAGTGGATCCAGTACTGATCCGCCCTTTATTCTCCCCGTTAGCGGAATATCGCTGGGTCGGGCCGTGTCTGTGCTTTGAGTCGGCCCGCTCGGAGGGGGGTGGGGGTACCATTATTTCAAAGACTCATTCTGTATCTGTTACTATTTGTGACTCTCCCCGCCCGCCTATGGGTCTAGTTTTTGATTTTTGATGCATGTCGGAATTGCCATGTTGCTGCTTTTATTCTCCGCGGGGCGGGCTCAAGTGTACCCGCGTCCTCTGCTCTCCCCCTGGTGCGAGGGCAGGTCAGGGGATGGACTCGCTCAACCCGTCATCCCGATTGTAGCGGGAGCGGGCCGAGGAGCTCGCCGGCTAAGAGTCTCCCCGACTCGCTCAGAATCCTGGGTGGGTGCGGGCCGAGACTCGCCCGCGCATTCCTCGCGCGGATGCGGACGGGCAAGACCGGCTCCTGAACGGTCTTGGCTGTGCGGTTGCGCGTCGGGAAGTCGAACCGTCAGGCCTGATTTTTGCTACACGCACCTTTCCTGTCGGCGGGAAATTTCCTGCCCTTTCTTTCTTCCTATAATTAGGCCTTGCCGGTTCTTATCGTCCCACCGCTTCAAAGCACTCTCCCATTTCCTACTCTTCGCGAAGCATGGCTCGCGTTCGCCCTCTGGATCTGTCTCGCTCGAACGGCGACAGTTCGGCGGAATGGGCGGCGGCGGCGGCGATGCGGACGGGCGAAGCAAATGCGCCTGGACCTTCTCGGAGCATGACTTTCCCCACGCCATCATATCAGAGCGCGAGTACTTAGATGCCCTTGGCGACCACGTCCCGCCTGGATTTTCGGCGAGACGGCCCGAGGAAGGGGAGAAGATCAATGATCTGTCCAGGGACGAGCTCGCCATACCCCTGGCTCACTTTGAGGTGGGTCTTCGGCTTCCCCTATGGCCAGAGGTGCGTCAAGTGCTGAAGTACTTCAGGGTCGTCATAGGCCAGATGACCCCGAACTCCGTAGCTATTATGGTAGGGTTCGCCTGCTTCCTGCGGGAGGAGCGGGTCGAGTTCAGTCTCGCGGTTTTCCGCAAACTATTCTCCTTCCGCGTGAACCGGGACGGGATCTCCTATTTCTCCAGCGCCCACCTCAAGGTGCAGGAGACCGTTAATAAGAGTCACAACTGGCTCAAGAAGTTCTTGTTCGTCAAGGGGGATTTTGGCAACGTCCCCTTCTCGCCGGTGCAGCTCAGCGAGGTGAGTTACCGCCCGCCCATCCTGGGGGGCCATGAAGCCGACCTGTGGGGGTTCTTCGCCGGGAAGAACTTCGAGGTCACGTACTTGTGCCGCAACCTCGATGAACTTGCTGTCGTCCCGCCTGGGGGAGGTTTGCCACTCGCCATTGCTCTGTCTCGCTCTTTTATTCTTTGGTTTCACCCTCTCTTCTTGGCAGGCGAGCGAGATGTTCCCCTTCACCCCCCTACGAGAGTGCTCGGATCGCCTCCGGGGTTGTCGCCCGATCTCAGGCCGCAGACGCCGCTCAGCGCGACGCCCTGTCGGTCCCTGCTGAGAAGCGGCCGGGCCGCGAACAGCCCGCTCCCCCACCCAAGATGGCGAAGACTATGGGGCAGCAACTCGCCGGGGGCCAGAGAAAAGGCAAGGCTCTGACGGATCAACCGGCCGAGGGTCACCCCCCCTGGTCGCTTCGACCAGTGACACCCCCGACGGGGCCGAGGGGCGGCGGGCACTTCTTGGCCGCCGGACAGGTCGCAAACTGCTGCGAAGCCGGTGCCGAGAGGGAACCGCAATTTTGGCTACGGCGAGAAATACCTGGACGAGCTCGGCGTCCCGCTTCTGTCATGGGAAAAGGAGTCAAATCGCGCGGTGGTCTCGACTCTGTTGCCGAGTTGGCTGGAGCAGGACACCATCGGCAGGGAGGCTATAACTTCTCGTTCGGCCTTTACTCGCGAGAGGATGCCGCTATCTACGACAAGAAGGCGACGCGAGTACTGGTGCATGAGAGCGCGCAGGCCCAACTGCGCGGCCTGGAGTTGGCCCATATGGTTGGGAGGCGCTGCACCCAGCTGGAGCGGAACGCCAACTCTCTCAAGAAGTTGGCGTATGAGAAGGAGGATGCCCGAAAACTTGCTCAGGAGGACGCGGATCTCCAGAGGAAGCGGGCCGACGTGGCTGAGGATACCCTCGCGCAGTACTTGGGAGGCGTGGTACGTGCTTACTTCCAATTACCGCTTCTTCTCGCGAATCCAACTTACGATTTTTTTTCCTTTTCTCAGGATGTGGCGACGGCCAGTCGGATGGGCGCTGAGATCACCGCCCTTGGTCAGGACAAGTCAGCGCTGGAGGCGCGGGTGCGCGAGCTAGAGGCTGCCGCCGCTGCCCCTCCGCCAGATAACAGGGGTTGCCCGCTCGAACACCATTCTGAGTACGAGTTGGAGGTGCTGATGCAAAAGAACGCCGCCGGCGCCGCGAAGTACACAATGCAGATGCTGCGACGTGCGGACCTCCTCAAGAACGAGGCCGCGGAACTCTCGGCGGGCGACGTGGTGCCGACGCTGTTCCTTCCCGTGCCGGACCCCGGGGTTAAGTCCTACCAGCCCATCTAGGACTTCCAGCCTAGGATCTCGCATCGCCCTCGCTCCTTTGACATTTTCTTGTTAGGTGTATACCCCATGTATTTTTTAGTTTTTTGAGATGTAAGCGCGAGTCGCGCCTAGACTTTGCAGTTTGTATCTATTAACGTTCTTATAAATGCTTCCTCTCCCGCCTCAAATGCATATTTGCTATTATTGCGCGATGTAAATTCTCCCTTTCCGTGCTCGCGGTCGTTCATTTCGCGTTGTGTCGATGAGGTCGCATGCCTACAGATTTGGCTTAGGAGTCATAGGAGACCCGATCGGTCGTCCCGCTAGGGGCGACCTGCCTCTGCGGCCCGGCCCCGCTGTGGTGGCTACTCGCGCACCAGGTGAGGCGAGCCGGCTCGTCGCTCGCCTAAGTCATCAGATTTCTTGCGGGTTGACCCCTTTGTAATGCGGCCTGGGTTCTCGCTTCCTTTCGGCCATCATTCTGGGGGCTGGGTGGTTACGTTAGACCCCCTTTTCGGTTAATCTTCGCGACTCCAGTCCATTATCAATACCATCGAGTGGCTTCCTCCCCCGCCAGCTAGGTGAGAGCCTGGCAGCGGGATCTACTCAATTTCAAGGATGACACCGAGTGACTTCCGGCCCTGCCAGCTAGGTGAGCGCCAGGCAGCGGGATCTGCTCGGGGTCCAAACACATTCCATCGAGTGACTTCCGGCCCTGTCAGCTAGGTGAGAGCCTGACAGCGGGATGTGCTCGAGTCCAAGGATGACACCGAGTGACTTCCGGCCCTGCCAGCTAGGTGAGAGCCTAGCAGCGGGATCTGCTCGGGGTCCAAACACATTCCATCGAGTGACTTCCGGCCCTATCAGCTAGGTGAGAGCCTGACAGCGGGATCTGCTCGAGGCCAAGGATGAAACCGAGTGACTTCCGGCCCTGCCAGCTAGGTGAGAGACTGGCAGCGGGATCTGCTCGGGGTCCAAATACATTCCATCGTGTGACTTCCGGCCTTGTCAGCTAGTTGAGAGCCTGACAGCGTGATCTGCTCGAGTCCAAGGATGACACCGAGTGACTTCCGGCCCTGCCAGCTAGGTGAGAGCCTGGCAGCGGGATCTGCTCGGGGTCCAAACACATTCCATCGAGTGACTTCCGGCCTTGTCAGCTAGGTGAGAGCCTGACAGCGGGATCTGCTCGAGGCCAAGGATGACACCGAGTGACTTCCGGCCCTACCATCTAGGTGAGAGCCTGGCAGCGGGATCTGCTCGGGGTCCAAACATATTCCATCGAGTGACTTCCGGCCCTATCAGCTAGGTGAGAGCCTGACAGCGGGATCTGCTCGAGGCCAAGGATGACACCGAGTGACTTCCGGCCCTGCCAGCTAGGTGATAGCCTGGCAGCGGGATCTGCTCAGGGTCCAAACACATTCCATCGAGTGACTTCCGGCCCTATCAGCTAGGTGAGAGCCTGACAACGGGATCTACTCGAGGCCAAGGATGACACCGAGTGACTTCCGGCCCTGCCAGCTAGGTGAGAGTCTGGCAGCGGGAACTACTCGGGGTCCAAACACATTCCATCGAGTGACTTTCGGCTCTGTCAGCTAGGTGAGAGCCTGACAGCGGGATCTGCTCGAGGCCAAGGATGACACCGAGTGACTTCCGGCCCTGCCATCTAGGTGAGAGCCTGACATCGAGATTTGCTCGAGGCCAAGGATGACACCGAGTGACTTCCGGCCCTGCCATCTAGGTGAGAGCCTGGCAGCGGGATCTGCTCGGGGTCCAAACACATTCCATCGAGTGACTTCCGGCCCTATTAGCTAGGTGAGAGCCTGACAGCGGGATCTGCTCGAGGCCAAGGATGACACCGTGTGACTTCCGGCACTGCCAGCTAGGTGAGAACCTGGCAGCGGGATCTGCTCGGGGTCCAAACACATTCCATCGAGTGACTTCCAGCCCTATCAGCTAGGTGAGAGCCTGACAGCGGGATCTGCTTGAGGCCAAGGATGAAACCGAGTGACTTCCGGCCCTGCCAGCTAGGTGAGAGCCTGGCAGCGGGATCTGCTCGGGGTCCAAACACATTCCATTTCTCTATGCAGGCTCGCTATGACAGTACAGGAGTGTTAAAGAAATTTATTATAATCAAAGTATCGCTTACATGCTTCTGGGTAAAAATCGTTTTAAGTCGTCACCACTCCAGGTGAGACTCAGGGTCTCGCCCTCTACATTTTGGAGTCGATAGCCTCCTGACTTCAAAGCTTCCTTTACAATAAATGGTCCCTTCCAGCTAGGGTTGAGCTTTCTTACGGATGCCGACCTCCCTGCTGCATCCACCTTCTTCAGCACCAAGTCCCCTTCCACGAACTGCTTGACCCTGACATGCTTGTCAAAGTACTTGGCCATTCTTCTTTTCACCTCCTCCTGCCGGATAGCGGAAAGGTCCCTCAGCTCTTCCACCATGTCCAGGGAGAGCCTCAGCTCCTCTTCGTTCTCTGCTTACCATTCCTCTCGGCCCTCTTTGGCCGCAACGACTCGAGGTGTTTGAACTTCAAATTCCACGGGGAGCACTGCCTCGCACCCATGGGAGAGCTTGAAGGGGGTCTCTCCAGTAGCCGTGTTGGGGGTGGTTCTTAGGGCCCAAAGAACCGCGGGAAGCTGCTCCACCCAGCTCAGCTTCAAATTTTCCACTTTCTTCTTGAGGAGATTGACGATGATCTTGTTAGAGGCCTCCACCTTCCCGTTGCTCCTGGGGTGATGGACTGAGGCGAACCTGAGGTCAATTCCAAGCTGCTCACAGAAGCTGGTGAATTCGATGCTGGCGAACTGGGGCCCGTTGTCCGTGACGATGGCTTGGGGCAGCCCATGGCGACAGATGATCTCCCCCCAAACGAAGTTCCTGATTACCTGGGAGGTCACCTTGGCCAGTGCCTACACTTCCAACAACTTGGAGAAGTAGTCGATCATCACTAGGAGGAACCTCCTCTTCCCACTGGCCTGGGGGAGAACAAGGCAAGCGCTGAGTACGAACTTACCACGCTCACCGCACCAAAATGTTGAAACCGAAATTCGATCTCCTGTGGAGTTCGACCCTTGGGGAAGGGGTGGTCTCGCGCCTACTTCTCTCCTGCAAGCAAAACAACAGAGAAAACAGGGAGAAACCGACCCAAGGGACTCGGTGGGGAGGACCCACCACACACCCGGAAGACTAGAGAATACTTCCCCTCCTTAGCCACAGGCCGAGCTAAGGCACCCTTAGGAAGCACTGCTAAATTTGGGGAGCAAGAGAATATGAGAGCGTGTCCTAAGGTGCCCCCTGGATTCTATTTATAATTTTTAGAATCTGAACTGCCAATAACCAAAAGAACTGGCCTGAAATTACCAAAAAGCCCTTGGTTGGGTCTGCCAACAGCCAAACTCCACTGTTCTGAACAGCTATGTGCAGTCCAACCTGCTCTGCCAACAGCGTGGCTCCGCTGTTCGGAGAATCTATTCGCACCCATGGGAAGGTCAGCTCGCCACCAATCCCTCTCCGCGAGAGGCGGGCGCAACCTGGCTTTGGCGGCTCGCCTATTATTCTTGGGCGAGTGCGAGCCGTGCCGCCGCGACCCGCCAGTCCTCTGCCGAAGCGGATAGGCGGCCAGGTCTCGAATAGGGGATGGGCTGGCGGCCATTGTGACCATCAGAACGGCTCGCAGATCGCGAGTCGCCGAACCCATCCGCGAGTACAGGTTCGACGAATGACGCCCCCTCTCCGGTCGACGATTCTCTGAGCGAGCGGGAGGGGTGGGGGAGTTGTCTTGTAACACCTCCCCTGTAATGACCGTATAATATGGGTCCGGCCGGGGCCCCACAATATACGGACGCCACAGATTTAGTATTATTAGATGATATAACTACCCATACTCAAAACTCTTTGCACAAAACAACGAAAACACAAACAAGACTAGAAGTTATCCACCACTAAAAGAGTAATAACAATGGCCTTATGGCCTTACAACACAAATGAGTCCAAAACTCAAAGAGTACAATAGTCATGAAAGTGCTTAAGCACTCCTAGTCTACCTCGATATGCAAGCCGGACAACATGAGTCTCAAACATACAATATCATATAAGTAGAGCTACAAAAGAGAGGAACACTTCCTGAGGCTTAGGCCTTTCTGGCCGGCGATCTAGCTCCTGCTTGCGATCCTTGCCCTGTAAAAGTTATTAGTAACGTGGGTCAGCAAAGGCTGACCTCAAACTGTGTAACAAACACATCTCCTCCCGGCAGCCCCTAACGGACCCCGGGGAACCCTCCAACCTGCAAGTCAGCACTTCGTATGCAATATATATAAATATAAAAAGAAGTGCATTAAGAACAAGCTTGGATGTCTCATACATCATACACGTTCTCTACTAGTTGAGCATATAATAAAAAGGGGCCTACTTATGCAACATGAATGCAACACCCGGGCTTCACCCAAGGCAACCTAAAACGTATGCATCTAGCACAACATCACACCAATTGGGTACTCATCGCTTCCCCATCGTCATAAAGCCACAAACAAAGGGGTATCACATTTCCCCCCAACGGCGCACAGGCCGCCACAAGGAACCCTTGCTAAGGCCCCACCCGCTCATGGTCTTAGACCCGGGCTTGCCTGCAAGCTTTGACGTCTCAAGTCAGGATTCCAACAAACACAAACTGACCGATTCTAAGAATACTTGTCGGACACCACCCGTTCATGGCCTCATTGCCCGGGCTTGCCCCCACGCTTGGCATTCTCGTCAGTCTCACAGAAGGGGACTAGTCTCCCCGGGACACTCTCCACACATGACGTGTACGTCACGGGATAGCCAGCCGACCACGGAGACATCGCCTCGCCTTGGCACATCACAAACCAAGACAATTCCACCCTAGTCCCTCATTTGTACTGCAGCGTTCCCGCGCACCAAGGAAACCATCTACCAACAATGCGGAGCTAACCTTGTCCACCAAGGAAACCATCTACCGCCATTGAGGATCTAACCTTGTCCGGTTCCGACTACACGTAATCACTTGAGAAAAGGGGGTAAACATCACCACATCACAAACGACATCTTGCCGCAACGGAATCTCTACGAATCCTTAAAGTTCGTATGCAACATCACCGAGTCGGACTAACGGTCGCGACTACGGCTTCACCCACCATGCCTAATCCACTAACGGAGCGGATCTCTAATGCAAAACATGCCGGGGACGGACTCAATCGACCCGGAGGTTCCTCTTGAACCTTGGCTACCCAAACCCCTATCATTTGAGTGTTTGGTGTCCAAAACTAGAAAAGGAAATGATGCTAAGACATGCATCCTAAAACTGAGAGGAGAAGTGTCGTTACCTTCCAACTCCTCTTCCTAGCCATGGCAAAATAGCCGGATGAAAACCTTCGCAAAGCTCTAGCCTTCACAGATCAGGACTCGGCTCGCGATTTGGAGCACCGAAGCCACTCCTACAGCCCAAACCCTCCTTCTCCTTCTTCCTTGCTCTCACTTCTCTCTAGAACTTAGTAAGAGAAAGCTTGGAGAAGAATGAGGGTTTCCAACCCTATTCTCGGACTTAACTCCCCAAGAGATGTCCTGAACCATCAGATCCCAAAATAATTGAAAGAATGGCCACTATCCGTCTGAAAAATAAAACACCTGGGCCGAACACGGCCTAGCACACCCCCGTGTCAAGGGCCATGTTCCTCATTCGCCATCTCAAATCGATGCTCCTGGAAAAACACACGGGCATCTGACACACCCATGTTCGACCTGACACGCCCGTGTCCCGACTGACACGGCCGTGTGGTCGGCCGTGTGCCTCCATCGACACAACCCCGAAAACAGCCCGAGAAGGACACGGCCTGGGACACGCCCGTGTCCCAAGCCGTGTGCGTAGTCTCGACACTCGTCGACAGCCTTTGTGTCGACACCGCAGAAACAAGTCGTGCGAAGTTCGTCGACCATGCGGGACACGCCCTGTGACACGCCTGTGTCACAGGCCGTGTGCCCCTATCTCGACACTCGACACTCGTCGAGTGAACTTCGTCGAGTGAACTCTCGACACTCGACTGACACGGCCTTGGACACGCCCATGTCCTAGGCCGTGTGCCGTGTCTCGACACATCGTCGAGCGAAAATCGTCGACTCCCCGGACCGATCGTCGACATGGGCTCGACACGCCCTGAGACACGCCCGTGTCTCAGGCCGTGTTCCCCCTGCCACAAACCAAACTTGGTCAGAAAACGCTGGTCGACCCTCTCTCAAATTTTGGGGTGTTACAACTCTCCCCACTTAACAGAATTTCGTCCCGAAATTACAAAGAAAAAGAGAACACAATTTAAATGGTACCTGAAGTGAAGAGTTCTGGATACTCTTCTAGCATGGCTTGTTCTCGTTCCCAAGATTGCTCCTCACGACTGCAGTTGTCCCATCGGACTCTCACGAGTTTAACCTCTTTATTCTGCAACTGTTGAGTCTACGAATCCTCTATAGCAATTGGACGGACTCGCGTCCTCAAGTCTTCCTCTATCGGCACCGATGCCGGCTCAATCACCACACTAGCCTCCACCAAAGCTTTCCTCAAGACGGAGATATGGAAGATGTCATGCAATCCACTCAGCTCCGCGGACAGCGCCAACCGATAGGCTGCTTATCCCACCCGTTCAACAACTTCAAAAGGTCCTAAAAACCTTGGACTCAACTTCTTGAGTCGGCGAATCCGTGAGACGCCTTTGAACGGCTTGATCTTCCAATAGACCCAATCACCTACCGCAAATTCCAACTTCCTGTGACGAGCATTGAAGTATTTGGCTTGCCAGTCTTGCGCCACCTTCATACGCTCTTGAATGGTCCGCACCAACTCATAAGCATCAACTACCACCTCTTTTCCCAAAATTTTGGTGTCTCCCGCCTCTGCCCAAGACATCGGTGTTCGACACCGTCTCCCATACAAAGCTTCGTATGGCGCCATTTTTATGCTTGCTTGATAACTATTATTGTACGCAAATTCCACCATGAAGAGGTGATCTTCCCACCTCTTGCCGAAGTCAAGAATGCACATTCTCAGCATATCCTCCATAGTACGGTTCGTCCTTTCGGTTTGCCCGTCAGTTTGAGGATGGAACGCCGTACTGAACTTTAGCTTCATGCCCAAACTCTTTTGAACCAGTCTCCAGTCCTTGGACGTAAACCGTCCATCTCGATCGCTGACTATACTCTTTGGAATCCCATGCAGTCGCACAATGTTGCGAACATACAACTCCACCAGCTTCTCCACGCTGTCCTCTTTCCGATTTCGGATGAAGTGGGCCACCTTGGTTAAGAGGTCCACGATCACCCAAATAGCATCATTACCCTGCTGCGATCTAGGCAAACCATATACAAAGTCCATGGAGATGTTATCAAATTTCCACTCAGGGATTGGAAGGGGCTTCAGGAACCCGCCCGGTTTCTGACATTCGGCCTTCACCAAGGCACAAGTTTGGCAACGATGCACATACAAAGCTACGTCCTGATTCAGCCCCGGCCACCAAAAGGATTTCTTCATATCCAAGTACATCTTTGTACTGCCCGGGTGAATGGAGTACTTTGTGAAGTGAGCCTCAAACATCAACCCCTCACGGAGTTTGCCGAACTGCGGTATACAAACCCTTCCGTCCTTCCTCAGAATCCCATCAATCATTTCCCAGGCACTTCTCTCGCCCTTTTGAGCCTCCATCACAAAAGGTTTAAACTCCACATCCAACCGAGTCGCTTCCCGAATGTGATCGGACAAGTCGTTCTATATTTCAAACCAGTTCAGCCGAGCCACGCTGGACTCACCTCTCGCAACACATTCCAAACCAAGGGACTCCCATTCCCGTACCAACCGCTCATCATGAGCTTCGATCCAATTCCCTTGCCCCGAGTACTTCCTACTCAAAGCATCCGCCACGACATTGGCTTTACCTGGCGTATACTGAATCACCACTTCGTAGTCTCCAAGAAACTCAACCCACCTGCGTTGCCGCATGTTCAAGTCCTTTTGATCCAAGAGATACTTCAGGCTTTTAAGATTCGTGAAGATCTCCACCTTTGCACCGTACACATAATGTCGCCATATTTTCAACGCAAAAATTACCGCCGCCAACTCCAAGTCATGGATGGGGTAATTCCTCTCATGAGGCTTTAGCTGTCTAGACCCAAAAGCTATCACCTTGCCATGTTGTACCAAAACGCAACCCAAACCACATCCCGCTGCGTCACTGAAGATCTGAAATCCCTCGGCCCCTTGCGGTAGACATAGGATTGGAGCCATCATCAGTCTCTCCTTCAGTGCTTCAAATGCTTGACTGCACTCTTGAGTCCACACAAACTTATGGTCTTTACGAGTGAGTGAGGTGAGGGGTAGAGCTATCCGCGAAAAATTCTCCACGAATCTCCTATAATACCCGGCTAGTCCAAGAAAACTTCGGACTTCCGCCACGGTCCTCAAAACTGGCCAATCTCTGATGGCCTCCACTTTTGTTGGATCCACTGCCACCCCATCTCCACTAATCACGTGGCCCAAAAATGCCACCTTCTCCAACCAGAACTCGCACTTTGAGAACTTTGCATACAATTGATTCTCCCTCAACACTTGCAAGACCACTCTCAAGTGGGTCTCATGCTCCGCTTCCGATTTAGAATACACCAAGATGTCATCAATGAAGACAACCACAAAAGAATCCAAGTATTCTCGAAATACCCGATTCATAAGATCCATGAGCACAGATGGTGCGTTCGTCAGCCCGAACGGCATCACCGTAAACTCAAAGTGTCCATACCTTGTACCAAAGGCAGTCTTGGGTATGTCCTCATCCCGAATTCGCAGCTGATAATAGCCTGACTTCAAGTACAATTTTGAATACACCACTGACCCCACCAATTGGTCGAATAAGTCATCTATCCGAGGAATCAGATACTTATTCTTGACGGTCAATTTATTCAGCTCTCGGTAGTCTATGCATAGCCGCATGCTACCGTCTTTCTTCTTTACAAACAACATCGGTGCGCTCCACGGTGAAGAACTGGGTCTAATATACCCTTGCTCCAACAGTTCCTGTAGCTGTACTTTGAGTTCGGCCAATTCCTTTGGTGCCATCCTAAACGGAGGACGTGACACCTGCCTAGCCTCCGGCACCAACTCGATCGTGAAGTCGATCTCCCGCGGAGGAGGCGCTCCAGGAAGTTCATCCAGAAACACATCCTTGAACTCTGCCACTACGGGCACTTCCTCAATAGACAACTAGGAGAGACGAACCTCCAAAAACGCTACAAGCGCTACACCACCCTGGTTAACTGCCCGCATCAATTGCATGGCTGAAATCAGGGAATAGGCCACTCCATAAAGGCCCTCAAATTTGACCTCTGCCTGCCCTTTGCTCTTTAGGGTCACTACCTTAGATAGGCAATCAATACTGGCGCGCTGCTCTGCAAGCCAGTCCATGCCCAAAATGACATCGAACTCAACCAAAGGCAAAATCACTGCTACCAAAACGAAGCCAACTCCGTCCAGCTCCCAACAGATGTGCCCTTTGGCCCCGGTGGTCATGGATGACCCATTAGGCATGCACACTTTCAGCTCCGCTTCCGCCGAGAAAGACTTAGTTGCTATTCTCCGGATGAAGCTCTCCGCGATAAAGGAGTGCGATGCTCCAGTATCGAACAATACCCTAGCGGGGTATCCAGAAACTAATACGAAGCCTACAACATAGACATCACACAAAAGGTCTAAAAGTATGAAGCACAAAGTTTAAACTTAAATTTTCTTCAAACCTGTCACCACATCGGTTTGGCGGATCGCTTCCTGCTGTCCAAGGTTGTAGGCCCTTGGTTGCACTGGTTGGAACCGAGAAGCGCTTGACTCCGCCATCTTCCCTTTCTCCGCGGCACAGGGGCCGGAGCGTACAGTCTGCTCCTGCCTTGCCTCTTGCTCCGCTCCTCCTTGAGGACAAACATGAGCTATGTGCCCCACCTTACCGCAGTTATAGCACGTCGGCGGTCCCTTAGAGTGAGAACCTCCAGGTATCCACTTGCTCTTTTCACCGGATCTGGAAGTGTGAGGCCTCTTCCTCCACCTACTCCCTTCAGATTTTCCCTGAGATTGGGGAGGCTTCCCTTCCCCTTGCTTGGGAGTGAAACCCTTACGACGCTGAGTTCGCTCCAGATCACTTTCCAATATCCTGGCAGACTCAACTAATTCATTGAATCCCGCTCTCTTCATGGAGATGAGGGGTTGCCTCAGATTCTCCCTCAGCCTGTGGTAGAAGAGGTTATCTCTCTCTACATCATCTACCATCGTCGTTCCCGCGTAACAACACAAACGGGTGAACTCCTGCACATACTCGTCCACCGTCCTGTCCCGCTGCATTAAGTGCAGAAACTGCCTCTGAAGTGCCAACCATGTAGAAATGGGAATGTACCTCTTCAGAAAAGCATCCCCAAACTCCTCCACCGACGGGGTGCATCCCGGGAACTGGCGGCCACTATGGCTCACCCACCACAACTTGGCGTCTCCTTCCAACATGAACGCCGCATATTCAGATTTCTTTTCTTCTGGTGTCTCTGCCGCCCTCAAAAGCTCTTGAATGTGAACCCACCAATCCTCCGCATCCGTTGGCGTACCAACTCCCTTGGAAGACGGGGGATGGAAGCTCAGGAAGTACTTCAAGTGCCGGTCTCCATGTCCGACAACTACCCTTTCCGCCAAAGGCTCCACTCGCCTGGCTTCTCCGCCTGGCACGGCCGTCGCCGTATCTGGTGTAGCAGGGGTTGCTACTTGAGCTGCCGCTGCAGCTTGGGCCGCCACCATCGCTTCTGCAAGCATGCAGCAAAAATCGGCCGGGTTAACACCCGTGCCCAAAAGACCTAGAGTAGTAGCACTGCTCGTCGAAAGCTCTTCTCTTGCTCTCGACGTACCCGCCTCGTTGCTTGCACTCTTCAAGAAAACAAGAAACAAGGAATCAGTCTCTAAACTCAAGACTTAAACATAAGGACACTCATGGTCCCGCGTTACTCTTTTGTGGATAACTTCTCTATGCATTGACCTTGAATCTAACCTGGCTCTGATACCAAATTGTAACACCTCCCCTGTAATGACCTTATAATATGGGTACGGCCGGGGCCCCACAACATACGGACGCCACAGATTTAGTATTATAAGATGATATAACTACCCATACTCAAAACTCTTTGCATAAAACAACGGAAACACAAACAAGACTAGAAGTTATCCACCACTAAAAGAGTAATAACAATGGCCTTATGGCCTTACAACACAAATGAGTCCAAAACTCAAAGAGTACAACAGTCATGAAAGTGCTTAAGCACTCCTAGTCTACCTTAGCATGCAAGCCGGACAACATGAGTCTCAAACATACAACATCATATAAGTAGAGCTACAAAAGAGAGGAACACTTCATGAGGCTTAGGCCTTTCTGGCCGGCGCTCTAGATCCTACTTGCGATCCTTGCCCTGAAAACGTTATTAGTAACGTGGGTCAGCAAAGCCTGACCTCAAACTGTGTAACAAACATATCTCCTCCCGACCGCCCCTAACGGACCCCGGGGAACCCTCCAACCTGCAAGTCAGCACTTCGTATGCAATATATATAAATATAAAAAGAAGTGCATTAAGAACAAGCTTGGATGTCTCCTACATCATACACGTTCTCTACTGGTTGAGCATATAATAAAAAGGGGCCTACTTATGCAACATGAATGCAACACCCGGGCTTCACCCAAGGCACCCTAAAACGTATGCATCTAGCATAACATCACACCAATTGGGTACTCATCGCTTCCCCATCGGCATAAAGCCACAAACAAAGGGGTATCACATTTCCCCCCAACGGCGCACAAGCTGCCACAAGGAACCCTTGCTAAGGCCCCACCCGCTCATGGTCTTAGACCCGGGCTTGCCTGCAAGCTTTGACGTCTCAAGTCAGGATTCCAACAAACACAAACTGAACGATTCTAAGAAGCCTTGCCGGACCCCACCCGCTCATGGCCTCATTGCCTGGGTTGCCCCCACGCTTGGCATTTTCGTCAGTCTCACAGAAGGGGACTAGTCTCGCCGGGACACTCTCCACACATGACATGTACGTCACGGGATAGCCAGCCGACCACGGATACATAGCCACGCCTTGGCACATCACAAACCAAGACAATTCCACCCTAGTCCCTCATTTGTACTGCAGTGTTCCCGCGCACCAAGGAAACCATCTACCAACAATGCAGAGCTAACCTTGTCCACCAAGGAAACCATCTGCCGTCATTGAGGAGCTAACCTTGTTCGATTCCGACTACACGTACTCACTTGATAAGAAGGGGTAAACATCACCACATCACAAACGACATCTTGCCGTAACGGAATCTCTACGAATCCTTAAAGTTCGAATACAACATCACCGAGTCGGACTAACTGTAGCGACTACGGCTTCACCCACCATGCCTAATCCACTAATGGAGCGGATCCCTAATGCAAAACATGCCGGGGACGGACTCAATCGACCCGGAGGTTCCTCTTGAACCTTGGCGACCCAAACCCCTCTCATTTGAGTGTTTGGTGCCCAAAACTAGAAAAGGAAATGATGCTAAGACATGCATCCTAAAACCGAGAGGAGAAGTGTCGTTACCTTCCGACTCCTGTTCCTAGCCATGGCAAAATAGCCGGATGAAAACCTTAGCAAAGCTCTAGCCTCCACGGATCTGGACTCGGCTCGCGATTTGGAGCAACGAAGCCTCTCCTATAGCCCAAACCCTCCTTCTCCTTCTTCCTTGCTCTCACTTCTCTCTAGAACTTAGTAAGAGAAAGCTTGGAGAAGAATGAGGGTTTCCAACCCTATTCTTGGACTTAACTCCCCAAGAGATGTGCTGAACCATCAGATCCCAAAATAAGGGAAAGAATGGCCACGATCCGTCTGAAAAATAAAACACCTGGGCCAAACCCGGCCTGGCACATGCCCCTGTCCAGGGCCGTGTTCCTCATTCGCCGTCTCAAATCGACGCACCTGGAACAACACACGGGCATCCGACACGCCCGTGTTCGACCCGACACGCCCGTGTCCCGACTAACACGGTCGTGTGGTCGGCCGTGTGCCTCCAACGACACAGCCCCGAAAACAACCCGAGAAGGACACGACCTAGGACACGCCCGTGTCCCAAGCCGTGTACAAAGTCTTGACACTCGTCGACAGCCTTTGTGTCGACACTGCAGAAAAACGTCGAGCGAAGTTCATCGACCATGCGGGACACGCCCTGTGACACGCCCGTATCACAAGCCGTGTGCCCCTGTCTCGACACCCGACACTCATCGAGTGAACTTCGTCGAGTGAACTCTCGACACTCGACTAACACGGCCTTGGACACGCCCGTGTCCTAGGCCGTGTGCCTTGTCTCGACACATCGTCGAGCGAAAATCGTCGACTCCCCGGACCGATCGTCGACACGGGCTCGACAAGCCCCGAGACACGCCCGTGTCTCAGGCCGTGTGACCCCTGCCAGAAACCAAACTTGGTCAGAAAACGCTGGTCGACCCTCTCTCAAATTTTGGGGTGTTACACGTCTCGACTGGATCGCTCGCTTGAACTGAGTGGGAGCGGACCAGCCTCTTGCCGCATGCCTGCTTGTTGATTGGGTGCGGGTCGTGGAACTGGGTTCGCTCGATCTTCCTGGCGGGGCCCGTTCGACGAACACAGTGTTGTACAAGAATGAAGCACAATGTCTTAGCCTATTAGTCTACTCTTGTCTGGTGTTCATTGCACGTAGTAGTTTAGTGTTAATCCCAGGACTGCCCAAGGCATGCCCGGTGATGGGCTCTCGAGGGCACTAGGAGCTATGATGGGTTGAAATGCCAAAGCACCCTTTCGCAAGGATATTTATTATATTTGGTGTCTACCCATGATCCATACCCAACTCTCGTTGTTACTCTGGAACGAACCCAATGAATTTAATTATTATCGGGGAATCAGCGGTCTTCCGCCGGTCTCCGTTCTAGCCACTATCGTTGAGGTCTTGCACTCTATTGCTCGATAATATAAAGAGACCTACTAGACACCAATCAGGGTTTGACCTCCCAATCTAGTCACCAACTTATAGCTCTATCGTATCCTCTGTGGGTCCCAGTGACATGAGCTATATTTTGCTAAGCGCACTCATGACCTAATGTTGACCCGTATGATGTGTCATCCAAACCCTTGGGTCAAATATTCCTAATTACATATTATGATTGTTATGACGCATGATAATGATTGAACAAAGTTTCATTATTTTCCCATGGATTAAGGGGCCTAAATTAATCTCTTTAATTGTGCGACCATGTCACCTTGAACATGAAGTACTATAATTATTAGTTCAACCTACCTAAGGTTTTCACTTGGTGTTTAATAAGGTTAAATATTGCTACCTATGAAATCTCATGATATTTTCATGCAAATTTCTATTTATTTCCTATTTATTAAATTAATTCCAATCCAACCATTTTTCAAATAAAGTACCTCAACCACTCACACCAAAATTTTAAGAAAATTAGTGGGTGATCATATTGATAAAATAAGCCTAATTACAGAATGTCAAATTCTTAAACAATGATCTGACCTATCTGATGCCCATTTAAGTAATATTACCAAAATGCCAAAATTAGAGTTTTTAATATATAGGTTCATCCAAAAATTCTCAAATAATTTTTTAGGAAACAAAACACAATAATAGGCCACCGTAAAATTTTTCATAATTTTTAATACAAAATTTCCTATATTTTCAATTAATTTCCAAAAGTGAAAAAATGGTAAATTTTACTTGAAACCCAAGGAAATATTAATAAACAGTACCATAAAGTTTTCCAGGTGTGTACTTTGCCCTACCAAAGCTTGTGTCAAAATCCATAACTTAATGAATTTAATTACCCTATTTTCCAATTTATTTTTGAACTAGACATATTTTTAAATAATTTCAAATAATGGGATTTTTGATCCCAAAAATCCCAAATAATTCATTGGAGATGTAATCCACTCCTATGAGCCTCTGTTCAGAGTTTCATAGACTTGCAATGAACCAATTGGGCTAAATTCACATTTTCCTATTTTTACTAATGACACCCCAAAGTTGAATATACCAAACTCATGCATGTGGGATTTCCCATACATGCAGAGGCCCAAATGACATGAAAGTTTTATGACTAATTTATCTTAACACAATGAACATCCCACCCAAATTTGGGGTTATTTGGACCCACATATCACCAAAAATACACTTAATTTATTTTTCAGTTTTTCATCAAATACTATAGAAATATTCTGACCAAAAATTCTCTTTTTTGGTCAGACATTAGTTCTATACCTAACTCAAGCCTAGACAAAATTTGAAGTCATGGTGACTTATGGTTTGGCTTGGGCATTTATTTTAATATTTGCCCTAGCTTAAGACCAGTCTTGGTAGATTGGACCTACAGGGAGCCCTACAGCTCCAAACTTCAAGTTTAGGGTGTCAAAATAAAGGTAATACCTAGGACTACAAATTTTATGTTGATGTCTAGTTTTGAAATTGCATCTAAGAGGTGTATTTTTAGCATGCAATGTCACTATAAATGTCTGAAAAAAATAACACTATTCATTAAAATCATTATTAATAATTAATTCGGGATAAAAATGAACGACATCTGTTCATCGTCCCAAAACAGCCAATGGCTGAGATTGCCTTTTCCTCTGTCATGTTTGCTGGCTAATTCCGGCCACCTGAGCCGGCGCCACCGCCGGCGATTATAGCCACCACCTTTGTTGAGGTGGTGGCTAGCATTTCCCGACGGTGAGGCTGTCAGAGGAGGATCCTCCGGCGATCCCTAACAAGAAGAAAATCTCATTAAATTTCACACTTTATCCCATGGTATTGGGCTCGATTGAGCCCGATGTCTCGCCTAATTGAGCTAGAAAGCTAGCACGGGGTGAGGAGAGGTGAAACGGACCTGCAGCCGGGCTTAGCAGCGCGTGCGGTGGCGGTGCTCCATGGCCGATGATTGCTCCGGCGAACTAGCCCAATTCCTTGTTTCTCCAGCAAAAGCCTCACTTTAGTAGTCAAATTCTACTCATTTGCCCCTCCTGAAGCTGATGGTGGGCTCAGATTTGGCTGGGGGTGGCTGTGGGAGAAGTTGGATTTAGGGGGGGGGCATGCTTTGGAGTTTCCTCCTGGACACCAAGTGTCCCCAAATTCCTCCAGCTTGCAGGAATAAACATGAGGAGCTCAACCAGCAGCTTGGGCAGAGAGAAGGATGGCCGCATGGCCTCCATTTCCTCTCTTCCTCCTTTCTCTCTCCTCTTCTCCTCCAAAAAGTCCAAATTTCCCCAATGCATGCATTCTCTCTCTAGTTTCAGGAGGGTAGGGGTTGTCATTAAACCTTTAGGCTGGTCATGGGCCTTGTCTCATGGGCTTAGCCCATGAGTAGTGGGCTTGGTTCATTCTTTTTCCATTTTAGGCCTAAGGTTGACCAAGTTGACTTCTAGGGTTGACTTGGTCAACTTAATGAGTGGGTTGACCCCACTTGATGGTCATGGACCCAAAAGTACCTCCATACTTGGCTTGGGCCATGGTAGTGCCTCACTTGGATTAATTAGGACTTTAGTGCGAGTTTGACTAATTTAAGGTTAATGTTTGACTTGGGTCAACCTGAGTCAATAAGTGACTTAGTGATATGGCTTATGATTCCCCTAGGTTGGTATTAGGCTTAGGGGTGCAGTGGTGGAATTAATGTGTGACTAGGACCCCAATTTGGGCTGGTTTGACTTAGGTTATCTTGGGCCCTATAGTGGGTCCCATGTGACTACACCCTAACTCTATGGTTCAAAGCCAGCCTAAACCCATGCCCCTACCACTTGTCCTAACCCAACCTAAGTAGAGGGGTCTAATTGGAAATGGAAACCTGATCAAAACCCGGCTCTAATACCAGTTTGTAAGACCCCTCCTCCTTACCAAGGAGGCACCCGGTCGTATGCCCAGAACCGCCGTCTTACGGTGGAACTAACACACGGGTTAGTCGACACCGCAACACGCCGATTCTGTCAGCTAGTTCGATCATATAGCCTGTGCAGCCAAAAGAGAGAAAGAAGTGAAAGCAGTATAAAGAAACAAGTACTCCACAAGTCACAGCACTATCAAATAATAATGGAAGTACACAAGTCCAGAATGAGATCGTCAAATTGAGAAAAAGGGGCTTATGCCCAGTACATAATGAAAAATCTCTCTCTCACAAATGCCAATAAGCGGAAGCTATGCTATCATCAGAAAACTCATCCCACCTGACGTCGGGCAGTATTAGTAGTAGGTAGTGGTGGTATCAGCTCCTCACGTCCTGCCACCTCGTCCTGCTGGTACTCCATCTCCTCGAGCTCCTAAAATGTTGGGTCACACCAACAGTTAGTCAAAAAGACTAAGTCGTTTCACCTCACCTTACCCCGTGCTAGCTTTCTAGCTCAATTAGACGAGACATCGGGCTCAATCGAGCCCGATAACATGGGAGAAAGTGTGAAATTTACCGAGCTTTTCTTCTTGCTCGAGATCGCTGGAGGTGCCGCCTCCGACAGCATCACCGTCGGGAAACGCTAGCCACCACCTCAACGAAGGTGGTGGCAATAAGCGCCGGCAGTGGCGCCGGCTCAGGTGGCCGGAATTATCCAGCAAACATGGCCCGGGAAAAGGCAATCTCAGTCGTTGGCTGTTTCGGGATGATGAACAGATGCCGTTCATTTTTATTCCGAATTAATTATTAATAATGATTTTAATGAATAGTTTTATTTTTGTCACACATTTGTAGTGACCTTGTATGATAAAAACATGCCTTTTAGATGCAATTTCAGAACAAGACATCAACATGAAATTCGTAGGCCTTGGTCTTACCTTTATTTTGACACCCTAAACCTAACGTTTGGAGCTATAGGGCTCCCTGTAGGGCCAATCTACCAAGATAGGTCCCGAGCTAGGGAAAACTTTAAAATAAATGCCCAAGCCAAACCATAAGTCACCATGACTTCAAATATTGGCCTGGCTTGAGTAAGGTATAGAACTAATGTCGGACCAAAAATGAGAATTTGTGGTCGGAATATTTCTATAGTATTTGATGAAATACTGAAAATTAAATTAAGTGTATTTTTGGAGAAATGTGTGTCCAAATACCCCCAAATTTGGGTGGGATGTTCATTGTGTTAGGATAAATCAGTGATAAAAATTTCAGATCATATGGGCCTCTGCATGTATGGGAAATCCCACATGCATGAGTTTGGTATATTCAAATTTGGGGTGCCATTAGTAAAAAGGGGAAAATGTGAATTTAGCTAAATTGGGTCATTGCACGTCCATGAAACTCTGGACAAAGGCTCATAGGAGTGGATTACATCTCCCATGAATTATTTGGGATTTTTGGAATAAAAAATTCCATTATTTGAAATTATTAGAAAATATGTCTACTTGAAAAATAAAATGGATAATAGGGTTATTAAATTCATTAAGATAAAGTCATTACACACCTGGAAAAATTTATGGCACTATTTATTAATGTTTCCTTGGGTTTCAAGTAAAATTTACCATTTTTTCCCTTTTGGAAATTAATTGAAAATATGAGAAATTTTGTATTAAAAATTATGAAATTTTTTACAATGGCTTATTATTGTGTTTTGGTTCCTGATAAATTATTTGAGAATTTTTGGATGTACCTATATATTAAAAACTCTAATAATGACATTTTGGTAATATTACTTAAATGGGCATAAGATAGGTCAGATCATGGTTTAAAAATATGAGATTCCGTAATTACTCTTATTTTATCAATATGATCACCCATTAAGTTTCTTAAAATTTTGGTGTTAGTGGTTGAGATACTTTATTTGAAAAATGGTTGGATTTGAATTTATTTAATAAATAGGAAATAAATAGAAATTTGCATGAAAATATCATGAGATTTCATAGGCAGCAATATTTAATCTTATTAAACACCTAGTGAAAACCTTAGGCAGGTTGAACCAGTAATTGTAGTACTTCATGTTCAAGGTGACCCTGTCACACAATTAAAGAGATTAATTTAGGCCCCTTAATCCATGGGAAAATAACGAAACCCTGTTCAATCATCGTCATGCGTCATAACAATCATAATATGTAATTAGGAATATTTGACCCAAGAGTTTGGATGGCACATCATACGGGTCAACATTAGCTCATGGGTGCGCTTAGCAAAATATAGCTCGTGTCACCGGGACCCACACAGGATACGATACAGAGATAAGTATGGGAAATCCCACATGCATGAGTTTGGTATATTCAAATTTGGGGTGTTATTAGTAAAAATGGTAAAATGTGAATTTAGCCCAATTGGGTCATTGCAAGTCCATGAAACTCTGGACAGAGGCTCATAGGAGTGGATTACATCTCGCATGAATTATTTGGGATTTTTAAGATCAAAAATCCCATTATTTGAAATTATTGGAAAATATGTCTAGTTGAGAAATAAATTGGAAAATAGGGTAATTAAATTCATTCAGTTATGGATTTTGACACAAGCTTTGGTAGGGCAAAGTACGCACCTGAAAAAAATTATGGCACTGTTTAT
The DNA here is from genome assembly GCA_039583875.1 of Platanthera guangdongensis. Classification (NCBI taxonomy): domain Eukaryota; kingdom Viridiplantae; phylum Streptophyta; class Magnoliopsida; order Asparagales; family Orchidaceae; genus Platanthera; species Platanthera guangdongensis. The sequence goes on from CM077150.1 coordinate 101,599,368, forward strand.
TAATGTTTCCTTGGGTTTCAAGTAAAATTTACCATTTTTGCACTTTTGGAAATTAATTGAAAATATGGAAAATTTTGTATTAAAAATTATGAAAATTTTTACAGTGGCTTATTATTGTGTTTTGGTTCTTGATAAATTATTTTAGAATTTTTGGATGTCCCTATATATTAAAAACTATAATAATGGCATTTTAGTAATATTCCTTAAATGAGCATAAGATAGGTCAGATCATGGTTTAAGACTTTGAGATTCTGTAATTAGCCTTATTTTATTAGTATGATCACCCACTATTTTTCTTAAAATTTTGGTGTGTGTGGTTGAGGTAATTTATTTGAAAAATGGTTGGATTGGAATTTATTTAATAAATTGGAAATAAATAGAAATATTCATGAAAATATCATGAGATTTCATTGTCAGCAATATTTAACCTTATTAAACACCTAGTGAAATCATTAGGCAGGTTGAACCAATAATTGTAGTACTTCATGTTCAAGGTGACCCGGTCACACAATTAAAGAGATTAATTTAGGCCCCTTAATCCTTGGGAAAATAACGAAACCCTGTTCAATCATCATCATGCGTCATAACAATCATAATATGTAATTAGGAATATTTGACCCAAGGGTTTGGATGACACATCATACGGGTCAACATTAGATCATGAGTGCGCTTAGCAAAATATAGCTCGTGTCACTGGGATCCACAGGGGATACGATAGAGATATAACACGAGTCTGGCGATATAACATTAGGTCATGAGTGGCTAGAAGGGAGACCGACGGAAGACCGCCGATTCCGCCATAATAACTAAATTCATTGGGTTCATTCCAGAGTAACAACGAGAGCTGGGTATGGATCATGGGTAGACACCAAATAAAATAAATATCCTTGCGAAAGGGAGCTTTGGGATTTCAACCCATCATAGCTCCTAGTGCCCTCAAGAGACCTTCACCGGGCATTTCTTGGGCAGTCCTGTGATTACCACTAAACTGCTAGGTGTTACGAACACAAGACAAGAGTAGACTAATACGCTAAGACATTGTGCTTCATTCTCACCCATGATGGGTTTGAGGGATTCTGAATAAAGTCACTAACATGCAGTCTCACCCGTGATGGGTTGGAGGGATTTTGAATAAAGGCACTAATGTGCAATCTCACCCGTGATGGGTTGAAGGGATTTTGAATAAAGACACTAATGTGCAATCTAACCCGCGATGGGTTGGAGGGATTCAGGACGAGTTGGTCCTGCGAGCTTGAGGTTCGGGTTGAAATATCTTGCATGTGCATAAACTTCTGGCGGGTCATGCGGTACTGGGCGAGGTGTGATGGTTTGAGGGGCCAGTGGGTTGTTTTACTCTGCGGTCTAGAGGACGATCTCCGAAAATGCACACTCGGCCAAAAGGACTGGTGGTTAACCAGAAAATAGTACCCAGAGACTCTAGAGTGCACCTAGGACGTGTACAGATGCGAATGAGAGGTCTAGGCCTGGTAGTGTGTATACCGCGCCTAGGAGTGGAGACGCCCGATCCACTGCTACCGTAGCCACAATGGTGGTACCAAAGAGTGATGTTAGCTCCGAAAAGTGGGAGCTAAAGGTCTGTGATCACAGAGTCGTGTGTGTGGGTTGCACTTGCATGAACCATAAAATACATGTATATCATACATTCATAACTAGGTCATACGCACCATAGATCCTTATCATATAAATTAATATGAGCTCTTTTATATGATAAGTTATACAGGAAAAGACAATCTCAACTGTTGGCTGTTTTGGGACGATGAACAGATGCCGTTCATTTTTATCCCGAATTAATTATTAATAATGATTTTAATGAATAGTGCTATTTTTGTCACACATTTATAGTGACTTTGCATGCTACAAATAGGCCTCTTAGATGCAATTGCAGAACCAGACATCAACATGAAATTTGTAGGCCAAGGTCTTACCTTTACGTTGACACCATAAACTTGAAGTTTGGAGCTGTAGGGCTCCCTGTAGGTCAAATCTACCAAGACTGGTCCTAAGCTAGGAAAAATTTTAAATTAAATGCCCAAGCCAAACCATAAGTCACCATGACTTCAAATTTTGGATAGGCTTGAGTTAGGTATAGCACTAATTTCTCATTTTTGGTCAGAATATTTCTATAGTATTTGATGAAATACTGAAAATTAAATTAAGTGTATTTTTGGAGATATGTGTGTCCAAATACCCCCAAATTTGGGTGGGATGTTCATTGTGTTAAGATAAATCAGTGATAAAAATATTAGGTCATTTGGGAATATGCATGTATGGGAAATCCCACATGCATGAGTTTGGTATATTCGAATTTGGGGTGCCATTAGTAAAAATGGGGAAAAAATGTGAATTTAGCCCAATTGGTTAATTGCAAGTCAATGAAACTCTAGACAGAGGCTCATAGGAGTGGATTACATCTCCCATGAATTATTTGGGAGTTTTGGGATCAAGAATCCCATTATTTGAAATTATTGAAAAATATGTCTAGTTGAGAAATAAATTGGAAAATAGGGTAAGTAAATTCATTAAGTTATGAATTTTGACACAAGCTTTGATAGGGAAAAGTACACACCTGGAAGAATTTATGTCACTATTTATTAATGTTTCCTTGAGTTTCAAGTAAAATTTACCATTTTTGCCCTTTTGGAAATTAATTGAAAATATAGGGAATTTTGTATTAAAAATTATGAAATTTTTTATAGTGGTCTATTATTGTGTTTTAGTTCCTGATAAATTATTTGAGAATTTTTGGATGTACCTATATATTAAAAACTCTAATAATGGCATTTTGGTAATATTAATTAAATGTGCATAAGATAGGCCAGATCATGGTTTAAGAACTTGACATTCTGTAATTAGCCTTATTTTATCAATATGATCACCCACTAATTTTATTCAAATTTTGGTGTGAGTGGTTGAGGTACTTTATTTGAAAAATGGTTGGATTGGAATTTATTTAATAAATAGGAAATAAATAGAAATATTCATGAAAATATCATGAGATTTCATAGGCAGCAATATTTAACCTTATTAAACACCTAGTGAAAACCTTAGGTAGGTTGAACCAATAATTGTAGTACTTCATGTTCAAGGTGACCCGATCGCACAATTAAAGAGATTAATTTAGACCCCTTAATCCATGGGAAAATAACGAAACCCTGTTCAATCATCATCGTGTGTCATAACAATCATAATATGTAATTAGGAATATTTGACCCAAGGGTTTGGATGACACATCATATGGGTCAACATTATGTCATTCGTGCGCTTAGAAAAATATAGCTCGTGTCACTAGGACCCACAAGGGATACGATAGAGAGATAAGTTGGTGAATAGATTGGGAAGTCAAACCCTGATTGGTGTCTAGTAGGTCTCTTTATATTATCGTGCGATAGAGTGCAAGACCTCAAGGACAGTGGCTAGAACGGAGACCGGCGGAAGACTGCCGATTCCCCGATAATAACTAAATTCATTGGGTTCGTTCCAGAATAACAACGAGAGCTGGGCATGGATCATGGGTAGACACCAAATAAAATAAATATCCTTGCGAAAGGGAGCTTTGGGATTTCAACCCATCTTAGCTACTAGTTCCCTCGAGAGCCCTTCTCCAGGCATGCCTTGGGCAGTCCTGGGATTAACACTAAACTGTTAGGTGTAACAAACACTAGACAAGAGTAGAATAATAGGCTAAGACATTGTGCTTCATTCTCAACCGTGATGGGTTTGAGGGATTCTGAATAAAGGCACTAACGTGCAATCTAACCCGTGATGGGTTGGTGGGAGTTTGAATAAAGGCCCTAACATGCAATCTCACCCGCAATGATTTGGAGGGATTTAGGACGGGTTGGTCCTGCAAGCTGGAGGCTCGAGTTGGAATATCTTGCATGTGCATAAACTTGTGGTGGGTCATGCAGTACTGGGCCAATCGTCACATCGATGGCAGTACGGTGACTCTAGCGAGGTGTGATGGTTTGAGGGGCCAGTGGGTTATTTTACGCCGCGGTCTTGAAGACGATCCCCAAAAATGCACACTCAACCAAAAAGACTGGTGGATAGCCACCAAATAGTACGCAGAGACTCTAGAGTGCACCTAGGACGTGTACAGAGGCGTATGAGACGTCTAGGCCAGGTAGTGTGTATACCCGCCTAGGAGTGGAGACGCCCGCTCCACTACTGTCGTAGCTACAACAGTGGCACCAGAGAGTGATGCTAGCTCCGAAAACTGGAAACTAATGGTCTGTGATCACAAAGTCGTGCGTGTGGGTTGTACTTGCATGAACCATAAAATGCATGCATATCATACATTCATAACTAGGTTATACACACCATAGATACTTATCATATAAATTAGTATGAGCTCTTTTATATGATAAGTTATATTTCTGGAAACATTAACTTATAAGTTTGTATGGGTATTCATATAAGTTAAGATACTTTGGTGATGGTAGTTGTAGCTTATTTTACTTGCTGTGTTTTCTTAGCTTACTTTCAATACATGTTTACTTATTACACTTGTTTCTGTTCAGTTCTTCATACTTTTACTGCACCATATATATATATAGAACTGCTATAGTAGAAATATTGGATACATATATACTTGTTAGTATAGTTCCACTGTCACCAGTTTCCTTTGTTATACCCATTGTTGTCCTCCGCTTCGTCCTCCCACCCGGTGCCTAGGAGTTGCGGGGGCGAGGTGTAGAGGAAACGACTTAGTCTTTTTGACTAACGGTCAGTGTGACCCATCATTTTAGGAGCTCGAGGAGATGGAGTACCAGCAGGATGAGGTGGCAAGACGTGAGAAGATGATACCACCACTACCCGCTACTACTACTGCAGCCTGACGTCAGGTGGGACGAGTTTTCTGATGATAGCATAGCTTCCGCTTATTGGCATTTGTGAGAGAGAGATTTGTCATTATGTACTGGGAATAAGGCCCCTTTTCTCTATTTGATGAACTCATTCTGGACTGGTGTACTTCCATTATTATTTGATAGTGCTGTGACTTGTGGACTACTTGTTTCTTTATACTGCTTTTACTTCTTTCCCTGTTTTGGCCGCACAGGTTATATGATCGAACTGGCCGGCAGAATCGGCTTGTTGCGGTGTCGACTAACCCGTGTGTTAGCGCCACCGTAAGATGGCGGTTCTGGGCATAAGACTGGGTGTCTCCTTCGTAAGGGGGAGGGGTCTTAAAAACTGGTGTGATGGTTTGAGGGGCCAGTGGGTTGTTTTACTCTGCGGTTTAGAGGACGATCTCCGAAAATGCACACTCGACCAAAAGGACTGGTGGTTAGCCAGAAAATAGTACGCAGAGACTCTAGAGTGCACCTAGGACGTGTACAGATGCTTATGAGAGGTCTAGGCCTGGCAGTGTGTATACCCGCCTAGGAGTGGAGACGCCCGATCCACTGCTACCGTAGCCACAATGGTGGTACCAAAGAGTGATGTTAGCTCCGAAAAGTGGGAGCTAAAGGTCTGTGATCACAGAGTCGTGTGTGTGGGTTGCACTTGCATGAACCACAAAATACATGTATATCATACATTCATAACTAGGTCATACGCACCATAGATCTTTATCATATAAATTAGTATGAGCTCTTTTATATGATAAGTTACACAGGAAAAGACAATCTCAACTGTTGGATGTTTTGGGAAGATGAACAGATGGCGTTCATTTTTATCCCGAATTAATTATTAATAATGATTTTAATGAATAATGTTATTTTTGTCACACATTTATAGTGACTTTGCATGCTAAACATAGGCCTCTTAGATGCAATTGCAGAACCAGACATCAACATGAAATTTGTAGGCCAAGGTCTTTCCTTTACGTTGACACCATAAACTTGAAGTTTGGAGCTGTAGGGCTCCCTGTAGGTCCAATCTACCAAGACTGGTCCTAAGCTAGGGCAAATTTTAAATTAAATGCCCAAGCCAAACCATAAGTCACCATGACTTCAAATTTTGGATAGGCTTGAGTTAGGTATAGAACTAATGTCTGACCAAAAATGAGAATTTGTGGTCAGAATATTTCTATAGTATTTGAAGAAATACTGAAAATTAAATTAAGTGTATTTTTAGAGATATGTGTGTCCAAATACCCCCAAATTTGGGTGGGATGTTCATTGTGTTAAGATAAATCAGTGATAAAAATTTTAGGTCATTTGGGCCTATGCATGTATGGGAAATCCCACATGCATGAGTTTGGTATATTCGAATTTGGGGTGTCATTAGTAAAAATGGGGGAAAAATGTGAATTTAGCCAAATTGGTTAATTGCAAGTCAATGAAACTCTGGACAGAGGCTCATAGGAGTGGATTACATCTCCCATGAATTATTTGGGAGTTTTGGGATCAAGAATCCCATTATTTCAAATTATTGAAAAATATGTCTAGTTGAGAAATAAATTGGAAAATAGGGTAAGTAAATTCATTAAGTTATGAATTTTGACACAAGCTTTGATAGGGAAAAGTACACACCTGGAAAAATTTATGGCACTGTTTATTATTGTTTCCTTGAGTTTCAAGTAAAATTTACCATTTTTGCCCTTTTGGAAATTAATTGAAAATATGGGGAATTTTGTATTAAAAATTATGAAATTTTTTACAGTGGCCTATTATTATGTTTTAGTTCCTGATAAATTATTTGAGAATTTTTGGATGTACCTATATATTAAAAACTCTAATAATGGTATTTTGGTAATATTAATTAAATGTGCATAAGATAGGCCAGATCATGGTAATATTAATTCTGTAATTAGCCTTATTTTATCAATATGATCACCCACTAATTTTATTCAAATTTTGGTGTGAGTGGTTGAGGTACTTGTTTTGAAAAATGGTTGGATTGGAATTTATTTAATAAATAGGAAATAAATAGAAATATTCATGAAAATATCATGAGATTTCATAGGCAGCAATATTTAACCTTATTAAACACCTAGTGAAAACCTTAGGCAGGTTGAACCAATAATTGTAGTACTTCATGTTCAAGGTGACCCGATCGCACAATTAAAGAGATTAATTTAGAACCCTTAATCCATGGGAAATAACGAAACCCTGTTCAATCATCATCATGTGTCATAACAATCATAATATGTAATTAGGAATATTTGACCCAAGGGTTTGGATGACACATCATACGGGTCAACATTATGTCATGGGTGCGCTTAGAAAAATATAGCTCGTGTCACTAGGACCCACAAGGGATACGATAGAGAGATAAGTTGGTGAATAGATTGGGAAGTCAAACCCTGATTGGTGTCTAGTAGGTCTCTTTATATTATCGAGCGATAGAGTGCAAGACCTCAAGGACAGTGGCTAGAACGGAGACCGGCGGAAGACCGCCGATTCCCCGATAATAACTAAATTCATTGGGTTCGTTCCAGAGTAACAACGAGAGCTGGGCATGGATCATGGGTAGACACCAAATAAAATAAATATCCTTGCGAAAGGGAGCTTTGGGATTTCAACCCATCTTAGCTACTAGTTCCCTCGAGAGCCCTTCTCCGGGCATGCCTTAGGCAGTCCTGGGATTAACACTAAACTGCTAGGTGTAACAAACATAGACAAGAGTAGACTAATAGGCTGAGACATTGTGCTTCATTCTCACCCATGATGGGTTTGAGGGATTCTGAATCGATCTCACCCGTGATGGGTTGGTGGGAGTTTGAATAAAGGCACTAACGTGCAATCTCACCCGCAATGACTTGGAGGCATTTAGGACGGGTTGGTCCTGCGAGCTGGAGGCTCGAGTTGGAATATCTTGCATGTGCATAAACTTGTGGTGGGTCATGCAGTACTGGGCCAATCGTCACATCAATGGCAGTACGATGACTCTAGCGAGGTGTGATGGTTTGAGGGGCCAGTGGGTTATTTTACACTGCGGTCTTGAAGACGATCCCCAAAAATTGCACACTCAACCAAAAAGACTGGTGGGTAGCCAGCAAATAGTACACAGAGACTCTAGAGTGCACCTAGGATGTGTACAGAGGCGTATGAGACGTCTAGGCCAGGTAGTGTGTATACCCGCCTAGGAGTGGAGACGCCCGCTCCACTGCTGTCGTAGCTACAACGGTGGTACCAGAGAGTGATGCTAGCTCCGAAAACTTGAAACTAATGGTCTGTGATCACAGAGTCGTGTGTGTGGGTTGTACTTACATGAACCATAAAACGCATGCATATCATACATTCATAACTAGGTCATACACACCATAGATACTTATCATATAAATTAGTATGAGCTCTTTTATATGATAAGTTATATTTCTGGAAACATTAACTTATAAGTTTGTATGGGTATTCATATAAGTCAAGATACTTTGGTGATGGTAGTTGTAGCTTATTTTACTTGCTGTGTTTTCTTAGCTTACTTTCAGTACATGTTTACTTACTGCACTTGTTTCTGTTCATTTCTTCATACTTTTACTGCACCATATATATATATAGAACTGCTATAGTAGAAATATTGGATACATATATACTTGTTAGTATAGTTCCACTGTCACCAGTTTCCTTTGTTATACCCATTGTTGTCCTCCGCTTCGTCCTCCCACCCGGTGCCTAGGAGTTGCGGGGGCGAGGTGTAGAGGAAACGACTTAGTCTTTTTGACTAACGGTCAGTGTGACCCATCATTTTAGGAGCTCGAGGAGATGGAGTACCAGCAGGATGAGGTGGCAGGACGTGAGAAGCTGATACCACCACTACCCGCTACTACTACTGCAGCCTGACGTCAGGTGGGACGAGTTTTCTAATGATAGCATAGCTTCCGCTTATTGGCATTTGTGAGAGAGAGATTTGTCATTATGTACTGGGCATAAGCCCCTTTTTCTCTATTTGATGAACTCATTCTGGACTGGTGTACTTCCATTATTATTTGATAGTGCCGTGACTTATGGACTACTTGTTTCTTTATACTGCTTTTACTTCTTTCTCTCTTTTGGCCGCACAGGTTATATGATCGAACTAGCCGGCAGAATGGGCTTGTTGCGGTGTCGACTAACCCATGTGTTAGTGCCACTGTAAGATGGCGGTTCTGGGCATAAGACTGGGTGCCTCCTTCATAAGGGGGAGGGGTCTTACAAACCAGTGTGATGGTTTGAGGGGCCAGTGGGTTGTTTTACTCTGCGGTCTAGAGGACGATCTCCAAAAATGCACACTCGACCAAAAGGACTGGTGGTTAGCCAGAAAATAGTACGCAGAGACTCTAGAGTGCACCTAGGACGTGTACAAATGCGTATGAGAGGTCTAGGCCTGGTAGTGTGTATACCCGCTTAGGAGTGGAGACGCCCGATCCACTGCTACCGTAGCCACAATGGTGGTACCAAAGAGTGATGTTAGCTCCGAAAAGTGGGAGCTAAAGGTCTGTGATCACAGAGTCGTGTGTGTGGGTTGCACTTGCATGAACCATAAAATGCATGTATATCATACATTCATAACTAGGTCATACGCACCATAGATCCTTATCATATAAATTAGTATGAGCTCTTTTATATGATAAGTTATACAGGAAAAGACAATCTCAACTGTTGGCTGTTTTGGGACGATGAACAGATGCCGTTCATTTTTATCCCGAATTAATTATTAATAATGATTTTAATGAATAGTGTTATTTTTGTCACACATTTATAGTGACTTTGCATGCTAAACATAGGCCTCTTAGATGCAATTGCAGAACCATAAATCAACATGAAATTTGTAGGCTAAGGTCTTACCTTTACGTTGACACCATAAACTTGAAGTTTGGAGCTGTAGGGCTCCCTGTAGGTCCAATCTACCAAGACTGGTCCTAAGCTAGGGCAAATTTTAAATTAAATACCCAAGCCAAACCATAAGTCACCATGACTTCAAATTTTGGATAGGCTTGAGTTAGGTATAGAACTAATGTCTGGCCAAAAATGAGAATTTTTGGTCAGAATATTTCTGTAGTATTTGATGAAATACTGAAAATAAATTAAGTGTATTTTTGGAGATATGTGTGTCCAAATACCCCCAAATTTGGGTGGGATGTTCATTGTGTTAAGATAAATCAATGATAAAAATTTTAGGTCATTTGGGCCTATGCATGTATGGGAAATCCCACATGCGTGAGTTTGGTATATTCGAATTTGGGGTGTCATTAGTAAAAATGGGGGAAAAATGTGAATTTAGCCCAATTGGTTAATTGCAAGTCAATGAAACTCTGGACAGAGGCTCATAGGAGTGGATTACATCTCCCATGAATTATTTGGGAGTTTTGGGATCAAGAATCCCATTATTTGAAATTATTGAAAAATATGTCTAGTTGAGAAATAAATTGGAAAATAGGGTAAGTAAATTCATTAAGTTATGAATTTTGACACAAGCTTTGATAGGGCAAAGTACACGCCTGGAAAAATTTATGGCACTGTTTATTAATGTTTCCTTGAGTTTCAAGTAAAATTTACCATTTTTGCCCTTTTGGAAATTAATTGAAAATATGGGGAATTTTGTATTAAAAATTATGAATTTTTTTACAGTGGCCTATTATTGTGTTTTAGTTCCTGATAAATTATTTGAGAATTTTTGGATGTACCTATATATTAAAAACTCTAATAATGGCATTTTGGTAATATTAATTAAATGTGCATAAGTTAGGCCAGATCATGGTTTAAGAACTTGACATTCTGTAATTAACCTTATTTTATCAATATGATCACCCAGTAATTTTATTCAAATTTTGGTGTGATTGGTTGAGGTACTTTATTTGAAAAATGGTTGGATTGGAATTTATTTAATAAATAGGAAATAAATAGAAATATTCATGAAAATATCATGAGATTTCATAGGCAGCAATATTTAACATTATTAAACACCTAGTGAAAACCTTAGGCAGGTTGAACTAATAATTGTAGTACTTCATGTTCAAGGTGACCCGATCGCACAATTAAAGAGATTAATTTAGACCCCTTAATCCATGGGAAAATAATGAAACCATGTTCAATCATCATCATGTGTCATAACAATCATAGTATGTAATTAGGAATATTTGACCCAAGGGTTTGGATGACACATCATACGGGTCAACATTATGTCATGGGTGCGATTAGAAAAATATAGCTCGTGTCACTAGGACCCACAAGGGATACGATAGAGAGATAAGTTGGTGACTAGATTGGGAAGTCAAACCCTGATTGGTGTCTAGTAGGTCTCTTTATATTATCGAGCGATATAGTGCAAGACCTCAAGGACAGTGGCTAGAACGGAGACCGGCGGAAAACCGCCGATTCCCTGATAATAACTAAATTCATTGGGTTCGTTCCAGAGTAACAACGAGAGCTGGGCATGGATCATTGGTAGACACCAAATAAAATAAACATCCTTGCGAAAGGAAGCTTTGGGATTTCAATCCATCTTAGCTACTAGTTCCCTCGAGAGCCCTTCTCCGGGCATGCCTTGGGCAGTCCTGGGATTAACTCTAAACTGCTAGGTGTAACAAACACTAGACAAGAGTAGACTAATAGGCTAAGACATTGTGCTTCATTCTCACCCGTGATGGGTTTGAGGGATTCTGAATAAAGGCACTAACGTGCAATCTCACCCGTGATGGGTTGGTGGGAGTTTGAATAAAGGCACTAACGTGCAATCTCACCCACAATGATTTGGAGGGATTTAGGACGGGTTGGTCCTGCGAGCTGGAGGCTCGAGTTGGAATATCTTGCATGTGCATAAACTTGTGGTGGGTCATGCAGTACTGGGCCATTCGTCACATCGATGGCAGTACGGTGACTCTAGCGAGGTGTGATGGTTTGAGGGGGCAGTGTGTTATTTTACGCTGCGGTCTTGAAGACGATCCCCAAAAATGCACACTCAACCAAAAAGACTGGTGGGTAGCCAGCAAATAGTACGCAGAGACTCTAGAGTGCACCTAGGACGTGTATAGAGGTGTATGAGACGTCTAGGCCAGGTAGTGTGTATACCCGCCTAGGAGTGGAGACGCCCGCTCCACTGATGTCGTAGCTACAACGGTGGTACCAGAGAGTGATGCTAGCTCCGAAAACTGGAAACTAATGGTCTGTGATCACAGAGTCATGTCTGTGGGTTGTACTTGCATGAACCATAAAACGCATGCATATCATACATTCATAACTAGGTCATACACACCATAGATACTTATCATATAAATTAGTATGAGCTCTTTTATATGATAAGTTATATTTCTGGAAACATTAACTTATAAGTTTGTATGGGTATTCATATAAGTTAAGATACTTTGGTGATGGTAGTTGTAGCTTATTTTACTTGCTGTGTTTTCTTAGCTTACTTTCAGTACATGTTTACTTACTGCACTTGTTTCTGTTCAGTTCTTCATACTTTTCCTGCACCACATATATATAGAACTGCTATAGTAGAAATATTGGATACATATATACTTGTTAGTATAGTTCCACTGTCACCAGTTTCCTTTGTTATACCCATTGTTGTCCTCCGCTTCGTCCTCCCACCCGGTGCCTAGGAGTTGTGGGGGCGAGGTGTAGAGGAAACGACTTAGTCTTTTTGACTAACGGTCAGTGTGACCCATCATTTTAGGAGCTCGAGGAGATGGAGTACCAGCAGGACGAGGTGGCAGGACGTGAGAAGCTGATACCACCACTACTCGCTACTACTACTGCAGCCTGACGTCAGGTGGGACGAGTTTTCTGATGATAGCATAGCTTCCGCTTATTGGCATTTGTGAGAGAGAGATATGTCATTATGTACTGGGCATAAGCCCCTTTTTATCTATTTGATGAACTCATTCTGGACTGGTGTACTTCCATTATTATTTGATAGTGCTGTGACTTGTGGACTACTTGTTTCTTTATACTGCTTTTACTTCTTTCTCTCTTTTGGCCGCATAGGTTATATGATCAAACTAGCCGGCAGAATCGGCTTGTTGCGGTGTCGACTAACACGTGTATTAGTGCCACCGTAAGATGGCGGTTCTGGGCATAAGACTGGGTGCCTCCTTCGTAAGGGGGAGGGGTCTTACAAACCGGTGTGATGGTTTGAGGGGCCAGTGGGTTGTTTTACTCTACTGTCTAGAGGACGATCTCCGAAAATGCACACTCGACCAAAAGGACTGGTGGTTAGCCAGAAAATAGTACGCAGAGACACTAGAGTGCACCTAGGACGTGTACAGATGCGTATGAGAGGTCTAGGCCTGGTAGTGTGTATACCCCGCCTAGGAGTGGAGACGCCCGATCCACTGCTACCGTAGCCACAATGGTGGTACCAAAGAGTGATGTTAGCTCCGAAAAGTGGGAGCTAAAGGTCTGTGATCACAGAGTCGTGTGTGTGGGTTGCACTTGCATGAACCATAAAATACATGTATATCATACATTCATAACTAGGTCATACGCACCATAGATCCTTATCATATAAATTAATATGAGCTCTTTTATATGATAAGTTATACAGGAAAAGACAATCTCAACTGTTGGCTGTTTTGGGACGATGAACAGATGCCGTTCATTTTTATCCCGAATTAATTATTAATAATGATTTTAATGAATAGTGTTATTTTTGTCACACATTTATAGTGACTTTGCATGCTACAAATAGGCCTCTTAGATGCAATTGCAGAACCAGACATCAACATGAAATTTGTAGGCCAAGGTCTTACCTTTACGTTGACACCATAAACTTGAAGTTTGGAGCTGTAGGGCTCCCTGTAGGTCCAATCTACAAAGACTGGTCCTAAGCTAGGGAAAATTTTAAATTAAATGCCCAAGCCAAACCATAAGTCACCATGACTTAAAATTTTGGATAGGCTTGAGTTAGGTATAACACTAATTTCTCATTTTTGGTCAGAATATTTCTATAGTATTTGATGAAATACTGAAAATTAAATTAAGTGTATTTTTGGAGATATGTGTGTCCAAATACCCCCAAATTTGGGTGGGATGTTCATTGTGTTAAGATAAATCAGTGATAAAAATATTAGGTCATTTGGGAATATGCATGTATGGGAAATCCCACATGCATGAGTTTGGTATATTCAAATTTGGGGTGCCATTAGTAAAAATGGGGAAAATGTGAATTTAGCCCAATTGGTTAATTGCAAGTCAATGAAACTCTAGACAGAGGCTCATAGGAGTGGATTACATCTCCCATGAATTATTTGGGAGTTTTGGGATCAAGAATCCCATTATTTGAAATTATTGAAAAATATGTCTAGTTGAGAAATAAATTGGAAAATAGGGTAAGTAAATTCATTAAGTTATGAATTTTGACACAAGCTTTGATAGGGCAAAGTACACACCTGGAAAAATTTATGTCACTATTTATTAATGTTTCCTTGAGTTTCAAGTAAAATTTACCATTTTTGCCCTTTTGGAAATTAATTGAAAATATAGAGAATTTTGTATTAAAAATTATGAAATTTTTTATAGTGGTCTATTATTGTGTTTTAGTTCCTGATAAATTATTTGAGAATTTTTGGATGTACCTATATATTAAAAACTCTAATAATGGCATTTTGGTAATATTAATTAAATGTGCATAAGATAGGCCAGATCATGGTTTAAGAACTTGACATTCTGTAATTAGCCTTATTTTATCAATATGATCACCCACTAATTTTATTCAAATTTTGGTGTGAGTGGTTGAGGTACTTTATTTGAAAAATGGTTGGATTGGAATTTATTTAATAAATAGGAAATAAATAGAAATATTCATGAAAATATCATGAGATTTCATAGGCAGCAATATTTAACCTTATTAAACACCTAGTGAAAACCTTAGGCAGGTTGAACCAATAATTGTAGTACTTCATGTTCAAGGTGACCCGATCGCACAATTAAAGAGATTAATTTAGACCCCTTAATCCATGGGAAAATAACGAAACCCTGTTCAATCATCATCGTGTGTCATAACAATCATAATATGTAATTAGGAATATTTGACCCAAGGGTTTGGATGACACATCATACGGGTCAACATTATGTCATTCGTGCGCTTAGAAAAATATAGCTCGTGTCACTAGGACCCACAAGGGATACGATAGAGAGATAAGTTGGTGAATAGATTGGGAAGTCAAACCCTGATTGGTGTCTAGTAGGTCTCTTTATATTATCGAGCGATAGAGTGCAAGACCTCAAGGACAGTGGCTAGAACGGAGACCAGCGGAAGACCGCCGATTCCCCGATAATAACTAAATTCATTGGGTTCGTTCCAGAATAACAACGAGAGCTGGGCATGGATCATGGGTAGACACCAAATAAAATAAATATCCTTGCGAAAGGGAGCTTTGGGATTTCAACCCATCTTAGCTACTAGTTCCCTCGAGAGCCCTTCTCCGGGCATGCCTTGGGCAGTCCTGGGATTAACACTAAACTGCTAGGTGTAACAAACACTAGACAAGAGTAGAATAATAGGCTAAGACATTGTGCTTCATTCTCACCTGTGATGGGTTTGAGGGATTCTGAATAAAGGCACTAACGTGCAATCTAACTCGTGATGGGTTGGTGGGAGTTTGAATAAAGGCCCTAACATGCAATCTCACCCGCAATGATTTGGAGGGATTTAGGACGGGTTGGTCCTGCGAGCTGGAGGCTCGAGTTGGAATATCTTGCATGTGCATAAACTTGTGGTGGGTCATGCAGTACTGGGCCAATCGTCACATCGATGGCAGTACGGTGACTCTAGCGAGGTGTGATGGTTTGAGGGGCCAGTGGGTTATTTTACGCCGCGGTCTTGAAGACGATCCCCAAAAATGCACACTCAACCAAAAAGACTGGTGGATGGCCACCAAATAGTACGCAGAGACTCTAGAGTGCACCTAGGACGTGTACAGAGGCGTATGAGACGTCTAGGCCAGGTAGTGTGTATACCCGCCTAGGAGAGGAGACGCCCGCTCCACTACTGTCGTAGCTACAACAGTGGCACCAGAGAGTGATGCTAGCTCCGAAAACTGGAAACTAATGGTCTGTGATCACAAAGTCGTGCGTGTGGGTTGTACTTGCATGAACCATAAAATGCATGCATATCATACATTCATAACTAGGTTATACACACCATAGATACTTATCATATAAATTAGTATGAGCTCTTTTATATGATAAGTTATATTTCTGGAAACATTAACTTATAAGTTTGTATGGGTATTCATATAAGTTAAGATACTTTGGTGATGGTAGTTGTAGCTTATTTTACTTGCTGTGTTTTCTTAGCTTACTTTCAATACATGTTTACCTATTACACTTGTTTCTGTTCAGTTCTTCATACTTTTACTGCACCATATATATATATAGAACTGCTATAGTAGAAATATTGGATACATATATACTTGTTAGTATAGTTCCACTGTCACCAGTTTCCTTTGTTATACCCATTGTTGTCCTCCGCTTCGTCCTCCCACCCGGTGCCTAGGAGTTGCGGGGGCGAGGTGTAGAGGAAACGACTTAGTCTTTTTGACTAACGGTCAGTGTGACCCATCATTTTAGGAGCTCGAGGAGATGGAGTACAAGCAGGATGCGGTGGCAAGACGTGAGAAGATGATACCACCACTACCCGCTACTACTACTGCAGCCTGAAGTCAGGTGGGACGAGTTTTCTGATGATAGCATAGCTTCCGCTTATTGGCATTTGTGAGAGAGAGATTTGTCATTATGTACTGGGAATAAGGCCCCTTTTCTCTATTTGATGAACTCATTCTGGACTGGTGTACTTCCATTATTATTTGATAGTGCTGTGACTTGTGGACTACTTGTTTCTTTATACTGCTTTTACTTCTTTCCCTGTTTTGGCCGCACAGGTTATATGATCGAACTGGCCGGCAGAATCGGCTTGTTGCGGTGTCGACTAACCCGTGTGTTAGCGCCACCGTAAGATGGCGGTTCTGGGCATAAGACTGGGTGTCTCCTTCGTAAGGGGGAGGGGTCTTAAAAACTGGTGTGATGGTTTGGGGGGCCAGTGGGTTGTTTTACTCTGCCGTTTAGAGGACGATCTCCGAAAATGCACACTCGACCAAAAGGACTGGTGGTTATCCAGAAAATAGTACGCAGAGACTCTAGAGTGCACCTGGACGTGTACAGATGCTTATGAGATGTCTAGGCCTGGCAGTGTGTATACCCGCCTAGGAGTGGAGACGCCCGATCCACTGCTACCGTAGCCACAATGGTGGTACCAAAGAGTGATGTTAGCTCCGAAAAGTGGGAGCTAAAGGTCTGTGATCACAGATTCGTGTGTGTGGGTTGCACTTGCATGAACCACAAAATGCATGTATATCATACATTCATAACTAGGTCATACGCACCATAGATCTTTATCATATAAATTAGTATGAGCTCTTTTATATGATAAGTTACACAGGAAAAGACAATCTCAACTGTTGGATGTTTTGGGAAGATGAACAGATGGCGTTCATTTTTATCCCGAATTAATTATTAATAATGATTTTAATGAATAATGTTATTTTTGTCACACATTTATAGTGACTTTGCATGCTAAACAAAGGCCTATTAGATGCAATTGCAGAACCAGACATCAACATGAAATTTGTAGGCCAAGGTCTTTCCTTTACGTTGACACCATAAACTTGAAGTTTGGAGCTGTAGGGCTCCCTGTAGGTCCAATCTACCAAGACTGGTCCTAAGCTAGGGCAAATTTTAAATTAAATGCCCAAGCCAAACCATAAGTCACCATGACTTCAAATTTTGGATAGGCTTGAGTTAGGTATAGAACTAATGTCTGACCAAAAATGAGAATTTGTGGTCAGAATATTTCTATAGTATTTGAAGAAATACTGAAAATTAAATTAAGTGTATTTTTAGAGATATGTGTGTCAAAATACCCCCAAATTTGGGTGGGATGTTCATTGTGTTAAGATAAATCAGTGATAAAAATTTTAGGTCATTTGGGCCTATGCATGTATGGGAAATCCCACATGCATGAGTTTGGTATATTCGAATTTGGGGTGTCATTAGTAAAAATGGGGGAAAAATGTGAATTTAGCCAAATTTGTTAATTGCAAGTCAATGAAACTCTGGACAGAGGCTCCTAGGAGTGGATTACATCTCCCATGAATTATTTGGGAGTTTTGGGATCAAGAATCCCATTATTTCAAATTATTGAAAAATATGTCTAGTTGAGAAATAAATTGGAAAATAGGGTAAGTAAATTCATTAAGTTATGAATTTTGACACAAGCTTTGATAGGGAAAAGTACACACATGGAAAAATTTATGGCACTGTTTATTAATGTTTCCTTGAGTTTCAAGTAAAATTTACCATTTTTGCCCTTTTGGAAATTAATTGAAAATATGGGGAATTTTGTATTAAAAATTATGAAATTTTTTACAGTGGCCTATTATTATGTTTTAGTTCCTGATAAATTATTTGAGAATTTTTGGATATACCTATATATTAAAAACTCTAATAATGGTATTTTGGTAATATTAATTAAATGTGCATAAGATAGGCCAGATCATGGTTTAAGAACTTGACATTCTGTAATTAGCCTTATTTTATCAATATAATCACCCACTAATTTTATTCAAATTTTGGTGTGAGTGGTTGAGGTACTTTATTTGAAAAATGGTTGGATTGGAATTTATTTAATAAATAGGAAATAAATAGAAATATTCATGAAAATATCATGAGATTTCATAGGCAGCAATATTTAACCTTATTAAACACCTAGTGAAAACCTTAGGCAGGTTGAACCAATAATTGTAGTACTTGAAGTTCAAGGTGACCCGATCGCACAATTAAAGAGATTAATTTAGAACCCTTAATCCATGGGAAATAACGAAACCCTGTTCAATCATCATCATGTGTCATAACAATCATAATATGTAATTAGGAATATTTGACCCAAGGGTTTGGATGACACATCATACGGGTCAACATTATGTCATGAGTGCGCTTAGAAAAATATAGCTCGTGTCACTAGGACCCACAAGGGATACGATAGAGAGATAAGTTGGTGAATAGATTGGGAAGTCAAACCCTGATTGGTGTCTAGTAGGTCTCTTTATATTATCGAGCGATAGAGTGCAAGACCTCAAGGACAGTGGCTAGAACGGAGACCGGCGGAAGACCGCCGATTCCCCGATAATAACTAAATTCATTGGGTTCGTTCCAGAGTAACAACGAGAGCTGGGCATGGATCATGGGTAGACACCAAATAAAATAAATATCCTTGCGAAAGGGAGCTTTGGGATTTCAACCCATCTTAGCTACTAGTTCCCTCGAGAGCCCTTCTCCGGGCATGCCTTGGGCAGTCCTGGGATTAACACTAAACTGCTAGGTGTAACAAACACTAGACAAGACTAGACTAATAGGCTGAGACATTGTGCTTCATTCTCACCCATGATGGGTTTGAGGGATTCTGAATAAAGGCACTAACGTGCAATCTCACCCGTGATGGGTTGGTGGGAGTTTGAATAAAGGCACTAACGTGCAATCTCACCCGCAATGATTTGGAGGCATTTAGGACGGGTTGGTCCTGCGAGCTGGAGGCTCGAGTTGGAATATCTTGCATGTGCATAAACTTGTGGTGGGTCATGCAGAACTGGGCCAATCGTCACATCGATGGCAGTACGATGACTCTAGCGAGGTGTGATGGTTTGAGGGGCCAGTGGGTTATTTTACGCTGCGGTCTTGAAGACGATCCCCAAAAATTGCACACTCAACCAAAAAGACTGGTGGGTAGCCAGCAAATAGTACGCAGAGACTCTAGAGTGCACCTAGGATGTGTACAGAGGCGTATGAGACGTCTAGGCCAGGTAGTGTGTATACCCGCCTAGGAGTGGAGACGCCCGCTCCACTGCTGTCGTAGCTACAACGGTGGTACCAGAGAGTGATGCTAGCTCCGAAAACTTGAAACTAATGGTCTGTGATCACAGAGTCGTGTGTGTGGGTTGTACTTGCATGAACCATAAAACGCATGCATATCATACATTCATAACTAGGTCATACACACCATAGATACTTATCATATAAATTAGTATGGGCTCTTTTATATGATAAGTTATATTTCTGGAAACATTAACTTATAAGTTTGTATGGGTATTCATATAAGTCAAGATACTTTGGTGATGGTAGTTGTAGCTTATTTTACTTGCTGTGTTTTTTTAGCTTACTTTCAGTATATGTTTACTTACTGCACTTGTTTCTGTTCATTTCTTCATACTTTTACTGCACCATATATATATATAGAACTGCTATAGTAGAAATATTGGATACATATATACTTGTTAGTATAGTTCCACTGTCACCAGTTTCCTTTGTTGTACCCATTGTTGTCCTCTGCTTCGTCCTCCCACCCGGTGCCTAGGAGTTGCGGGGGCGAGGTGTAGAGGAAACGACTTAGTCTTTTTGACTAACGGTCAGTGTGACCCATCATTTTAGGAGCTCGAGGAGATGGAGTACCAGCAGGATGAGGTGGCAGGACGTGAGAAGCTGATACCACCACTACCCGCTACTACTACTGCAGCCTGACGTCAGGTGGGACGAGTTTTCTAATGATAGCATAGCTTCCGCTTATTGGCATTTGTGAGAGAGAGATTTGTCATTATGTACTGGGCATAAGCCCCTTTTTCTCTATTTGATGAACTCATTCTGGACTGGTGTACTTCCATTATTATTTGATAGTGCCGTGACTTATGGACTACTTGTTTCTTTATACTGCTTTTACTTCTTTCTCTCTTTTGGCCGCACAGGTTATATGATCAAACTAGCCGGCAGAATGGGCTTGTTGCGGTGTCGACTAACCCATGTGTTAGTGCCACCGTAAGATGGCGGTTCTGGGCATAAGACTGGGTGCCTCCTTCATAAGGGGGAGGGGTCTTACAAACCGGTGTGATGGTTTGAGGGGCCAGTGGGTTGTTTTACTCTGCGGTCTAGAGGACGATCTCCGAAAATGCACACTCGACCAAAAGGACTGGTGGTTAGCCAGAAAATAGTACGCAGAGACTCTATAGTGCACCTAGGACGTGTACAGATGCGTATGAGAGGTCTAGGCCTGGTAGTGTGTATACCCGCCTAGGAGTGGAGACGCCCGATCCACTGCTACCGTAGCCACAATGGTGGTACCAAAGAGTGATGTTAGCTCCGAAAAGTTGGAGCTAAAGGTCTGTGATCACAGAGTCGTGTGTGTGGGTTGCACTTGCATGAACCATAAAATGCATGTATATCATACATTCATAACTAGGTCATACGCACCATAGATCCTTATCATATAAATTAGTATGAGCTCTTTTATATGATAAGTTATACAGGAAAAGACAATCTCAACTGTTGGCTGTTTTGGGACGATGAACAGATGCCGTTCATTTTTATCCCGAATTAATTATTAATAATGATTTTAATGAATAGTGTTATTTTTGTCACACATTTATAGTGACTTTGCATGCTAAACATAGGCCTCTTAGATGCAATTGCAGAACCATAAATCAACATGAAATTTGTAGGCTAAGGTCTTACCTTTACGTTGACACCATAAACTTGAAGTTTGGAGCTGTAGGGCTCCCTGTAGGTCCAATCTACCAAGACTGGTCCTAAGCTAGGGCAAATTTTAAATTAAATACCCAAGCCAAACCATAAGTCACCATGACTTCAAATTTTGGATAGGCTTGAGTTAGGTATAGAACTAATGTCTGGCCAAAAATGAGAATTTTTGGTCAGAATATTTCTATAGTATTTGATGAAATACTGAAAATTAAATTAAGTGTATTTTTGGAGATATGTGTGTCCAAATACCCCCAAATTTGGGTGGGATGTTCATTGTGTTAAGATAAATCAATGATAAAAATTTTAGGTCATTTGGGCCTATGCATGTATGGGAAATCCCACATGCGTGAGTTTGGTATATTCGAATTTGGGGTGTCATTAGTAAAAATGGGGGAAAAATGTGAATTTAGCCCAATTGGTTAATTGCAAGTCAATGAAACTCTGTACAGAGGCTCATAGGAGTGGATTACATCTCCCATGAATTATTTGGGAGTTTTGGGATCAAGAATCCCATTATTTGAAATTATTGAAAAATATGTCTAGTTGAGAAATAAATTGGAAAATAGGGTAAGTAAATTCATTAAGTTATGAATTTTGACACAAGCTTTGATAGGGCAAAGTACACGCCCAGAAAAATTTATGGCACTGTTTATTAATGTTTCCTTGAGTTTCAAGTAAAATTTACCATTTTTGCCCTTTTGGAAATTAATTGAAAATATGGGGAATTTTGTATTAAAAATTATGAATTTTTTTACAGTGGCCTATTATTGTGTTTTAGTTCCTGATAAATTATTTGAGAATTTTTGGATGTACCTATATATTAAAAACTCTAATAATGGCATTTTGGTAATATTAATTAAATGTGCATAAGATAGGCCAGATCATGGTTTAAGAACTTGACATTCTGTAATTAGCCTTATTTTATCAATATGATCACCCACTAATTTTATTCAAATTTTGGTGTGAGTGGTTGAGGTACTTTATTTGAAAAATGGTTGGATTGGAATTTATTTAATAAATAGGAAATAAATAGAAATATTCATGAAAATATCATGAGATTTCATAGGCAGCAATATTTAACCTTATTAAACACCTAGTGAAAACCTTAGGCAGGTTGAACTAATAATTGTAGTACTTCATGTTCAAGGTGACCCGATCGCACAATTAAAGAGATTAATTTAGACCCCTTAATCCATGGGAAAATAACGAAACCATGTTCAATCATCATCATGTGTCATAACAATCATAGTATGTAATTAGGAATATTTGACCCAAGGGTTTGGATGACACATCATACGGGTCAACATTATGTCATGGGTGCGCTTAGAAAAATATAGCTCGTGTCACTAGGACCCACAAGGGATACGATAGAGAGATAAGTTGGTGACTAGATTGGGAAGTCAAACCCTGATTGGTGTCTAGTAGGTCTCTTTATATTATCGAGCGATAGAGTGCAAGACCTCAAGGACAGTGGCTAGAACGGAGACCGGCGGAAGACCGCCGATTCCCCGATAATAACTAAATTCATTGGGTTCGTTCCAGAGTAACAACGAGAGCTGGGCATGGATCATGGGTAGACACCAAATAAAATAAATATCCTTGCGAAAGGGAGCTTTGGGATTTCAACCCATCTTAGCTACTAGTTCCCTCGAGAGCCCTTCTCCGGGCATGCCTTGGGCAGTCCTGGGATTAACTCTAAACTGCTAGGTGTAACAAACACTAGACAAGAGTAGACTAATAGGCTAAGACATTGTGCTTCATTCTCACCCATGATGGGTTTGAGGGATTCTGAATAAAGGCACTAACGTGCAATCTCACCCGTGATGGGTTGGTGGGAGTTTGAATAAAGGCACTAACGTGCAATCTCACCCGCAATGATTTGGAGGGATTTAGGACGGGTTGGTTCTGCGAGCTGGAGGCT
This sequence comes from Platanthera guangdongensis, assembly GCA_039583875.1. Classification (NCBI taxonomy): domain Eukaryota; kingdom Viridiplantae; phylum Streptophyta; class Magnoliopsida; order Asparagales; family Orchidaceae; genus Platanthera; species Platanthera guangdongensis. Next base: position 101,622,759 of record CM077150.1, read on the forward strand.
CGAGTTAGAATATCTTGCATGTGCATAAACTTGTGGTGGGTCATGCAGTACTGGGCCAATCGTCACATCGATGGCAGTACGATGACTCTAGCGAGGTGTGATGGTTTGAGGGGGCAGTGTGTTATTTTACGCTGCGGTCTTGAAGACGATCCCCAAAAATGCACACTCAACCAAAAAGACTGGTGGGTAGCCAGCAAATAGTACGCAGAGACTCTAGAGTGCACCTAGGACGTGTACAGAGGTGTATGAGACGTCTAGGCCAGGTAGTGTGTATACCCGCCTAGGAGTGGAGATGCCCGCTCCACTGATGTCGTAGCTACAACGGTGGTACCAGAGAGTGATGCTAGCTCCGAAAACTGGAAACTAATGGTCTGTGATCACAGAGTCATGTCTGTGGGTTGTACTTGCATGAACCATAAAACGCATGCATATCATACATTCATAACTAGGTCATACACACCATAGATACTTATCATATAAATTAGTATGAGCTCTTTTATATGATAAGTTATATTTCTGGAAACATTAACTTATAAGTTTGTATGGGTATTCATATAAGTTAAGATACTTTGGTGATGGTAGTTGTAGCTTATTTTACTTGCTGTGTTTTCTTAGCTTACTTTCAGTACATGTTTACTTACTGCACTTGTTTCTGTTCAGTTCTTCATACTTTTCCTGCACCACATATATATAGAACTGCTATAGTAGAAATATTGGATACATATATACTGTTAGTATAGTTCCACTGTCACCAGTTTCCTTTGTTATACCCATTGTTGTCCTCCGCTTCGTCCTCCCACCCGGTGCCTAGGAGTTGTGGGGGCGAGGTGTAGAGGAAACGACTTAGTCTTTTTGACTAACGGTCAGTGTGACCCATCATTTTAGGAGCTCGAGGAGATGGAGTACCAGCAGGACGAGGTGGCAGGACGTGAGAAGCTGATACCACCACTACCCGCTACTACTACTGCAGCCTGACGTCAGGTGGGACGAGTTTTCTGATGATAGCATAGCTTCCGCTTATTGGCATTTGTGTGAGAGAGATTTGTCATTATGTACTGGGCATAAGCCCCTTTTTATCTATTTGATGAACTAATTCTGGGCTGGTGTACTTCCATTATTATTTGATAGTGCTGTGACTTGTGGACTACTTGTTTCTTTATACTGCTTTTACTTCTTTCTCTCTTTTGGCCGCACAGGTTATATGATCAAACTAGCCGGCAGAATCGGCTTGTTGCGGTGTCGACTAACACGTGTATTAGTGCCACCGTAAGATGGCGGTTCTGGGCATAAGACTGGGTGCCTCCTTTGTAAGGGGGAGGGGTCTTACAAACCGGTGTGATGGTTTGAGTGGCCAGTGGGTTGTTTTACTCTACTGTCTAGAGGACGATCTCCGAAAATGCACACTCGACCAAAAGGACTGGTGGTTAGCCAGAAAATAGTACGCAGAGACACTATAGTGCACCTAGGACGTGTACAGATGTGTATGAGAGGTCTAGGCCTGGTAGTATGTATACCTGCCTAGGAGTGGAGACGCCCGATTCACTGCTACTGTAGCCACAATGGTGGTACCAAAGAGTGATGTTAGCTCCGAAAAGTGGGAGCTAAAGGTCTGTGATCACATAGTCGTGTGTGTGAGTTGCACTTGCATGAACCATAAAATGCATGTATATCATACATTCATAACTAGGTCATACGCACCATAGATCCTTATCATATAAATTAGTATGAGCTCTTTTATATGATAAGTTATACAGGAAAAGACAATCTCAACTGTTGGCTGTTTTGGGATGATGAACAGATGCCGTTCATTTTTATCCCGAATTAATTATTAATAATGATTTTAATGAATAGTGTTATTTTGTCACACATTTATAGTGACTTTGCATGCTAAACATAAGCCTCTTAGATGCAATTGCAGAACCAGACATCAACATGAAATTTGTAGGCCAAGGTCTTACCTTTACGTTGACACCATAAACTTGAAGTTTGGAGCTGTAGGGCTCCCTGTAGGTCCAATCTACCAAGACTGGTCCTAAGCTAGGGCAAATTTTAAATTAAATACCCAAGCTAAACCATAAGTCACCATGACTGCAAATTTTGGATAGTCTTGAGTTAGGTATAGAACTAATGTCTGGCCAAAAATGAGAATTTTTGGTCAGAATATTTCTATAGTATTTGATGAAATACTGAAAATTAAATTAAGTGTATTTTTGGAGATATGTGTGTCCAAATACCCCCAAATTTGGGTGGGATGTTCATTGTGTTAAGATAAATCAGTGATAAAAATGTTAGGTCATTTGGGCCTATGCATGTATGGGAAATCCCACATGCATGAGTTTGGTATATTCAAATTTGGGGTGCCATTAGTAAACATGGGGGAAAAATGTGAATTTAGCCCAATTGGTTAATTGCAAGTCAATGAAACTCTGGACAGAGGCTCATAGGAGTGGATTACATCTCCCATGAATTATTTGGGAGTTTTGGGATCAAGAATCCCATTATTTGAAATTATTGAAAAATGTGTCTAGTTGAGAAATAAATTGGAAAATAGGGTAAGTAAATTCATTAAGTTATTAATTTTGACACAAGCTTTGATAGGGCAAAGTACACGCCTGGAAAAATTTATGGCACTGTTTATTAATGTTTCCTTGAGTTTCAAGTAAAATTTACCATTTTTTCCCTTTTGGAAATTAATTGAAAATATGGGGATTTTTGTATTAAAAATTATGAAATTTTTTACAGTGGCCTATTATTGTGTTTTAGTTCCTGATAAATTATTTGAGAATTTTTGGATGTACCTATATATTAAAAACTCTAATAATGGCATTTTGGTAATATTAATTAAATGTGCATAAGATAGGCCAGATCATTGTTTAAGAACTTGACATTCTGTAATTAGCCTTATTTTATCAATATGATCACCCACTAATTTTATTCAAATTTTTGTGTGAGTGGTTGAGGTACTTTATTTGAAAAATGGTTGGATTGGAATTTATTTAATAAATAGGAAATAAATAGAAATATTCATGAAAATATCATGAGATTTCATAGGCAGCAATATTTAACCTTATTAAACACATAGTGAAAACCTTAGGCAGGTTGAACAAATAATTGTAGTACTTCATGTTCAAGGTGACCCGATCGCACAATTAAAGAGATTAATTTAGACCCCTTAATCCATGGGAAAATAACGAAACCCTGTTCAATCATCATCATGTGTCATAACAATCATAATATGTAATTAGGAATATTTGACCCAAGGGTTTGGATGACACATCATACGGGTCAACATTATGTCATGGGTGCGCTTAGAAAAATATAGCTCGTGTCACTAGGACCCACAAGGGATACGATAGAGAGATAAGTTGGTGACTAGATTGGGAAGTCAAACCCTAATTGGTGTCTAGTAGGTCTCTTTATATTATCGAGCGATAGAGTGCAAGACCTCAAGGACAGTGGCTAGAACGGAGACCAGCGGAAGACCGCCGATTCCCCGATAATAACTAAATTCATTGGGTTCGTTCCAGAGTAACAACGAGAGCTGGGCATGGATCATGGGTAGACACCAAATAAAATAAATATCCTTGCGAAAGGGAGCTTTGGGATTTCAACCCATCTTAGCTACTAGTTCCCTCGAAAGCCCTTCTCCGGGCATGCCTTGGGCAGTCCTGGGATTAACACTAAACTGCTAGGTGTAACAAACACTAGACAAGAGTAGACTAATAGGCTAAGACATTGTGCTTCATTCTCACCCGTGATGGGTTTGAGGGATTCTGAATAAAGGCACTAACGTGCAATCTCACCCGTGATGGGTTGGTGGGAGTTTGAATAAAGGCACTAACGTGCAATCTCACCCGCAATGATTTGGAGGGATTTAGGACGGGTTGGTCCTGCGAGCTGGAGGCTCGAGTTGGAATATCTTACATGTGCATAAACTTGTGGTGGGTCATGCAGTACTGGGCCAATCGTCACATCGATGGCAGTACGGTGACTCTAGCGAGGTGTGATGGTTTGAGGGGGCAGTGGGTTATTTTACGCTGCGGTCTTGAAGACGATCCCCAAAAATGCACACTCATCCAAAAAGACTGGTGGGTAGCCAGTAAATAGTACGCAGAGGCTCTAGAGTGCACCTAGGACGTGTATAGAGGCGTATGAGACGTCTAGGCTAGGTAGTGTGTAAACCCGCCTAGGAGTGGAGACGCCCGCTCCACTGCTATCGTAGCTACAACGGTGGTACAAGAGAGTGATGCTAGCTCCGAAAACTAGAAACTAATGGTCTGATCACAGAGTCATGTGTGTGGGTTGTACTTGCATGAACCATAAAACGCATGCATATCATACATTCATAACTAGGTCATACACACCATAGGTACTTATCATATAAATTAGTATGGGCTCATTTATATGATAAGTTATATTTCTGGAAACATTAACTTATAAATTTGTATGGGTATTCATATAAGTTAAGATACTTTGGTGATGGTAGTTGTAGCTTATTTTACTTGCTGTGTTTTCTTAGCTTACTTTCAGTACATGTTTACTTACTGCACTTGTTTCTATTCAGTTCTTCATACTTTTCCTGCACCATATATATATAGAACTGCTATAGTAGAAATATTGGATACATATATACTTGTTAGTATAGTTCCACTGTCACCAGTTTCCTTTGTTATACCCATTGTTGTCCCGCGCTTCGTCCTCCCACCCGGTGCCTAGGAGTTGTGGGGGCGAGGTATAGAGGAAACGACTTAGTCTTTTTGACTAACGGTCAGTGTGACCCATCATTTTAGGAGCTCGAAGAGATGGAGTACCAGCAGGACGAGGTGGCAGGATGTGAGAAGTTGATACCACCACTACCCGCTACTACTACTGCAGTCTGACGTCAGGTGGGACGAGTTTTCTGATGATAGCATAACTTCCACTTATTGGCATTTGTGAGAGAGAGATTTGTCATTATGTACTGGGCATAAGCCCCTTTTATTCTGGACTGGTGTACTTCCATTATTATTTGATAGTGTTGTGACTTGTGGACTACTTGTTTCTTTATACTGCTTTTACTTCTTTCTCTCTTTTGGCCGCACAGGTTATATGATCGAACTAGCCGGCAGAATCAGCTTGTTGCGGTGTCGACTAACCCGTGTGTTAGTGCCACCGTAAGATGGCGGTTCTGGGCATAAGACTGGGTGCCTACTTCGTAAGGGGGAGGGGTCTTACAAACTGGTATCACTTGAACAAACGATCGTAAGAGAAGAAGTCCACAGTACTGGACCACCCCACACAAGCATTAGTTTGCGGACAAACTATGCAGCGGAAGAAATGGTGTGCCATGTGTAAAAAGTCACATAAAAAGTCCACATAAGCAATGATTTCGGCCAATTCTAATAAAAACCTAACCTTTATGTAGCCTCCACATGTTGACGTACCTCAGAATGTGGTTCCTCGCCCTCCGGATCACACCCCTTTTCTAAAGACAGAGATGGGCCAGACCCTAACGGTCATTCTTGAGGCCTTCATAGCCCAGCAGATTCCGGCACCGCTGCCAAATCCGGGATCAAACTGGCTGAGTGCATTCAAGAGTTTATCCCCGCCTATGTACCACGGGACGGAGAATACGGTAAAGACCGAGGAATGGCTCGAGGCCATACATGAGATGCTGGCAGGCATCAGCTGCCCTGTTAGCCATGCAGTTCATTTGACAACTACTGCACTGGATGCCCATGCAAAGAGGTGTTGGAAGTCCATGATGGACTCCACCTATGCAGATAGGGATCTTCCAGATATATCTTGGGAGGAGTTCGGCGAGGTATTCTTGGACCATTTTGTGTCCACCACGGATCGGGATGAGTTAGAAGAGAGGTTCTTGAAATTCAAACAGGGGACCAGGTCGGTGATTGAGTACCAAATGGAGTTTTCCCACCTTGTCAGGTTTGCTGGGATACATGATTCAAACGACAGGAGGTACGCAAAGAGATTCTACCGGGCCCTTAGAGACAATTTGAGGCAGGCCCTACTGTTCATCTCTCATGGCACTTCAGCTCAGATCATCGAGATGGCCAAGAAGCTGGAGGCAAATCAGCTGATGGTGCAGAACAGAGGAAAGAGACCGCTGGATGGGTCGTTCTTTGGGGAGGATAACCAGGGCTTACAGAGAGGCAGAGTCATGAGGCACAAGAGAGTGGGGGACGCTATCGTCACAACTACAGGCAGGAGCGGAGACCCCGTGCAGCACCATCTCCTCCACCACCACAAACACTTGGCCAAATGAAACAGGATGATCGTGGCCAGCGACCGATAGTTTGTTTCGGGTGCGATCAGCCGGGCCACATTAGATCTGAGTGCCCGCATTAGTTTCATCCACTCCCTCCTCCACCTCCAGTGGCGACTTCGGTACAGTAGGGCCAAGGTCGAGGATGAGGTCGAGGTCTAGGTCGAGGTCGTGGACCTTTTGGCCGAGGCAGAGAACAGGAGCAGATGTATGTATTGGAGCTCGCCGAGCCGAGGTACCCTGAAGAAGTCATAACAGGTACATAAATAATGTTACTAAATTAAGACATTTCCTTTTTATGTATAGTACTTAACCATGAAAGATAACTAACCATTTGAAACTCAATCAACCTCAGGCATAGTCTTTATCAGCGGCAGGCCCGCCCATACACTGTTCGATACGGGTGCTTCGCACTCGTCCGTATCAGAAGCCTTTGTGGAAGGATTGGATGGCGTGGAATGATTCATGGGCTCGATGATGAGGGTGAGGCTACCTGATGGATCAGTACTATTATCATCTGCCAAGTTCAGTATGGAGGTAAAGATAGGCAGAAAGACATTTGAATCGCCTGCAACAATCCTGAGGATGCCAGATTTCAACGTGATCCTGGGCATGACTTGGTTGCACTAGAACCATGCCCAGATCGATTGCCCGTCGAGGAGGATCGCACTGAGGCACAGAGACTCCCACATCATCGTCGAAGGTATTAGACTTGTCTCCCATCTCTTATTATCATTTGTATAGGCTGTCAAAGCCCACAGGCAAGGAGAGGAAGTATACATTATCTGCTTTGAGATGGCGGTAGCAGAGGCTTTTATTGAGGATATTCCTGTGGTTCGGGATTTCTCTGACGTGTTTCCAGAGAAATTGCCCGGATTGCCACCGACCAAGGACACTGACTTGCGCATTCTGTTGGTGCCAGGAGTGAGGCCCGTATCTCGGGCACCGTACAGGATGTCCCCAAAGGAGCTAGCAGAGTTCAGGACACAAGTACAGGAGCCGGTAGAATCAGGATTTGTCCAACCAAGCTCATCACCGTGGGGAGTACCAGTGTTTTTTGTCAAGAAGAAGGATGGCTCCCTGCGTCTCTACATCGATTAACGGGAGCTGAATCGGTTTACGGTTCGGAATACATACCCGCTACCCCGGATCGACGAGCTTTTTGATCAACTTCAGGGAGCTTTCTGGTTCTCCAAGTTGGATTTGAGATCCGGTTATTATCAGCTGCAGATCCAGGAGGAGGACATTCCGAAGACGGCTTTCATTTCCCGCTATGGATTGTACGAGTTCACGGTGATGCCTTTCGGGCTCACGAATGCGCCTTCTGCATTCATGAGCTTGATGAACCGCGTCTTCGAGCCCTACCTGGACAGATTCATTATGGTCTTCATCGATGACATACTGATCTACTCCCGGACACAGGAAGACCATACTCAGCATTTGGCGTTGGTTTTGGGGAAGCTAAGAGAGCACCAATTGTATGCTAAGTTCTCCAAGTGCCAGTTATGGCTGCAAGAAGTGGCATTTTTAGGGCATACTATTAGTGGGGTAGGGTTGGCTGTGGACCCAGCCAAGGTGCAGGCAGTTAGAGATTGGCCACAGCCAAAGTCAGCATCAGACATACGCAGTTTTCTGGGACTCGCAGGATATTATCGCAAGTTTGTGGAGGGGTTCTCGAGGATAACACTCCCCCGCACATCCTTGACGAAGAAGGAAGCAGCTTTTACATGGACGGAGAAACTCGACGCGACATTTCAAGAGCTGAAGGACAAGATCACCTCTTCCCCCATCCTTGCACTTCAATCTAGGAAGGAAGGATTTCACATATATACTGACGCCTCATATCAGGGGATGGGTGTAGTCCTAATGCAGCACAGACATGTCATCACTTATGCTTCGAGGTAGTTGAAGAAGCATGAACACAATTACCCCGCACAAGATTTAGAGCTCGGGGCGGTGGTATTTTCATTAAAGATCTGGAGACATTACCTATATGGGGTTCATTGTGATATCTTCTCAGATCACAAGAACCTCAAGTATGTTGACACGCAGAAAGACCTGAACTTGCGCCAGAGAAGGTGGCTTGAATTCTTATGCGATTATGATTACACCCTGCATTATCATCCTGGGAAGGCGAACACCGTGGAAGATGCCTTGAGTAGGAGAGCTAACACCTCATTACCAGAGCCTCGGGTGATGTCTATGGAGCTGCTGCAAATGCTAGAGGATATGCATATTTTTGTCATTTCCGAGTCTGAGCCGGAGACCTACCGGGAGTACTTGAACTCTCTGATCGTGGAGTGTGATATACGAGAGCGCATCAGGGTACATCAGAGGTTAGATGCAGCTTTGGTGCCGGTGTTCAGGGCCCTGGAAGGGGGCAGGCCAGGTGATTATTCTTTGCTTGATGACCTCATTCATTTCCATGGTCGTGTTTATATACCCGCAGGAGGCGGTATCTGGGAGGATATACTCAGGGAGACACATGGCCCTAGGTACTCAGTGTACCTCGGTATCACCAAGATGACAGCAGATCTGCGGAGGAGCATGTATTGGCCGGGAATGAAGAGGGAGATGATCTTCTATGTGACACACTGCGAGACATGCCAGCGAGTAAAGGCAGAATGCAAGAGCCCCAGAGGGTTGCTACATTCGCTGCCGGTTCTTGAGTGGAAGTTTGAGGATATTGCTATGGATTTTATGCACGGATTGCCTCGCTCCCACTTGGGGCACGATTCTGTTTGGGTCATTATTGACAGACTGACCAAGGTGGCCCAGTTTATACCTATCAGGAAGGACAACCCAGTTACTATTTTGGTGAGGTTGTTTGTGGAATAGTTCGTCAGGTACTACGGGGTCCCCATGACGATTGTCTCAGATTATGATGGTCGATTCACTTATAGGGAGTGGAGAGCGGTGCATGCATACTTGGGTTCTCAGCTTGGTTTTAGCACCGCTTTCCATCCACAGACCGACGGTCAGACAGAGCGGGCCATCTGGACCATGGAGGATCTGCTACGATTGTGTATACTGGATACGGGGAGGCCCTGGGAGAGACTGTTGCCACTGGTCGAGTTCTTCTACAACAACAGTCACCAGGCGAGCATTAGGATGGTACCTTAAGAGGATCTTTATGGGAGGAAGTGCCAGACACAGCTATCTTGGGTCCAGGATGAGGACCCCAGGGCACTTGGATCAGAATATATTGAGGATATAGATGCTCAGATACGATTGATCAGGGACCGGATGCTGGAGGCTCAGAGTATGCAGGCTAAGTACTACAATGCGCGTCATCGAAAGGTAGAGTTCCAGGTGGGGGACAGAGTGTTCTTGAAGATACGTTCGGTGCATGGTGTTTCTCGGGTACGGAGGCACAAGAAGCTCAGCCCTTGATATATGGGGCCATATTTGATTCTGGAGCGGATCGGCCCCTTAGCATACCAGCTTGAGATGCTGCCAGAGCTAGGGACTTTGCACGATGTCTTCCACGTCTCTTCGCTACGGAGAGCTCTCCTTCGGCCGGAGCAGCATATCACCACTACAGTAGGCCCGTTAGCATCTGACAGATCAGTTCGTTTAAAGCCGCTCCGGATCGATGATACCGCGGTCCGAGTGCTACGGAAGAAGAAAGTTCCCATGGTGAAAGTGTTGTGGTCCAACCATGGATGGGAGGAGCACACCTGGGAGCCGAGGGATCTGACGCTAGAACGACACCCAGAGCTTTTTACCTCAGGTAACACTTTAATTATTGTCTAAAGTACTTAAATTTTAATGCTTGAAAACCCCGTAGACCTGAACTTAAATTTCCGGGACGAAATTATTTCTTTTGTTTATTGGAGTTTGTAACATTCCATTTCCAATTAGACCCCTCTACTTAGGTTGGATTAGGACATGTGGTGGGGGCATGGGTTTAGGCTAGGTTTGAACCATGGAGTTAGGGTGTAGTCACATGGGACCCACTATAGGGCCCAAGATAACCTAAGTCAAACCAGCCCAAATTGGGGTCCTAGCCACACATTGATTCCACCGCTGCAGCGCTAACCCTAGTACCAACCTAAGGGAATCATAAGCCATATCACTAAGTCACTTATTGACTCAGGTTGACCCAAGTCAACCCTTAACCTTAAATTGGTCAAACCCACACCTAAAGGCCCAATTAGTCCAAGTGGGGCACTACCATGACCCAATCCAAGTTTGGAGGTACTTTTGGGTCCATGACCATCAAGTGGGGTCAACCCACTCATTAAGTTGACCAAGTTAACACTAGAAGTCAACTTGGTCAACCTTATGCCTAAAATGGGAAAAGAATGAACCAAGCCCACTCCTCATGGGCTAAGCCCATGAGCCAAGGCCCATGACCAGCCTAAAGGTTTAATGACAACCCCTACCCTCCTGAAATTGGAGAGAGAATGCATGCATGGGGGCAATTTGGACTTTTTGGAGGAGAAGAGGAGAGAGAAAGCAGGAAGAGAGGAAATGGAGGCCATGTGGTCGTCCTTCTCTCTGCCCAAGCTGCTGGCGGAGCTCCTCAGGTTTATTCCTGCAAGCTGGAGGAATTTGGGGACACTTGGTGGACAGGAGGAAACTTCAAAGCATGGTCAGCCACCCCCCTTAACTCCAACTTCTCCCACAGCCACCCCCAGCCAAATTTGAGCCCACCATCATCTTTAGGAGGAGGAAACGAGTAGAATTCGACTACTGGAGAGTGGCTTTTGCTGGAGAAACAAGGAATTGGTCTAGTTCACCGGAGCAAGCATCGGCCATGGAGCACCGCCACCGCACGCGCCGCTAAGCCCGGCTACAGGTCCGTTTCACCTCACCTCACCCCGTGCTAGCTTTCTAGATCAATTAGGCGAGACATCAGGCTCAATCGAGCCCGATACCATGGGAGAAAGTGTGAAATTTATCGAGCTTTTCTTCTTGCTCGGGATCGCCGGAGGAGCCGCCTCCGGCAGCCTTACTGCCGGGAAATGCTAGCCACCACCTCACGAAGGTGGTGGCAATAATCGCCGGCGGTGGCGCCCGCTCAGGTGGCCGGAATTAGCCAGCAAACATGGCCCAAGAAAAGGCAATCTCAGCCGTTGGATGTGTTGGGACGATGAACAGATGCCGTTCATTTTTATCCCGAATTAATTATTAATAACGATTTTAATGAATAGTGTTATTTTTGTCACACATTTACAGTGACTTTTCATGCTAAAAATAGGCCTCTTAGAGGCAATTTCAGAACTAGACATCACCATGAAATTTGTAGGCCTAGGTCTTACCTTTATTTTGATATCCTAAACATAACGTTTGGAGCTATAGGGCTCCCTGTAGGTCCAATCTACCAAAACTGGTCCTAAGCTAGGGCAAATTTTAAAATAAATGCCCAAGCCAAACCATAAGTCACCAAGACTTCAAATTTTGGCTAGGCTTGAGTTAGGTATAGAACTAATGTCTGACCAAAAATGAGAATTTTTGGTTTGAATATTTCTATAGTATTTGATGAAATACTAAAATTAAATTAAGTGTATTTTTGGAGATATGTGGGTCGAAATACCCCCAAATTTGGGTGGGATGTTCATTGTGTTAATATAAATCACTGATAAAAATAACACTATTCATTAAAATCAATATTAATAATTAATTAGGGATAAAAATGAACGACATCTGTTCATCGTCCCAAAACAGCCAACGACTGAGAATGCCTTTTCCTGGGCCATGTTTGCTGGCAAATTCCAGCCACCTGAGCCGACTCCACCGCCGACGATTATTGCCACCACCTTCGTTGAGGTGGTGGCTAGCATTTCCCGACGATGAGGCTGCCGGAGGCAGCTCCTCCGGTGATCCCGAGTAATAGGAAAAGCTCTGTAAATTTCACACTTTCTCCCATGGTATCGGGCTCGATTGAGCCCGATGTCTCACCTAATTGAGCTAGAAAGCTAGCACAGGGTGTGTGAGGTGAAACGGACCTGCAGCCGGTCTTGGCGGCGTGTGCGGTGGCGGTGCTCCATGGCCGATGCTTGCTCCGGCGAACTAGCCCAATTCCTTGTTTCTGCAGTAAAAGACTCGCTCCAGTAGTTGAATTCTACTCGTTTCCTCCTCCTGAAGCTGATGGTGGGCTCAAATTTGTCTGGGGGTGGCTGTGGGAGAAGTTGGAGTTAGGGGGAGGGGGGGGGGGGGGGGGGGGCGGGGTTGGCCGGCCATGCTTTGGAGTTTCCTCCTGGCAACCAAGTGTCCCCAAATTCCTTCACCTTGTAGGAATAAACCTGAGGAGCTCAGCCAGCAGCTTAGGCAGAGAGATGGTGAGCCACATGGCCTCCATTTCATCTCTTCCTCCTTTCTCTCTCCTCTTCTCCTCCAAAAAGTCCAAATTGCCCCCATGCATGCATTCTCACTCCAATTTCAGGAGGGTAGGTGTTGTCATTAAACCTTTAGGCTGGTCATGGGCCTTGGCTCATGGGCTTAGCCCATGAGGAGTGGGCTTTGTTCATTCTTTTCCCATTTTAGGCCTAAGGTTGACCAAGTTGACTTCTAGGGTTGACGTGGTCAACGTAATGAGTGAGTTGACCCCACTTGATGGTTATGGACCCAAAAGTACCTCCCAACTTAGGTTGGGCCATGGTGGTGCCCCACTTGGACTAATTGGGCCTTTAGGTGTGGGCTTGACCAATTTAAGGTTAAGGGTTTACTTGGGTCAACCTTAGTCAATAAGCGACTTAGTGATATGGCTTATGATTCCCTTAGGTTGGTATTAGGGTTGGACGTGCATTGGTGGAATCAATGTGTGGCTAGGACCCCAATTTGAGCTGGTTTAGCTTTGGTTATCTTGGGTCGTATAGTGGGTCCCATGTGACTACACCCTAACTCCATGGTTCAAACCTAGCCTAAACCCATGCCCCCACCACATGTCCTAACCCAACCTAAGTAGAGGGGTATAATTGGAAATGGAATGTTACAACACGAAGGGAGGAGATGAGAAGAGCCGAGGGCACCGACGTACCAGAAGTTAGGATGAAGGTAGCAGGGGGCCCTACCCAAGGGCAAGGGAGAGGATTTCCCCAGGGAGGAAGGAACCAACCAGGAGGACCTGGAAGATTTAACCAGCAGGGATGGGGGTACGGTCATAGACCACCCATACCCGCGCCACCGTAAGCTATTGACTTCGGCTGAGGGAGAGGTAGAGGCCGAGAGAGAGGAAGAGCAGGAGCAGGAGATGGAAGGAGGAGAAACCCTTAGGAGGGGAGGCGAGGGGAGGGGGTAGCGTTGTCATACTGTGACTTCCACGAGGAGGAGGGTCATGCAACGACTACCTACCAAGAATTCTTGGAAATGAGAAGAGCTAGGTGAGAGGGATAGCAGCAGAGGCTGGTACAGATAATGGAGGTGACCAGGACTGGAGAGGAAGATCGATGTGTGGATCGAGCGGATGTAGGGGACCGAGGGGGAATTGGAGTAATACATGGCGGGGGGGGGATCGAGGCTGCCCGAAAGGCAAGCCTTCATACCTTGTACCGTTAAAGTGTAGCTTCAACGTCACAATCCCCTCCCCCGAATGAGAAGATCACCATTTCTCGAAAAGACATGCCAGACCATGAAGTCCCTTCTGTGATGCACTCGTGATCTGGACCGCCAATGAAAACTTCACGGTATCGCGCATCCTGGTCGACAATGGAAGCTCATTGAATGTTATCTTCAAGAAGGCGTTTAATGAGATGAGGGTGGAGGCCCGAAGGGTGCTGGCAGCAGATGGACCATTGTTCGGATTCTCAGGAGAGAGGAAGGAAGTCGAGGGGAGAGTGGGACTCCAGGTAACTCTGGGGGGGGGGGGGGGGGGCTATCCAGGAACTGCCATTTTGTCATAGTGTATGCCCCCAGTAGTTACAACGCCATTTTTGGGCACCCATTAATCAGTGCTTTTAGATGTGTGTCGTCCTCTTTCCACCAATGCCTGAAGCTCAATGCCGAAGGTACCCAAATCAGAGTGCCGGGAGACCCAAAGGCGGCCAGGGAATGCTATGTGACGGCGATAAACACCATCTCATGGAAGGGAGAGGCCAAGGAGGTGGGGAAGAGGATGGAACAATGGAAATATGAGTTTGTCGGTGAAGCAGAAGAGGAGAAAGAAGAAGAGGGGGATGGAGGGGAAAGAGAAGGAGAGATGGTAGGAGGCAATGCAGTGGAGCCGGAAACGGTAGGAGGGAAGGATGGAGAGATGCAGGTGGAAGAGGAGAGGGGTTCGAAGGAAGGTGAAGGGAGGAGGAAAGAAAAGAGAAAGATCGAGGAAGCAGGAGGGTCGCCCGGGGGGAGGCCTGAAAGGAAAAAAGAAGAATTACACTACTGGAAGGAGGGAGCACTAGCGAGCCGGAGATGGAAAAGCTTTGGGAAGAAATGGCGGTGATTGTTATGGAGCATGAGGCAGTGGACCAGGAAGCCAGAGAGCAGGATATACTGGGAGAGCAATAGAAAGAAGAGGAGATGTCAAGGCTGAAGGCAGCTGTTGAGGTGCTAGAGATGAAGATCCTCACTAGAGAAGGAAGAAAAGAGAATATAAAGGTCAGCGGCGAGCTCAACCCAGAAGACCAGGAGGAGATCTAGGCATGCGTGCAGAAGAATATTGATGTCTGTGATTGGAGCGCGGTTGACATTCCAGGGGTCGATGCAAACGTGGCCTGCCACCATATCAACCTCGACTCCAACACCCGCCCTGTGCAACAGAAGAAGAGGGTCATCGGCACTAAGATGGTCGGACCCATCAGAGAGGAGGTATAAAAACTGCTTAAGACAGGGTTTGTGTCTACCTATAAGTATCTGGGGTGGGTGAGCAATGTTGTAATGGTTAAAAAGGGGGAGGGTAAGTGGAGAATGTGTGTAAATTTCTCTCTCTTAAATAAAGCATGTCCCAAGGATTGTTTCCCTCTGCCTCGAATCGACGCGCTGGTTGACTCAGCCGTCGGTTTCTCACTAATGAGTTTTCTAGATGCATTTTTAGGATATCACAAAATACGCATGCACCCTCCGGACGTCAAGCACGTCAGCTTCGTCATGGAGGATGGATGCTTCTATTTTAACATGATGCCCTTCGGGTTGAAAAATGCGGGGGCGACTTATCAAAGGATGATGGATCGTATCTTCCGAGAGCAGAAGGGGCAGAACCTCGAGGTTTATGTGGATGACTTGATGATTAAAAGTCAGGACCTCAGATCTCATGTCTTGGATCTTGAGGAAACATTTGGAACCTTAAGAAAATATAAAATGAGGCTCAACCCCCTGAAATGCATTTTTGGAGCCATTAGGGGAAAGTTCCTAGGACATATCCTTACCCCATCCGGAGTAGAGCCTAATCCCGATAAGGTAAAGGCAATTCTAGAGCTGGAATCTCCCAGAAATACCAAGGAATTTCAATGTCTCACCGATAAGTTGGCCGGAATAAGCAGGTTCCTCTCCCGAGTGAGAGAAAAATGCTCACCTTACTTCCGGACGTTAAGACGGGTTAAGAAGTTCGAATGGACCCCTGAGTGCAAGGAGGCTTTTCAGGCTCTAAAGCAGCAGCTCACCCAGACCCCTCTACTCCAGGGGCCAAGGGAAGGGGAGGTCACGTTCTTATACCTAGTAGTGGGGACCGGGGCTGTGAGTTCGGTCCTTGTATGGGAGGAAGGAAAAAGGCAATTCCCAATCTATTACGTGAGCAAGGTCTTGAAGAAGGCGGAAATTGGGTACCCCATCCTCGAAAAGCTAGCATTTGCTCTCATCATATCGGCAAAGGAAGCTTAGGCCATATTTTCAGGCCCATTTGTTTCAGGTGGTGACGGATCATACCTCCGTCGCATCTTGGAGGTGGTGGAGGACTCTGGGAGGTTGGATAAATGGTTGATAGAGCTCGATGAATTCGACCTCGCCTTTACTCCTTGGCTTTCCATCAAAGCACATGCAGTGCCCGACTTCCTGGCAGATTACGTCGTGGAGATCCATGAGGCCGAGGCACCCCCTCGAGCAGCTTCAGAGATGCTGGTGGACGGAGCGTCAAGAAAAATCTCTTTTGGAGGAGGGATGATCTTGGTAAGTCCGGAGGGAACCCGAATTGAGCAGGCTTTGAAAATCCACTTCACAATCACCAACAACCAAGCAGAATATGAGGTGATCATCATAGGGCTCAGGTTAGCTCGGGAGTTGGGCATATAAGACATTAGGTTCTCCACAGACTCTATGGTGGTTGCGGGCCAGATCAAAGGGGAGTTCGAAGCAAGGGAGACCACCCTCCAGCTATACTTGGGGAAGGTCAAAGATATCATCGGGCAATTCCGTAGTTTTTCTATTCAGCACATCCCGAGTGATGAAAGTGCTCAGGCTGACCACCTCACAAAATACGGCCCTCGAGCCGGAGGAACGGTGACAGAGCTTTTCAGGCCGTCCATAGAAGGGGGAGAACTTCAATTTCTTCCGGGTAAGAGTTTTGACCTCCGAGCTGAGACCATCCCTCTATTTCTGGTCCTGTGACTCACGTCGGTAGGGTGGTTCAAGAAGACTAAGTGTGTGCTGCAATTTCAGGTCCGAACTCTAGGAGGAACCGTGATGAGTTGTAAATATACGTATTTTTACGTACAATAAATAAGTCTTTTTAGTTTATCTTTTGTCATTTTTAGTTAATTTTCTATAATTAATTGTTCCTTTTTTGTAAATACATTGCTAACTTACCTTTATTTTGATTTCCTGAAATTTTCAGAAATCTGCCAAAATTGAAAGTACACGCCCGTGTACTTATCGGTCATGCCCGTGACCGGGGCGTGTGACTTGGATTCAAACAGAAATCAGCCAAGTCAAAGAATTGCTAGACACGCCCTCTGACACGCTCGTGTCCAATATGACACGGCGTGACCAAGGCCCGTGTCACTCCGTCGACGAACCACGATCAAAGATCGTCAAACCAGACCAGACACGCCCGTGTCAAGATGCGACACGGGCATGTACGTCTCCACCTAGCCCAACAAGACGTCATCGGTGACGAAATGACGCTGCGCTTTTCCCTAGATATACCTGCTAGACACGCCCATGCTACACGCCCGTGTCAGTAGGGTCATGGGCATGACCTCCCCGTGGACCGCCTCAAAGTCAACAAGCATTGAATGCTCGGCTTCACTTCACCAACAGTGTTGACACGCCCCCATACACACCCGTGACCGAGGGCGTGTAATCTGATTTTTTTGGGCTATAAATAGGGCCTTGATGTAAGGTGTGTGGGTTCCAAATTTTTGAACCATTTTTGTCTTAGGTGCTGCTGCTTGGAGCTGTTTTAGTGCTATGTAAGGATATTCTCGCCCCTCCTTTTTAAGTTTGTTTTAGCTTTTGTAATCAACTTCTTTATTAATAAAATTTTTAGTTTTTCATCCTTACATTACTCTGGAATGTCTCCAAATGCCTCCCTTTTATCTATCTTATGCATCCTTATTTTTTCATTTTCGTATGGGTGTGTGCGTGTATGAGTTAGATTTGCAAAAGTTATGCTTTAAAATGAAAAATTGCTTTGCTTTACTTTAAATTTTCTCAAAATTACTAGTCATTGTTATAGCCATTTTTTTTATCATACTCCTTAGAATGGTTTAGATTTAGGATTTTTATGCTTTTATATTCGTTCTTATGAACTTGTAAAATGATTTCAAAAGTGGATTTCATTCCTCTTTAACTTAGATTTTCCCTTTTTAGGTTGTAAAACTTTTGCTTCTTTTTAACTTTCTTTCACTTTTTAAACCCTTTTACAAAGTTATAAGAATGGATTATGTGTTATTTCATTTTTTCAACACCTTTGATTTTTCACATTTATTTAAAAAGTCTTTTGCTCAAACAATTTTTATTTCGACTTTTTATGCATTTTCATGAAATTCTAACTATAAAAATGTAAACGTTTTAATTTTTCAAGCACTTGCTTTTCTCGCATTAATTTGAAAATACTTTTGCGCAAACAATTTTTATTTCTACTTTTTATGCATTTCTACCACATTATAGCGGTAGAAATGTAGTTATTTTAATTTTTAAATTACTTCATTTTTCATTTTTTTTCGTATGTGTGCATGCCTATAAGAGTTAATTTTTATAGCTTTCTTTCATTTATGTAGAATGTGTGCATGTGTTTTACTTTATGTAGAGTGGGTGTGTTTTCATTTCCAGTAGAGTGCATGGGTGCATTTATTTTCATGTAGAGTGTGTGTGCGTTTTCATTTATGCAAAGTGTGTCTGTGTTTTCATTTATGCAAAGTGTGTGTTTGTGTGTGTGTGTTTTCATTTATGCAAAGTGTGTGTGTATTTAATTATGTAGATTGTGTGAGTATTTTTTATGTAGAGTGAGTGTTTGAGTATTTATTTATGTAGAGTGTGTGTGTGTGTGTGTTTTTATTGATGTAGAGTGTGTGTGTTTTCATTTATGTAGAGTGTGTGTGTGTTTGTGTGTTTGCATCTATTTTCTCCTACTCATTTGAGTAGGACTTGCTTTAATTTTCCGCCTACTCGTTTGAGTAAGACTTGCAATTTTCAGCTTTCATTTCAATTATGCAATTTTCTTTTTTTTTGTAACTTAGCTTTTTTTCTTTTTCTTTATTATGTGTTTTGTTGAGTGCGTGTGTTTTTAATTTTCTAATATTAGGTTATCTTATTTTTCTTCTTATTTTTTTGTCACCCTTCAGCGCATAGTTTAGAACACACGCCTAACCAAACTCATAAGCCATCCCCATTCCGATGAGTTGCTAATTGCTTTTAGCCCTCGGTATCGAAGAGCATTGGGAAATAAAATGTTTTAAATAACTAAAGGTCTTGTTTTTCTATTTAATTGAAAAACTTAAGGTTTACCCCGGGTTAATGACGCGTAGAACCACATATCGGTGTGTGGGCTCTATTTCTGTTATCCATACGCTAGCTAGCCGAGAGGCCGTGCGTATGGACTAATCACCCCCGGGTAAAGAGAGTTTCCCACTAACCCTCGAGAGAGGAGGCGCGTAATTCTACCGGATTGGGTCCCCCCCCCAATAGCGGGGTTCTTAGCATAGTGCGAGCATTAAGAGGAATCCTTAGTCGGACAAGAGCCCGGTCGAATAGCCTTAATGTTCAGGTGAGCGATATTCCTAGAGATAGGTGAGCTCATTATTTTGGAACCTCCACGGCCAAGTTTCTGCTTTAATTGAATTGAAACCTAAGATCTCTAATTATTCAAATCTATTTTAGTCCTAACGTAATTCGATACCGAGTGTTATTTCTTCATCGACTTTGTTCTTAATCTATTTCCAGCTTTCAATTAGTTAAAATCGACAACTTTAATATTTCGGTAAAATAATAGTTCTTTTGGAGCAGTAGGGATAATCAAACCGTTCCCGGGAAATTTACGATATCCATATTCCCCCCGAATATCTTGTATTGCTTGCGATATGTGCACTTGCCTAAAATTCGCCGCCCAAAATCCGGACCCGCCGTGCTCCCTTGATAATTTAGAGTCGGGCTTTGAGCGCATCAAGTTTTTGGTGCCGTTGTCGGGGACTCTCCGAGTTGTTATTTCGAAATCCGAAGTCTATTACTTTTACCTATTTTCTAAAATAAAAAAAAAACTTAAAACCCTTTTTTTAAAAAAAAATCCAAAAAAGTTAATTATTTCGTTTTTATTTTCGGGTGTATGACCCGTGGACAAGATTAGGAGACTAAAAATTTGGATTTCGATCTTGAGATCGAATGCTCACTTACGCGTATTCGATCTTAACGCCATAATCCCTCTTTGGATCCCGAAGAATCCGTCGGAGAACCCTCTGCCGTTACTATGTCCGACCCTAATCCGAACGCGGCCGTCGAGCTTATAATGTCTTATTACGCCCGACCGAATTTGGAAGATACTGGGTCCAGTATTGTTCGCCCGACAGTGGCAAACAATAATTTTGAGATCAAATACAGCGTTATCCAAATGATCCAAAATGCCGTGCAGTTCGATGGACTGCCGGATGAGGACCCGAACGTTCATTTGTCTAGTTTTTTGGAAATCTGCGATACCTTTAAGATTAATGGCGTCACTGATGACACCATTCATTTGCACATTTTTCCATTTTCCTTAAGATCCAAAGCTAAAGCATGGTTGAATTCCCTCCGTCGAGGATGTATCACCACCTAGGCCGAGCTTGTGGAACGGTTCTTAATGAAGGATTTTCCGCCCGCCAAAACTGCAAAGTTGCGGGCGAACATTTCATTGTTTGTATAGAATGATTCTGAGTGTCTATTTGAGACTTGGGAGCGGTTTAAAGAATTCCTCCGCAGGTGTCCGCATCACGCACTGCCTGCATGGTTGCAGGTACAAATCTTCTACAATGGGCTTAACTATCAGAGGCGTCAAATGATTGACGCGGCTGCCGGGGGTACCTTGAATAATAAGACCCTCGAGGCTTCACAAGCTCTTATTGAAGATATGGCTATGAACGCCTAGCAATGGAACGTCCCTCAGGGACGTCCCATGCAGGCGGCCGGCCTCTTCGAAGTGGATGCCACTGCCCACTTAGCCCTTCAAATTGAAAGGCTGATGAAGCAGGTGGCGGGGATGTCTGCTGCCTCCTCCAATTGGGCGATTCTCCCTAATGTTAACATAGTCAATGAGTTCGTAGACTATGTGGAAAATCCAGGGCGACCTTAATTCAACCCCAACAACAAACCTTATAGAAATAACTATAATCCGGGTTGGAGGAACCACCCCAACTTCTCATAGAGCAACGCGAACAATGCGCAGTGCTCGCCGAATTCTTTTGTGCCAGGATTTCTGCCGCCTCCCCCTCTTCCAAAACCCTCCCGGATGGAGGAAAAGTTTTCTAAATACATAGCTTCCAACGAATAAAATATCCGTAACATCACCAGATCGCTAAAAAACTTGGAACTCCAGGTTGGACAGCTGGCGCAAATGATGTCCGAGCACGCACTCGGGGCACTACCTGGAAACACGGAGCCCAATACGCGGGAGAATTTCAATGCTATAACCCTCCATAGCGGAAAGGAAGTGATCGATCCAAAATGGATCGATCCGTAGGTACATATTTCACCTCCGACCACTCTTCCCCCTTCTTCGATTACGCCACCTTTGCAAATTTTAAACGAAAAAATTATTAAAATGCCCTTGCCTTATCCATATAAGCTCGATAGTGAGTGTAGGGACGCGTATTACGAAAAATTTATTTTATTATTAAAACAAATTGATATTAATGTTCCTTTTTGCGAGGCGATCTCGCAGATGCCTAAGTATGCAAAATATTTAAAACAACTCCTTTCTAATAAACAAGAATTAGAAAATATTTCGCATATATCTCTGAATGCTGACTGCTCAGCGACTCTTACTAATAAATTGCCCCTTAAAAGAAATGAACCGAGACTGTTCTCCATCCCGTGCCTTTTTGGCAATATATTAGTAAAATACACTCTTACATATTTAGACGCGAGCATTAATTTCTTGCCGTTCTCGCTCTTTAAAAAATTAAGTTTGGGCGCTCCGACCCCTACTAAAATGTGAATTCAACTAGCGGATCGCTCAGTTAAGTTTCCCGTCGGGGTAGTGGATGACGTATTTGTCTGAGTTGATAAGTTTATCTTTCCGTTAGACTTCGTCATCTTAGACACCGAGGAGGACACCGATGTACCAATTTTACTCGGTCCCCCTTTTCTCGCCACCTCCCGCACATTAATTGATGTAAGTAACAGTCATCTCCTCCTTCGGGTAGGAGATGATGAAGTTACTTTCTCTATTAATCCCTCCATAGGAGACTCATCATCATGCGATGACTTTTGTTATAATTTAGATACCTATCTCTGAGATTGTTCTTCCCAAATTTTCGAGTCTAATTTTTTAAACGATGACACTTTTGTGCTCGGTAATTTTAACTGCGAAGACGATAACTCTTGCATTAAATCCTCGTTAGAAGAACCACCCTACCTTGAACTCAAACCCCTACCCGAATCACTCAAATATGCCTTTTTGGGAAAAGATGATACCCTTCCCGTTATCATTTCTTTGCATTTGAGCGATTCGAAGACTTCCAATTTATTGGAAGTTTTACTTAAACATCGCCACACAATTGCGTGACAAATTTCTAACCTAAAATGGATTAACCCTTCTTTCTGCACCCATAAGATTTTACTTCACGATAATTACCGCAAAACTATTCAGCCGCAGCGACGTCTTAACCCAAACATGAAAGACGTCATTAATGCAAAAAATATTAAATTATTAGATGCGGGGATTATATATCCTATATCGGATAGTACGTGGGTTAGTCCCGTTCATGTCGTGCCCAAAAAGGGAGGTCTTACCGTAGTGGAAAATGAGCATAATGAACTCGTCCCAACTCGTACTGTTATGGGTTGTCGGGTGTGCATCAATTATAGAAAATTAAATAATGCCACCTGTAAGGACCATTTCCCACTACCGTTCTTAGACCAAATTCTAGAGCGTTTATCCGGTCATCCATATTTTTGTTTTCTTGATGGATTATCGGTGTTTTTCCAAATCCCCATTTCCCCCGTTGACCAAGAGAAAACAACTTTTACCTGCCCGTTTGGTACCTTCGCATACCAAATAATGCCATTTGGCCTCTACAATGCGCCAACTACATTCCAAAGATGTATGCTGGCGATCTTTGGCGAGCTGGTAGGAGACATTATGGAAGTCTTTATGGATGACTTCTCTGTTTTCGGATGCTCTTTCCCGTCTTGTCTTCACAATTTAGATCGTGTTCTTCAACGATGCGAGGACACACATCTTGTTTTAAATTGGAAAAAATTTAACTTTATGGTTGGAGAAGATTTGGTTGTCGGCCATAAGATTTCGTCTAAGGGGATGGAGGTCGATAAGGCCAAAGTTGAAATTATCGAGAAACTTCCCCCGCCTTCTAACGTTAAATCTATTAGGAGTTTCTTATGCCATGCGGGCTTTTATAGATGTTTCATTCAAGATTTTTCAAAAATAACAAAGCCGCTTACTCGCCTCTTGAAAAGGAATCAAATTTTGTCTTTAGTAGCGAATGCAAGTCTGCATTTAATTTTATAAAACAAAAACTTATCAATTCACCCATTTTAGTGGCGCCCGATTGGACCCTTCCGTTCGAGATTATGTGCAACACTAGTGATATTATCGTAGGTGCCGTTCTTGGCCAACGTATAAAAAAAATATTTTCATCCTATTTATTACGCTAGCAAGACACTCACTTCCGCACAAGAAAATTACACGACAACGGAAAAGGAACTTTTAGCCGTCGTTTTTGCATTTGATAAGTTTCGCTCGTATATAACTCTATCTAAAGTTATCGTATTTGCCGACCACTCTGCCTTAAAATATTTGTTAGCAAAAACAGACGCCAAACCCCGCCTTCTTCGATGGATCATTCTCCTGCAAGAATTTGATTTGGAGATCCGGGATAAGAAGGGCGCGGAAAATTTGGCCGCCGATCACCTCGCCCGCTTAGGGAATCCCGGTTCGGAAGAGCTCGTCGAATTTGACATAAATGACAGATTCCTCGAGGAACCCCTCCTAGACATAAATATTAGTTCATCTTCCCCGCCTTGGTTCACAGATTTTTCAAACTATTTAGTTGCGCTGGTGCTCCCAAAAGACTTTTCGAGCCAGCAAAAAAAGAAATTTTTTTCTGACTTGAAATATTTCTTTTGCGAGGACCCTTTTCTTTTTCGTATCTACGCGGACCAAGCGGTCCGAAGATGCGTCGCGGTTGTGGAGTGCACACAAATACTTAGGCACTGCCACGAGGGTCCGGCTGGTGGGCATTATCAAGCTAACCGGATCGCGTGAAAGGTGCTGAAGGCGAGCATATTTTTGGCCCACTCTATTCAAAGATGCTCACAATTTTGTGCGCTCCTGCGATAGCTGCCAACGGTCGGGTAACCTCTCTCGTCGCGACGAGATGCCCCAAAATTTGATTTTAGAATGCTAAGTTTTCGATTTATGGGGCATCGATTTTGTTGGCCCCCCACCTCCGTCATTTAAAAATAATTATATTTTAGTGCCAGTCGACTATGTATCGAGGTGGGCGGAAGCGCAAGCTCTCCCCACCAACGATGCGCGAGTCGTAGTTACTTTTCTTAAAAAAATATTTTCTCTCTTCGGCACACGTCGCGCTATTGTAAGCGACAGGGGAACTCATTTCTGCAACACACAGATGGCTAAGATGTTATCTAAATACGGCGCCACGCACAAACTTGCCACCCCTACCACCCGAAAACTAGTGGCCAAGTTGAGGTAGTAAATCGAGAGATTAAGCATATATTAGAGGAAACCGTTTCACTTAATACGAAAGATTGGTCCTTCAAACTCGATGATGCATTGTGGGCATATCGTACCGCATACAAAACCGCAATTGGTTGTACGCCATATCGATTAGTCTATGGCAAAGCATGTCATCTCCACGTTGAACTAGAACATCGCTCTCTTTGGGCTTTAAAATTTTTAAATCTCGACGCCAACATAGCCGCTGAAAATAGAAAAATGCAACCAAATGAGCTCGATGAATAGCATGCAAATGCTTACGAGAGCAATAAGTTCTATAAGGAGCATTCTAAGTTTTACCACGACTGCAAAATCAAGACCCAAAAAACTTTTTCTCAGGGCGATCTTGTCCTTCTATATAATTCACGACTTGGACTTTTTCCCGATAAACTAATATCACGATGGTCCGACCCCTTCAAAGTTGAAGAGGTTTGGCCATATGGGACCGTCCTCGTCTCCCACCCGGAAAAAGGCTAGTTTAAAGTGAATGGTCATCGCTTAAAATTATATATAACAGGCGATCCTGTGGGCGGTAATATCGAATCTATAACCCTCCTCGACATATAAAATGCCAAAATAGTCAAGCTACACGACTATAAACAAAGCGCTCCTGGGAGACACCTCATGTTTATTTTTTTCGCTATTTCTTTACTTTTTCTTTGCTATTTTTCTCTTAATAATGCAGTGTTCCTAAACAGGGCCTGCCCGACCTTATTTTAGGGAAGCTTTTACCCCCGCCCCTCTCTTTATTTTGTGTGTCAATATTGCATTTTCTTTTTGTTCTGCATACTTACATTGCAACATTAAGGACAATGTTGGGCTTAAGTATAGGCGTGTTCTCTTGCTTTATTTTCTGCACTTCTACTTTATGCGCTCAAAAAATTAAAAATATACAAAAAAATATAAAAACAAAACAAAATAGAAAAAATTAAAATGAAAACTCAAAAAAAAATTATTTGTTTTCCAAAAAATTCCAAAAAATATAATAAGTCAAAAATTCCAAAACAATTATAAAACAAAAATTCCAAAAAAAGTATAAAACAAAAATTCCAAAAAATTATAAAACAAAATTCCAAAAAATATATAAAACAAAAATTCCAAAAAATATTTAGTTTTGTTTTGTAAATACGTTATGCACATATCTTTTTGTAAATATTTTTGCAACTATTCTTTTCTCTCTTTCCCCTCTTCCTTTCTTTCTCTTCTTTGTAAATAATTTTTCACTTCTTTGTAAATAACTTTTCTCTCTTTCCTTATTTGGTAAATATTTGTTTATAAAACCAAAAATACAAAAAAATTAGAACTTGTCAGAAAAAAAGTTCTATATATATATATATATATATATATATATCTTAACATTTTTTTAGTATGTATATAGTAACAAATTTTAATACAAAACACAAAAAAGATAATAAGTCAAAAATTCCAAAAAAAATGAGTAAAACAAAACAAAAAACAAAAATTCCAAAAAAAGATAATACATTAAAAACACACCAAAAAATGAAAAACTCTAAAAATACCAAAACCTTTATGAAACAAATACATCGAATATTCCATTCTTAAGCCTTTTTGCTCTCCAAAAATTTTGTTACAAGTTTATTTATAAGTGAATTTCATTAATTCATTGTTTACTATCGGTTTATTAATTAGAGATTGATAGATTTAAATATCCGGAGTTAAGTTTTAAATAAATTTTTATGCTTTGTTCTTATGATAAGGGACTTGTTTTAAGGACTACTTCTAATTTATCAAAAATAGATGCATGTGTATTATGTTAGAAAAAACAACTATAGACTTAAATTATTTCTACTTCAAGTTTTTTAGAAACACATGAACGTTCAATTTATAAAGGTTGCT
Source organism: Platanthera guangdongensis (assembly GCA_039583875.1). NCBI lineage: Eukaryota > Viridiplantae > Streptophyta > Magnoliopsida > Asparagales > Orchidaceae > Platanthera > Platanthera guangdongensis. Next base: position 101,649,140 of record CM077150.1, read on the forward strand.
CTCAAATTATTTTTATTAAAATCATATGCATCCTTATGTTTTCATTTTTGTATGGGTGTGTGCGGGTATGAGTTAGATTTGCGAAATTTATGCTTTACAATCACTACAACATTTTTGGTCTTTAGCAACACCTGACTTGGCAACAGTTATAAAAATGTTGCCTAAACTTTATTAGAAAATAGTTTAGAAGTGTTGCAATAGATTTACATGTTTAGGCAACACTTTCTGTGCAACATTCAAACAACTGTTCTCTATTCCCTTATATGGAACATTTTTGAAATGTTGCCCTTGAGGATTCACTTTAGACAATAATTATGATATATTGTCTTCTTAAAAATTAATTTGCAATATTTTAAAAGTGTGGCCTAAAGAATACTTTATGATTAACCAAAATATGAACATCGACCACATTTTTGAGGTTTTGTTAAAAATCGTCGTTGCTAGTTTTCTATATAGCGACCTTTTCTATATAGCGACCTTGTTAGATTTTTAAATTTTGTTAAAAATCAATACTCCACATTTATTGAGACATTTTAAAAAGGGTCATCGTTGTTAGTTTTCTATGTACCTACTCGGGATTTTAAATAACTTATATCGGGATTTAAAATTGTTCAAGTTGTGGAACACTTCCAGTTCTCTTGTTTCTCACACCGGTTTTGCCCACGTGAGCTTAGAGGAATCCAAGTGTGAATCCCACCGACATATCCGGCGCCGACGACAGCGGGGGTCCGGGGGCGGTAGCCCCCGGCGGAGGACCCGCTGACCGGACAGCGGGCAGGGGTCCAGGGGACAGCGTCCCCGGTGGGGGCTCGGGGGCAATGCCCCCGAAACAAAATCAATTTTGGGTTTCTCGGGTGTGAGGATATCTGCCCATTTTTCGTTCGAATCAAAAATAGTGACTCCACATTAATTAATTAACCTAATTAACCTACCCACAATCTTTTTCACGGCTCATCACTTCAGCCCCACGGCCCGCACTCCAAGCTTATCGTTTTCGGCTTCTTCCCCGGGCGCGGCTGCTACACCGCGTGCATCTTCTTCCCCGTCGATGCCGGCGTGCAAAATCATCTTCCCCGTCGACGACACAGTCCGATTGCACCGACCTAGCTTCTTCCCCGTCGACGCCGATAGTCCGATTGCACCGAACCGATGACGAAATCCGTCGAAATTTCTCCATGGGATACCTAGCGCAGGGTTCTTGCACATTCTTCCTCTACATATCTTGTGCTACCATTCTCCATATCGCTGAGGTATACCCCTTCTCCTACATATCTTGTGTCCGGTACCTAGCCCGTTTGATTCCATTTTTCATGTGCTTAAATTCTGAAACATTGAGGGATGGGATTAGGCCTTTTTGGCCGGCGTGCTAGCTCCTGCATGCGATCCTTGCCCTGTAAAAATTATTAGTAACGTGACGTGGGTCAGCAAAGGCTGACCTCAAACTGTATAACAACACATCTCCTCCCGGCCGCCCCTAACGGACCCCGGGGAACCCTCCAACCTGCAAGTCAGCACTTCATATGCAATAAAAATAGCTATAAACAGAAGAGCACTAAAACAGGCTTGGATGTCTCAATCATCAAACATGTTCTCTATTGGTTGGTCATATAAAGAAAAGGGCCTACTATGCAACATGAATGCAACACCCGGGCTTCACCCAAGGTACCCTACTGCGTATGCATCTAGCACAACATCACATCAATTGGGTACTCACATTTCCCCATTGGCATAAAGCCGCAAACACTAAGGGAGACACCTCTCCCTCAAACGGCGCACAGGCCGCCACAAGGAATTCTTGCCAAGGCCCCACCCGCTCGTGGGCTTAGCCCCGGGCTTGCCTGCAAGCTCTGACGTCTCATGCCAGGATTCCAACAAACACAGACCGACCGATTCTAAGAAGCCTTGCTGGACCCCACCCGCTCATGGCCTCTTTGCCCGGGCTTGCCCCAAGCTTGGCATTCTCGTCAGTCTCACAGAAGGGGACTAGTCTCGCCGGGACACTCTCCACACATGACGCACATGTCATGGGATAGCCAGCCGACCACGGAGACATAGCCACGCCTTGGAACAACACAAACCAAGACTAAATACATCGTAATCCCTCTTTGTACTGCAGCGTTCCCGCGCACCAAGGAAACCATCTCCAACTCGTGCGGAGATAACCTTGTCCACCAAGGAAACAATCTCCAACTCATACGGAGCTAACCTTGTCCCTCAAGGAAACCATCTACCGCCACGAGGAGCTAACCTTGTCCGGGTTCGACTACACGTACAGTTTCAAGCAAACGGGACAATCATCACCACAACACAAACGGCATCTTGCCGCAACGGAAATCTCTACGAATCCCTAAGTTCGTATGCAACATCACCGAGTCGGACTAACGGTCGCGACCACGGCTTCACCCACCATGCCTAATCCACTAGCGAAGCGGATCTCTAATGCAAAAATATGCCGGGGACGGACTCAATCAACCCGGAGCTTCCTCTTGAACCTTGGCAAACCAAAACCCCTCTCATTTGAGAGTTTGGTGCCCAAAAATTAGAGAGAAAGAAAATAAATGATGCTAGTACATGCATCCTAAGGACCGAGAGGAGAGATGTCGTTACCTTCCGACTCCTCTTCCTTGCCATGGCAAAATAGCCGGATGGAAATCTTCGCAACGAACTAAGCTTCACGGATCCGGACTCGGTTCGCGATTTGGAGCTCCGAAACCCTTCCTACAGCCCAAGACCTTCTTCTTCTTCCTCCTTGCTCTAGCTTTTCTCAAGAACTTAGAAAGAGAAGACTTGGAAAACAATGAGGGTTTCCAACCCTAAATTCGGACTTAACTTCCCAAGAGATGGCCTGAACCGTTAGATCCCAAAAACAGAAAAAGAATGGCCGCGATTCGCCTGGAAAATAGAAGATCTGGGACGAACACGGCCTGGCACACGCCCGTGTCCAGGGCCGTGTGCCTCATTCGCCGTCTCAAATCGACGCGCCTGGAATCGCACACGGGCATCCCACATGCCCGTGTTCAACCCGACACGCCCGTGTCCCTAGTGACATGACCGTGTGGCCGGCCGTGTGCCTCCAACAACACGGCCCCGAAACCAACCCGAGAGCTGACACGGCCTGGGACACGCCCATATCCCAAGCCATGTGCCAAGTCTCGACACCCGTCGACAGGCTTTGTGTCGACATCGCGGAAAAACGTCGAGCGAAGATCGTCGACCAAGCGGGACACGCCCTGTGACACGCCCGTGTCACAGGCCGTGTGCCCCAGTCTCGACACCTTGTCGAGCAAAAGTGTCGACACTTGGGACGAGTGTCGACACGGCTTCGACACGCCCTGCGACACGCCCGTGTCGCAGGCCGTGTGCCACACTCTCGACACTTTGTCGAGCGAAAGTGTCGACACTTGGGCCGAGTGTCGACACGGCCTCGACATGCCCTGCGACACGCCCGTGTCGCAGGCCGTGTGCCTCCTGCCAGAAACCCAAAAATTTTTCCAGAACTGCAGACTCAACCTCTTGCAAAACTGGGGTGTTACAACTCTCCCCCACTTAACAGAATTTTGTCCCGAAATTTCAAAACAACAGGGCACAAAACTTAAATTATACCTGACATGAAGAGTTCTGGATAATCTTCTAACATGGCCTGTTCTCGTTCCCAAGAGAACTCCTCACGACCACAGTTGTCCCATCGAACTTTTACGAGTTTGACTTCTTTATTCCGCAACTGCCGAGTCTCCGAATCCTCTATAGCAATTGGAAGGACTCACGTCCTCAAGTCTTCCTCAATCGGCACCGATGCCGGCTCAATCACTACGCTAGCCTCCACCAAGGCTTTCCTCAAAACGGAGACGTGGAAGACGTCATGTAATCCACTCAAATCTGCGGACAGCGCCAACCGATAAGCTGCTTCTCCTACCCGCTCAACAATTTCAAAAGGCCCCAAAAACCTTGGACTCAGCTTCTTGAGTCGGCGAATCCGTGAGACGCCTTTGAACGGCTTGACCTTCAGATAAACCCAATCACCAACTGCAAATTCCACCTTCCGGTGATGAGCATTAAAATATTTTGCTTGCCTGTCTTGCGCCACCTTCATACGCTCTTGGATGGTCCGTACCAACTCACAAGCGTCAACCACCGCATCCTTTCCCAACAGTTTGGTGTCTCCCGCCTCTGCCCAAGACATTGGCGTTCAACACCGCCTCCCATACAAAGCTTCGTATGGCGCCATTTTTATGCTTGCTTGAAAATTATTGTTGTATGCAAATTCTACCATGAAGAGGTGATCCTCCCACCTCTTGCCGAAATCAAGAACGCACATTCTCAACATATCTTCCATAGTACGGTTCGTTCTCTCTATTTGCCCATCAGTTTGAGGATGGAACGTCGTACTGAACTTTAGCTTCGTGCCCAAGCTCTTCTGAACCAATCTCCAGTCCTTAGACGTAAACTGTCCATCTCGATCACTGACTATGCTCTTAGGAACTCCGTACAGTCGCACAATGTTGCGAACATACAACTCCACCAGCTTCTCCACGCTGTCCTCTTTCCGATTTGGGATGAAGTGAGCTACCTTGGTTAGGCGATCCACGATCACCCAAATAACATCATTACCATGTTGCGATCTAGGCAAACCATGCACAAAGTCCATGGAGATGTCCTCAAATTTCCACTCAGGAATTGGAAGGGGCTTCAGGAACCCGCCCGGTTTCTGACATTCGGCCTTCACCAAGGCACATGTTTGGCAACGACTCACATACAAAGCTACATCTCGCTTCAACCCCGGCCACCAAAAGGATTTCTTCATATCCAAGTACATCTTTGTACTGCCCGGGTGAATGGAGTACTTTGAGAAATGAGCCTCAAACATCAACTTCTCACGGAGATTGCCAAACTGCGGTACACAAACCCTTCCATCCTTTCTCAAGATTCCCCCAATAATCTCCCAGGCGCTGCTCTCGCCCTTTTGAGCCTCCAACACAAAAGGTTGAAACTCCACATCCAATCAGGTCGCTTCCCGAATACGATCGGACAAGTCGTTTTGCACTTCAATCCAGTTCAACCGAGCCATGCTAGACTCGCCTCTCGCAACACATTCCAATCCAAGGGACTCCCATTCCCGTACCAACCGCTCATCATGAGCTTCGATCCAATTTCCTTGCCCCGAGTACTTTCTACTCAACGTGTCCGCCACCACATTGGCTTTACCCGGCGTATACTGAATTGCCACTTCGTAGTCTCCAAGAAACTCAACCCATCTGCGTTGCCGCATGTTCAAGTCCTTCTGATCCAAGAGATACTTCAGGCTTTTATGGTCCGTGAAGATCTCCACCCTTGCGCCATACACATAGTGTTGCCATATTTTCAACGCGAAGATTACCGCCGCCAACTCCAAGTCATGGATAGGGTAATTCCTCTCATGAGGTTTCAGCTGTCTAGACCCAAAAGCTATCACCTTGCCATGTTGCACCAACACGCAACCCAAACCGCATCCCGAAGCGTCACTGAAAATCTGAAATCCATCGGTCCCTTGCAGTAAACTCAGGATTGGAGCCATCATAAGCGTCTCCTTCAGGGCCTCAAATGCTTGACTGCACTCTTGGGTCCACACAAACTTATGGTCTTTGCGAGTGAGTGAGGTGAGGGGTAGAGCTATCTTCGAGAAATTCTCCACGAATCTCTTATAATACCCGGCTAGTCCAAGAAAACTTCGGACTTCCGCCACGGTCCTCAACACCGGCCAATCTCTGATGGCCTCCACTTTCGCTGGATCCACTGCCACCCCATCACCACTAATCACGTGGCCCAAAAATGCCACCTTGGCTAACCAGAACTCGCACTTTGAGAACTTTGTAAACAATTGGTTCTCCCTCAACACTTGCAGGATAACTCTCAAGTGGGTCTCATGCTCCACTTCAGACTTGGAGTACACCAAGATGTCATTAATGAAGACAACCACAAACGAATCCAAGTAATCCCGAAATACTCGATTCATCAGATCCATGAACACCGATGGTGCGTTTGTCAACCCGAACGGCATCACCGTAAACTCAAAGTGTCCATACCTTGTGCCAAAGGCAGTTTTGGGTATGTCCTCATCTCGAATTCACAGCAGATAGTAGCCTGACTTCAAGTCCAACTTCGAATATACCACTGACCCCACCAATTGGTCGAACAAATCATCTATCCGAGGGATCGGATACTTATTCTTGACGGTCAATTTATTCAGCTCTCGGTAGTCTATGCACAGGTGCATGCTACTGTCTTTCTTCTTTACAAACAACACCGGTGCGCTCCACGGTGAGGAACTGGGCCTAATATACCCTTGCTCCAACAGTTCCTGTAACTGTACCTTAAGTTCCGCCAACTCCTTTGGTGCCATCCTAAAAGGAGGACGCGACACCGGTCTAGCCTCCGGCACTAACTCGATCAAAAAGTCGATCTCCCGCCGAGGAGGCGCTCCAGGAAGTTCATCCGGAAACACATCCCTGAACTCTGCCACCACAGGCACTTCCTCAAAAGATAGATGGGAGAGACGAACCTCCAACAATGCTACTAGCGCCACACCTCCCTGGTTAACCGCCCGCATCATTTGCATGGCCGTAATTAGGGAATGGGCTACTCCACAAAGGCCCACAAATTTGACTTCCGATTGCCCCTTACTCTTTAGGGTCACTACCTTGGACAAACAATCAATGCTGGCGCGCTGCTCTGCAAGCCAGTCCAGAGTTAAGCGTGCAGCTCAATTGGTGATGAGAAGCATCGAACTCCATACTTAAGCGTGCTTGGGCGAGAGTAGTACTGGGACTGGGTGACCGCTTCCTGGGAAGTCCCCGTACGGCCCAGCTTAACCGTCGGGTAGCTCATCAACAGGGAGGCTGCGGCCACCTAACAACCCGCCAGTGGTCATGGAGAGGGGTTGGGGTGCCCATTGGGCATGCAGCACTTTCAGTTCCGTCAACGCCGAGAAAGACGAGCTCCTGACGCCTGTCACGTTGTATCGGCTAGGGTCCGCAAGAAAGGAGTGCGATGCTCCCGTATCGTAACAATCCCTAGCCGGGGTATCCGAAAACTAACACGAAGCCTACAACAAGACATCACGGCTCCGCTCTAAAAGCGACTCTACCGGGCTGAAGCCAATGCACCCCAACCCTCTCCCTCTACCTGGCACCACGTCGGTTGTTGGTGGCGGATCGTAACCTCCCTTTGATGTCCAAGGTAAACTGATAGTCAAGCCCTTGCACTACGGGGAACTTCCCAGAGAGCGCTCGACTCCGCCATCCCAGGAATTCTCTGCAGCCCCGAGCGCACGACTGCTCCTAACTTTGAAGTTCTTTCCAAAAACCACACGGCCTGTGTTCAAAAACTTGCTGATTCAAGCACGGGCTATGTGCCCAACCTTCCCGCAGTTGTAACACGTCGACGGTCCCCTAGAGTGAGAACCCTCAGGCATCCACGTGATCCTCTCACCCGACCTGGAAGTGTGAGGTTTCCTCCTCCACCTGCTCCCATCATACTTTACATGAGATTGGGAGGGCTTCCCTTCCCCGTGCTTGGGAGTAAAACCCTTTCGACGCTGGGTTCGCTCCAGATCATTCTCCAAACTCCTGGCGGCTTCAACTAGCTCATTAAATCCCGCCCTCTTCATGGAGATGAGGGGTTGTCTCAGATTTTCCCTCAACCCTTGGTAGAAGAGGTTATCCCTCTCTACATCATCCGCCATTGTCGTTCCCGCATAACGACCCAAACGGGTGAACTCTTGCACGTACTCATCCACTGTCTTGTCTCGCTGCATTAGATGCAGAAACTGCCTCTGCAGGGCCAACCGTGTTGAAACTGGGATATACCTCTTAAGAAAAGCGTCCCCAAACTCTTCCACTGACGGGGTGCGTCCCGGGAACAGGCGGCCGCTATGGCTCACCCAACACAATTTGGCATCTCCTTCCAACATGCACGCCGCATACTCAGCTTTCTTTTCCTCTGGCGTCTCTGCCGCCCTTAACAGTTCTTGAATACGAACCCACCAATCCTCCGCATCCGTTGGCGTTCCAACACCCTTGAAGGACGGGGGATGGAAACTCAGGAAATACTTCATGTGTCAGTCTCCATGTCCTACCACCACCCTTTCTGCCAAAGGCTCCACTCGCCTGGCTTCTCCGCCTGGCATGGCCGTCGCCGTGTCCGGTGTAGCAGGGTTACTACCTGGGCTGCAGCCGTCGCTTGGGCTGCCACCATCGCTTCTGCAAGCATACGACAGAAGTCGGCCGGGTTTACACCCGTGCCCAAAAGGCCTGGAGCAGTAGCACTGCTCGCCGAGAGACCATCCCTTGCTCTTGAAGTGCCCGCCTCGTTGCTTGCACTCTTCAGGAAAACAAGAAATAAGGGATTAGTCTCCAATCTCAAGACTAAAACATAAGGACACTCACAGGTCCCGCGTTACTCTTATGTGGATAACTTCTCTACGCACTAACCTTGAATCAAACCTCCCTCTGATACCAAATTGTAACACCTCCCCTGTAGTGGACGTATAATATGGGTCCGGCCGGGGCCCCACAGCATACGAACGCCACAGCTTTAGTATTATAAGTTGATATAACTACCCAAACTCAAAACACTTGCACAACACAGCGGAAACAAACAGGACTAGAAGTTATCCACCACTAAAGAGTAAAACAAATGGCCTTAAGGCCTAACATCAAGTGTCCAAAAGAGACATAAAACATCAATCATGAATGTGCTCAGCACTCCTAGTCTACCTCGGCATGCAAGCCGGACAAAAGAGTCTCAAACAAACATCATCATCAATGTAGTGCTACAAAAGAGGGAAAAATACTTCATGGGCTTAGGCCTTTTTGGCCGGCGTGCTAGCTCCTGCATGCGATCCTTGCCCTGTAAAAATTATTAGTAACGTGGGTCAGCAAAGGCTGACCTCAAACTGTGTAACAACACATCTCCTCCCGGCCGCCCCTAACGGACCCCGGGGAACCCTCCAACTTGCAAGTCAGCACTTCATATGCAATAAAAATAGCTATAAACAGAAGAGCACTAAAACAAGCTTGGATGTCTCAATCATCAAACATGTTCTCTATTGGTTGGTCATATAAATAAAAGGGCCTACTATGCAACATGAATGCAACACCCGGGCTTCACCCAAGGTACCCTACTGCGTATGCATCTAGCACAACATCACATCAATTGGGTACTCACATTTCCCCATTGGCATAAAGCCGCAAACACTAAGGGAGACACCTCTCCCTCAAACGGCGCACAGGCCGCCACAAGGAATTCTTGCCAAGGCCCTACCCGCTCGTGGGCTTAGCCCCGGGCTTGCCTGCAAGCTCTGTTTGTGTGTTTGTGTGTCTCATGCCAGGATTCCAACAAACACAGACCGACCGATTCTAAGAAGCCTTGCTGTGACCCCACCCGCTCATGGCCTCTTTGTGTGTTGTATGTTGCCCCAAGCTTGGCATTCTCGTCAGTCTCACAGAAGGGGACTAGTCTCGCCGGGACACTCTCCACACATGACGCACATGTCACGGGATAGCCAGCCGACCACGGAGACATAGCCACGCCTTGGCACAACACAAACAAGACTAAATACATCGTTTTAATCCCTCTTTGTACTATCAGCGTTCCCGAGCACCAAGAAAACCATCTCCAACTGGACGTGCGGATTTTGCTAACCTTGTCCACCAAGGAAACCATCTCCAACTCAGTACGGAGCTAACCTTGTCCCTCAAGGAAACCATCTACCGCCACGAGGAGCTAACCTTCTCCGGGTTCGACTACATGCATGTACAGTTTCAAGCAAACGGGACAATCATCACCACAACACAAACGACATTCTTGCCGCAACGAAAATCTCTACGAATCCCTAAGTTCGTATGCAACATCACCGAGTCGGACTAACGGTCGCGACCACGGCTTCACCCACCATGCCTTTTCATTATCCACTAGCGAAGCGGATCTCTAATGCAAAAATATGATACGGACTCAATCAACCCGGAGGTTCCTCTTGAACTTTGGCAAACCAAAACCCCTCTCATTTGCCGAGTTTGGTGCCCAAATTAATTAGAGAGAAAGTGTTAAAATAAATTCTTGATATTGCTTTAGTACAAGGGTGCATCCTAAGGACCGAGAGGAGAGATGTCGTTACCTTCCATGACTCCTCTTCCTTGCCATGGCAAAATAGCCGGATGGAAATCTTCGCAACGATCTAAGCTTCACGGATCTGGACTCGGTTCGCGATTTGGAGCTCCGAAGGGACCCTTCCTACAACCCAAGAAAAAAATTCTTCTTCTTCCTCCTTGCTCTGGAGCTTTTCTCATGGAGAGGACTTAGAAACGAGAAGACTTGGAAAACAATGAGGGTTTCCAACCCTAAATTCGTGACTTAACACATTCCCAAGAGATGGCCTGAACCGTTAGATCCCAAAACCAGAAAAAGAATGGCCGCGATTCGAAGGACCTGGAAAATAGAAGATCTGGGCAAATAAAGAACACGGCCTGGCACACGCCCGTGTCCAGGGCCGTGTGCGTCATTCGCCGTCTCAAATCGACGCGCCTGGAATCGCACACGGGCATCCGACATCGCCCGTGTTCAACCCGAGGCTATACCCGTGTCCCCAGTGACACGGCCGTGTGGCCGCCCGTGTGCCTCCAACAACACGGCCCCGAAACCAACCCGAGAGCTATGACATTAGAGACCTGGGACACGCCCGTGTCCCAAGCCGTGTGCCAAGTCTCGACACCCGTCGTTACAGGCTTTGTGTCGACACCGCGGAAAAACGTCGAGCGAAGATCGTCGACCAAGCGGGACATGCCCTGTGACACGCCCGTGTCACAGGCCGTGTGCCCCAGTCTCGACACCTTGTCGATCAAAAGTGTCGACACTTGGGACGAGTGTCGACACGGCCTCGACACGCCCTGCGACAATGCCCGTGTCGCAGGCCGTGTGCCACACTCTCGACACTTTGTCGAGCGAAAGTGTCGACACTTGGGCCGAGTGTCGACACGGCCTCAACACGCCCTGCGACTTTACGCCCGTGTCGCAGGCCGTGTGCCTCCTGCCAGAAACCCAAAATTTTTCCAGAACTGCAGACTGAACCTCTTGCAAAACTGGGGTGTTACAACTCTCCCCCACTTAACAGAGTATTGGTCGTCCCGAAATTTCAAAACAAAAGGGCACAAAACTTTTTGCAAAGCTTGTACAACTAACATGAAGCAGAAATAAAACTCTGCAGATAATCTTCTAACATGGCCTGTTCTCGTTCCCAAGAGAAACTCCTCACGACCACAGTTGTCCCATCGAACTTTTACGAGTTTGACTTCTTCTATTCCGCAACTGCCGAGTCTCCGAATCCTCTATAGCAATTGGAAGGACTCACATCCTCAAGTCTTCCTCAATCGGCACTGATGCCGGCTCAAAAACCAACACTACGCTTGCCAGCCTCCACCAAGGCTTTCCTCAAAACTTTTGAAGACGTGGAAGACGTCATGTAATCCACTTTACAAATCTGCGGACAGCGCCAACCGTGATAAGCTGCTTCTCCTACCCGCTCAACAATTTGTGGATTCAGTGAAAGGCCCCAAAAACCTTGGACTCAGCTTCTTGAGTCGGCGAATCCGTGAGACGCCTTTGAACGGCTTGACCTTCAGATAAACCCAATCACCACTGCAAATTCCACCTTCCGGTGACGAGCATTAAATATTTTGCTTGCCTGTCTTGCGCCACCTTCATACGCTCTTGGATATTGGTCCTTGTACCAACTCACAAGCATCAACCACCGCATCCTTTCCCAACAGTTTGGTGTCTCCCGCCTCTGCCCAAGACATTGGCGTTCGACACCGCCTCCCATACAAAGCTTCGTATGGCGCCATTTTTATGCTTGCTTGAAAACTATTGTTGTATGCAAATTCTACCATGAAGAGGTGATCCTCCTTGTCACCTTGTCTTCTTCTGTCGAAATCAAGAACGCACATTCTCAACATATCTTCCATAGTACGGTTCGTTCTCTCTGAATTTGCCCATCAGTTTGTCAGGATGGAACGCCGTACTGAACTTTAGCTTCGTGCCCAAGCTCTTCTGAACCACTGATCTCCAGTCCTTAGACGTAAACCGTCCATCTCGATCACTGACTATGCTCTTAGGAAAATGAAAACTCCGTGCAGTCGCACAATGTAAATGCGAACATACAACTCCACCAGCTTCTCCACACTGTCCTCTTTCCGATTTGGAAAGATGAAGTGAACTGCCACCTTGCTATCGTTAGGCGATCCACGATCACCCAAATAGCATCATTACCATGTTGCGATCTAGGCAAACCATGCACAAAGTCCATGGAGATGTCCTCAAATTTCCACTCAGGAATTGGAAGGGGCTTCACGAACCCGCCCGGTTTCTGACATTCGGCCTTCACCAAGGCACATGTTTGGCAACGACTCACATACAAAGCTACATCTCGCTTCAACCCCGACCACCAAAAGGATTTCTTCATATCCAAGTACATCTTTGTACTGCCCGGGTGAAAACGTGGAGTCGACGATTTGAGAAATGAGCCTCAAACATCAACTCCTCACGGAGATTGCCAAACTGCAGTACACAAACCCTGATCCATCCTTTCTCAAGATTCCCCAATCATCTCCCAGGCGCTGCTCTCGCCCTTTTGAGCCTACAACACAAAAGGTTGAAACTCCACATCCAAAATCGGGTCGCTTCCCGAATACGATCGGACAAGTCATTTCAAAAACTGCACTTCAATCATGCAGTTCAACCGAGCCATGCTAGACTCGCCTCTCGCAACACATTCCAATCCAAGGGACTCCCATTCCCGTACCAACCGCTCATCATGAGCTTCGATCCAATTTCCTTGCCCCGAGTACTTTCTACTCAACGCGTCCGCCACCACATTGGCTTTACCCGGCGTATAATACTCTAGAATTGCCACTTCGTAGTCTCCAAGAAACTCAACCCATCTGCGTTGCCGCATGTTCAAGTCCTTCTGATCCAAGAGATACTTCAGGCTTTTAAAATGGTCCGTGAAGATCTCCACCCTTGCGCCATACACATAGTGTCGCCATATTTTCAACGCGAAGATTACCGCCGCCAACTCCAAGTCATGGACGGGGTAATTCCTCTCATGAGGTTTCAGCTGTCTAGACCCAAAAGCTATCACCTTGCCATGTTGCACCAAGACGCAACCCAAACCGCATCCCGAAGCGTCACTGAAAATCTGAAATCCATCGGTCCCTTGCGGTAAACTCAGGATTGGAGCCATCATAAGCCTCTCCTTCAGGGCCTCAAATGCTTGACTGCACTCTTGGGTCCACACAAACTTATGGTCTTTGCGAGTGAGTGAGGTGAGGGGTAGAGCTATCTTCGAGAAATTCTCCACGAATCTCCTATAATACCCAGCTAGTCCAAGAAAACTTCGGACTTCCGCCACGGTCCTCAACACCGGCCAATCTCTGATGGCCTCCACTTTCGCTGGATCCACTGCCACCCATCACCACTAATCACGTGGCCTAAAAATGTATCCACCTTGGCTAACCAGAACTCGCACTTTGAGAACTTTGCAAACAATTGATTCTCAAGCCTCAACACTTGCAGGACCACTCTCAAGTGATTGGTCTCATGCTCCACTTCAGACTTGGAGTACACCAAGATGTCATCCTAATGAAGAAATCAACCACAAACGAATCCAAGTAATCCCGAAATACTCGATTCATCAGATCCATGAACACCGATGGTGCGTTCGTCAACCCGAACAGCATCACCGTAAACTCAGTGTCCATACCTTGTGCCAAAGGCAGTTTTGGGTATGTCCTCATCTCGAATTCGCAGCTGATAGTAGCCTGACTTCAAGTCCAACTTCGAATATACAACTGACCCCACCAATTGGTCGAACAAATCATCTATCCGAGGGATCGGATACTTATTCTTGACGGTCAATTTATTCCCTAGCTCTCGGTAGTCTATGCACAGACGCATGCTACCGTCTTTCTTCTTTACAAACAACACCGGTGCGCTCCACGGTGAGGAACTGGGCCTAATATACCCTTGCTCCAACAGTTCCTGTAACTGTACCTTAAGTTGGTGGCCGCCAACTCCTTTGGTGCCATCCTAAAAGGAGGACGCGACACCGGTCTAGCCTCCGGAACTAACTCGATCGAAAAGTCGATCTCCCACCGAGGAGGCGCTCCAGGAAGTTCATCCGGAAACACATCCCTGAACTCTGCCACCACAGGCACTTCCTCAAAAGATAGCTGGGAGAGACGAACCTCCAACAACGCTACCAGCGCCACACCTCCCTGGTTAACCGCCCGCATCATTTGCATGGCCGTAATTAGGAATGGGCTACTCCACAGTTAAGGCCCACAAATTTGACTTCCGATTGCCCCTTACTCTTTAGGGTCACTACCTTGGACAAACAATCAATGCTGGCGCGCTGCTCTGCAAGCCAGTCCATGCCCATAATGACATCGAACTCTACTAACGGCAACACTGCCGCTTCCAAAACGAAGTCAACTCCGTCTAGCTCCCAACAGATGCGCCCTCTAGCCCCGGTGGTCATAGATGACCCATTGGGCATGCGCACTTTCAGTTCTGCGTCCGCCGAGAAAGACTCGACTCCTACCCTTCGGAAGAAGCTCTCCGCAAGAAAGGAGTGCGATGCTCCCGTATCGAACAATACCCTAGCGGGGTATCCAGAAACTAACACGAAGCCTACAACAAGACAACACACGGAAAAGGGGTCTAAAAGTATGAAGCACAATGCAAACTTAAATTTTCTTCATACCTGTCACCACGTCGGTTTGGCGGATCGCTTCTTGCTATCCAAGGTTGTAAGCCCTTGGTTGCACCGGTTGGAACCGAGAAGCGCTCGACTCCGCCATCTTTCCTTTCTCTGCAGCATTGGGGCCCGAGCGCACATACTGCTCCTGCTTTGACTCTTGCCCTACTCCCCCTTGCTGACAAGCACAGGCTATGTGCCCAACCTTCCCGTAGTTGTAACACGTCGGCGGTCCACTAGAGTGAGAACCCTCAGGCATCCACGTGCTCCTCTCACCCGACCTGGAAGTGTGAGGCTTCCTCCTCCACCTGCTCCCATCAGACTTTACATGAGATTGGGAGGGCTTCCCTTCTCCGTGCTTGGGAGTAAAACCCTTTCGACGCTGGGTTCGCTCCAGATCATTCTCCAAACTCCTGGCGGCTTCAACTAGCTCATTAAATCCCACCCTCTTCATGGAGATGAGGGGTTGTCTCAGATTTTCCCTCAACCCTTGGTAGAAGAGGTTATCCCTCTCTACATCATCCGCCATTGTCGTTCCCGCATAACGACCCAAACGGGTGAACTCTTGCACGTACTCATCCACTGTCTTGTCTCGCTGCATTAGATGCAGAAACTGCCTCTGCAGGGCCAACCGTGTTGAAACTGGGATATACCTCTTAAGAAAAGCGTCCCCAAACTCTTCCACTGAAGGGGTGCATCCCGGGAACAGGCGGCCGCTATGGCCCACCCACCACAATTTGGCGTCTCCTTCCAACATGAACGCCGCATACTCAGCTTTTTTTTCCTCTGGCGTCTCTGCAGCCCTTAACAGTTCTTGAATACGAACCCACCAATCCTCCGCATCCGTTGGCGTTCCAACACCCTTGAAGGATGGGGGATGGAAACTCAGGAAATACTTCATGTGTCAGTCTCCATGTCCTACCAGCACCCTTTCTGCCAAAGGCTCCACTCGACTGGCTTCTCTGCCTGGTACGGCCGTCGCCGTGTCCGGTGTAGCAGGGGTTGCTACCTGGGCTGCAGCCGCCGCTTGGGCTGCCACCATCGCTTCTGCAAGCATACGACAGAAGTCGGTCGGGTTTACACCCGTGCCCAAAAGGCCTGGAGCAGTAGCACTGCTCGCCGAGAGATCATCCCTTGCTCTTGAAGTGCCCGCCTCGTTGCTTGCACTCTTCAGGAAAACAAGAAATAAGGGATTAGTCTCTAATCTCAAGACTAAAACATAAGGACACTCACGGTCCCGCATTACTCTTATGTGGATAACTTCTCTACGCACTAACCTTGAATCAAACCTCCCTCTGATACCAAATTGTAACACCTCCCCTGTAGTGGATGTATAATATGGGTCCGGTCGGGCCCCACAGCATACGAACGCCACAGCTTTAGTATTATAAGTTGATATAACTACCCAAACTCAAAACACTTGCACAACACAGCGGAAACAAACAGGACTAGAAGTTATCCACCAATAAAGAGTAAAACAAATGGCCTTAAGGCCTAACATCAAGTGTCCAAAAGAGACATAAAACATCAATCTTGAATGTGCTCAGCACTCCTAGTCTACCTCGGCATGCAAGCCGGACAAAAGAGTCTCAAACAAACATCATCATCAATGTAGTGCTACAAAAGAGGGAAAAATACTTCATGGGCTTAGGCCTTTTTGGCCAGCGTGCTAGCTCCTGCATGCGATCCTTGCCCTGTAAAAATTATTAGTAACGTGAGTCAGCAAAGGCTGACCTCAAACTGTGTAACAACACATCTCCTCCCGGCCGCCCCTAACGGACCCCGGGGAACCCTCCAACCTACAAGTCAGCACTTCATATGCAATAAAAATAGCTATAAACAGAAGAGCACTAAAACAGGCTTGGATGTCTCAATCATCAAACATGTTCTCTATTGGTTGGTCATATAAAGAAAAGGGCCTACTATGCAACATGAATGCAACACCCGGGCTTCACCCAAGGTACCCTACTGCGTATGCATCTAGCACAACATCACATCAATGGGTACTCACATTTCCCCATTGGCATAAAGCCGCAAACACTAAGGGAGACACCTCTCCCTCAAATGGCGCACAGGCCGCCACAAGGAATTCTTGCCAAGGCCCCACCCGCTCGTGGGCTTAGCCCCGGGCTTGCCTGCAAGCTCTGACGTCTCATGCCAGGATTCCAACAAACACAGACCGACCGATTCTAAGAAGCCTTGCTGGACCCCACCCACTTCTGGCCTCTTTGCCCGGGCTTGCCCCAAGCTTGGCATTCTCGTCAGTCTCACAGAAGGGGACTAGTCTCGCCGGGACACTCTCCACACATGATGCACATGTCACGGGATAGCCAGCCGACCACGGAGACATAGTCACGCCTTGGCGCAACACAAACCAAGACTAAATACATCGTAATCCCTCTTTGTACTACAGCGTTCCCGCGCACCAAGGAAACCATCTCCAGCTCGTGCGGAGCTAACCTTGTCCACCAAGGAAACCATCTCCAACTCATACGGAGCTAACCTTGTCCCTCAAGGAAACCATCTACCGCCACGAGGAGCTAACCTTGTCCGGGTTCGACTACATGTACCTTTTCAAGCAAACGGGACAATCATCACCACAACACAAACGACATCTTGCCGCAACGGAAATCTCTACGAATCCCTAAGTTCGTATGCAACATCACCGAGTCGGACTAACGGTCGCGACCACGGCTTCACCCACCATGCCTAATCCACTAGCGAAGCGGATCTCTAATGCAAAAATATGCCGGGGACGGACTCAATCAACCCGGAGGTTCCTCTTGAACCTTGGCAAACCAAAACCCCTCTCATTTGAGAGTTTGGTGCCCAAAAATTAGAGAGAAAGAAAATAAATGATGCTAGTACATGCATCCTAAGCACCGAGAGGAGAGATGTCGTTACCTTCCGACTCCTCTTCCTTGCCATGGCAAAATAGCCGGATGGAAATCTTCGCAACGATCTAAGCTTCACGGATCCGGACTCGGTTCGCGATTTGGAGCTCCGAAAACCTTCCTACAGCCCAAGACCTTCTTCTTCTTCCTCCTTGCTCTAGCTTTTCTCAAGAACTTAGAAAGAGAAGACTTGGAAAACAATGAGGGTTTCCAACCCTAAATTCGGACTTAACTTCCCAAGAGATGGCCTGAACCGTTAGATCCCAAAACCAGAAAAAGAATGGCCGCAATTCGCCTGGAAAATAGAAGATCTGGGCCGAACACGGCCTGGCACACGCCCGTGTCCAGGGCCGTGTGCCTCATTCGCCGTCTCAAATCGACGCGCCTGGAATCGCACACGGGCATCCGACACGCCCGTGTCCCCAGTGATACGGCCGTGTGGCCGGCCATGTGCCTCCAACAACACGGCCCCGAAACCAACCCGAGAGCTGACACGGCCTGGGACACGCTCGTGTCCCAAGCCGTGTGCCAAGTCTCGACACCCGTCGACAGGCTTTGTGTCGACACCGCGGAAAAACGTCGAGCGAAGATCGTCGACCAAGCGGGACATGCACTGTGACACGCACGTGTCATAGGCCGCGTGCCCCAGTCTCGACACCTTGTCGAGCAAAAGTGTCGACACTTGGGACGAGTGTCGACACGGCCTCGACACTCCCTGCGACACGCCCGTGTCGCAGGCCGTGTGCCACACTCTCGACACTTTGTCGAGCGAAAGTGTCGACACTTGGGCCAAGTGTCGACACGGCCTCGACACGCCCTGCGACAAGCCCGTGTCGCAGGCCGTATGCCTCCTGCCAGAAACCCAAAAATTTTTCCAGAACTGCAGACTGAACCTCTTGCAAAACTGGGGTGTTACAATTATTCTCTCCCCCACTTAATAGAATTTCGTCCCGAAATTTCAAAACAAAAGGGCACAAAACTTAAATTGTACCTGACATGAAGAGTTCTGGAAAATCTTCTAACATGGCCTGTTCTCGTTCCCAAGAGAACTCCTCACGACCACAGTTGTCCCATCGAACTTTTACGAGTTTGACTTCTTTATTCCGCAACTGCCGAGTCTCCGAATCCTCTATAGCAATTGGAAGGACTCACGTCCTCAAGTCTTCCTCAATCGACACTGATGCCGGCTCAATCACTACGCTAGCCTCCACCAAGGCTTTCCTCAAAACGAAGACGTGGAAGACGTCATGTAATCCACTCAAATCTGCGGACAGCGCCAACCGATAAGCTGCTTCTCCTACCCGCTCAACAATTTCAAAAGGCCCCAAAAACCTTGGACTCAGCTTCTTGAGTCGGCGAATCCGTGAGACGCCTTTGAACGGCTTGACCTTCAGATAAACCCAATCACCAACTGCAAATTCCACCTTCCGGTGACGAGCATTAAAATATTTTGCTTGCCTGTCTTGCGCCACCTTCATACGCTCTTGGATGGTCCGTACCAACTCACAAGCATCAACCACCACATCCTTTCCCAACAGTTTGGTGTCTCCCGCCTCTGCCCAAGACATTGGCGTTCGACACCGCCTCCCATACAAAGCTTCGTATGGCGCCATTTTTATGCTTGCTTGAAAACTATTGTTGTATGCAAATTCTACCATGAAGAGGTGATCCTCCCACCTCTTGTCGAAATCAAGAACGCACATTCTCAACATATCTTCCATAGTACGGTTCGTTCTCTCTGTTTGCCCATCAGTTTGAGGATGGAATGCCGTACTGAACTTTAGCTTCGTGCCCAAGCTCTTCTGAACCAATCTCCAGTCCTTAGACGTAAACCGTCCATCTCGATCACTGACTATGCTCTTAGGAACTCCGTGCAGTCGCACAATGTTGCGAACATACAACTCCACCAGCTTCTCCACGCTGTCCCCTTTCCGATTTGGGATGAAGTGAGCCACCTTGGTTAGGCGATCCACGATCACCCAAATAGCATCATTACCATGTTGCGATCTAGGCAAACCATGCACAAAGTCCATGGAGATGTCCTCAAATTTCCACTCAGGAATTGGAAGGGGCTTCACGAACCCGCCCGGTTTCTGACATTCGGCCTTCACCAAGGCACATGTTTGGCAACGACTCACATACAAAGCTACATCTCGCTTCAACCCCGGCCACCAAAAGGATTTCTTCATATCCAAGTACATCTTTGTACTGCCCGGGTGAATGGAGTACTTTGAGAAATGAGCCTCAAACATCAACTCCTCACGGAGATTGCCAAACTGCAGTACACAAACCCTTCCATCCTTTCTCAAGATTCCCCCAATCATCTCCCAGGCGCTGCTCTCGCCCTTTTGAGCCTACAACACAAAAGGTTGAAACTCCACATCCAATCGGGTCGCTTCCCGAATACGATCGGACAAGTCGTTTTGCACTTCAATCCAGTTCAACCGAGCCATGCTAGACTCGCCTCTCGCAACACATTCCAATCCAAGGGACTCCCATTCCCGTACCAACCGCTCATCATGAGCTTCGATCCAATTTCCTTGCCCCGAGTACTTTCTAGTAAATGCGTCCGCCACCACATTGGCTTTACCCGGCGTATACTGAATTGCCACTTCGTAGTCTCCAAGAAACTCAACCCATCTGCGTTGCCGCATGTTCAAGTCCTTCTGATCCAAGAGATACTTCAGGCTTTTATGGTCCGTGAAGATCTCCACCCTTGCGCCATACACATAGTGTCGCCATATTTTCAACGCGAAGATTACCGCCGCCAACTCCAAGTCATGGACGGGGTAATTCCTCTCATGAGGTTTCAGCTGTCTAGACCCAAAAGCTATCACCTTGCCATGTTGCACCAACACGCAACCCAAACTGCATCCCGAAGCGTCACTGAAAATCTGAAATCCATCGGTCCCTTGCGGTAAACTCAGGATTGGAGCCATCATAAGCCTCTCCTTCAGGGCCTCAAATGCTTGACTGCACTCTTGGGTCCACACAAACTTATGGTCTTTGCGAGTGAGTGAGGTGAGGGGTAGAGCTATCTTCGAGAAATTCTCCACGAATCTCCTATAATACCCAGCTAGTCCAAGAAAACTTCGGACTTCCGCCACGGTCCTCAACACCGGCCAATCTCTAATGGCCTCCACTTTCGCTGGATCCACTGCCACCCCATCACCACTAATCACGTGGCCCAAAAATGCCACCTTGGCTAACCAGAACTTGCACTTTGAGAACTTTGCAAACAATTGGTTCTCCCTCAACACTTGCAGGACCACTCTCAAGTGGGTCTCATGCTCCACTTCAGACTTGGAGTACACCAAGATGTCATCAATGAAGACAACCACAAACGAATCCAAGTAATCCCGAAATACTCGATTCATCAGATCCATGAACACCGATGGTGCTTTCGTCAACCCGAACGACATCACCGTAAACTCAGTGTCCATACCTTGTGCCAAAGGCAGTTTTGGGTATGTCCTCATCTCGAATTCGCAGCTGATAGTAGCCTGACTTCAAGTCCAACTTCGAATATACAACTGACCCCACCAATTGGTCGAACAAATCATCTATCCGAGGGATCGTATACTTATTCTTGACGGTCAATTTATTCAGCTCTCGGTAGTCTATGCACAGACGCATGCTACCGTCTTTCTTCTTTACAAACAACACCGGTGCGCTCCACGGTGAGGAACTGGGCCTAATATACCCTTGCTCCAACAGTTCCTGTAACTGTACCTTAAGTTCCGCCAACTCCTTTGGTGCCATCCTAAAAGGAGGACGCGACACCGGTCTAGCCTCCGGCACTAACTCGATCGAAAAGTCGATCTCCCACCGAGGAGGCGCTCCAGGAAGTTCATCCGGAAACACATCCCTGAACACTGCCACCACAGGCACTTCCTCAAAAGATAGCTGGGAGAGACGAACCTCCAACAACGCTACCAGCGCCACACATCCCTGGTTAACCGCCCACATCATTTGCATGGCCGTAATTAGGGAATGGGCTACTCCACAAAGGCCCACAAATTTGACTTCCGATTGCCCCTTACTCTTTAGGGTCACTACCTTGGACAAACAATCAATGCTGGCGCGCTGCTCTGCAAGCTAGTCCATGCCCAAAATGACATCGAACTCTACTAACGGCAACACTGCCGCTTCCAAAACGAAGTCAACTCCGTCTAGCTCCCAACAGATGCGCCCTCTAGCCCCGGTGGTCATAGATGACCCATTGGGCATGCGCACTTTCAGTTCTGCGTCCGCCGAGAAAGACTCGACTCCTACCCTTCGGACGAAGCTCTCCGCAAGAAAGGAGTGTGATGCTCCCATATCGAACAATACCCTAGCGGGGTATCCAGAAACTAACACGAAGCCTACAACAAGACAACACACGGAAAAGGGGTCTAAAAGTATGAAGCACAATGCAAACTTAAATTTTCTTCATACCTGTCACCACGTCGGTTTGGCGGATCGCTTCTTGCTGTCCAAGGTTGTAAGACCTTGGTTGCACCGGTTGGAACCGAGAAGCGCTCGACTCCGCCATCTTTCCTTTCTCTGCAGCATTGGGGCTCGAGCGCACAGACTGCTCCTGCTTTGACTCTTGCCCTGCTCCCCCTTGCTGACAAGCACGGGCTATGTGCCCAACCTTCCCGCAGTTGTAACACGTCGGCGGTCCCTAGAGTGAGAACCCTCAGGCGTCCACGTGCTCCTCTCACCCGACCTGGAAGTGTGAGGCTTCCTCCTCCACCTGCTCCCATCAGACTTTACATGAGATTGGGAGGGCTTCCCTTCCCCGTGCTTGGGAGTAAAACCCTTTCGACGCTGGGTTTGCTCCAGATCATTCTCCAAACTCCTGGCGGCTTCAACTAGCTCATTAAATCCCGCCCACTTCATGGAGATGAGGGGTTATCTCAGATTTTCCCTCAACCCTTGGTAGAAGAGGTTATCCCTCTCTACATCATCCGCCATTGTCGTTCCCGCATAACGACCCAAACGGGTGAACTCTTGCACGTACTCATCCACTGTCTTGTCTCGCTGCATTAGATGCAGAAACTGCCTCTGCTGGGCCAACCGTGTTGAAACTGGGATATACCTCTTAAGAAAAGCGTCCCCAAACTCTTCCACTGAAGGGGTGCGTCCCGAGAACAGGCGGCCGCTATGGCTCACCCACCAAAATTTGGCGTCTCCTTCCAACATGAACGCCGCATACTCAGCTTTCTTTTCCTCTGGCGTCTCTGCCGCCCTTAACAGTTCTTGAATACGAACCCACCAATCCTCCGCATCCGTTGGCGTTCCAACACCCTTGAAGGACGGGGGATGGAAACTCAGGAAATACTTCATGTGTCGATCTCCATTTCCTACCACCACCCTTTCTGCCAAAGGCTCCACTCGCTTGGCTTCTCCGCCTGGTACGGCCGTCGCCGTGTCCGGTGTAGCAGGGGTTGCTACCTGTGCTGCAGCTGCCGCTTGGGCTGCCACCATCGCTTCTGCAAGCATACGACAGAAGTCGGCCGGGTTTACACCCGTGCCCAAAAGGCCTGGAGCAGTAGCACTGCTCGCCGAGAGATCATCCCTTGCTCTTGAAGTGCCCGCCTCGTTGCTTGGACTCTTCAGGAAAACAAGAAATAAGGGATTAGTCTCTAATCTCAAGACTAAAATATAAGGACACTCACGGTCCCGCATTACTCTTATGTGGATAACTTCTCTACGCACTAACCTTGAATCAAACCTCCCTCTGATACCAAATTGTAACACCTCCCCTGTAGTGGACGTATAATATGAGTCCGGCCGGGCCCCACAGCATACGAACGCCACAGCTTTAGTATTATAAGTTGATATAACTACCCAAACTCAAAACACTTGCACAACACAGTGGAAACAAACAGGACTAGAAGTTATCCACCAATAAAGAGTAAAACAAATGGCCTTAAGGCCTAACATCAAGTGTCCAAAAGAGACATAAAACATCAATCATGAATGTGCTCAGCACTCCTAGTCTACCTCGGCATGTAAGCCGGACAAAAGAGTCTCAAACAAACATCATCATCAATGTAGTGCTACAAAAGAGGGAAAAATACTTCATGGGCTTAGGCCTTTTTGGCCGGCGTGCTAGCTCCTGCATGCGATCCTTGCCCTGTAAAAGTTATTAGTAACGTGGGTCAGCAAAGGCTGACCTCAAACTGTGTAACAACACATCTCCTCCCGGCCGCCCCTAACGGACCCCGGGGAACCCTCCAACCTACAAGTCAGCACTTCATATGCAATAAAAATAGCTATAAACAGAAGAGCACTAAAACAGGCTTGGATGTCTCAATCATCAAACATGTTCTCTATTGGTTGGTCATATAAAGAAAAGGGCCTACTATGCAACATGAATGCAACACCCGGGCTTCACCCAAGGTACCCTACTGCGTATGCATCTAGCACAACATCACATCAATTGGGTACTCACATTTCCCCATTGGCATAAAGCCGCAAACACTAAGGGAGACACCTCTCCCTCAAACGGCGCACAGGCCGCCACAAGGAATTCTTGCCAAGGCCCCACCTGCTCGTGGGCTTAGCCCTGGGCTTGCCTGCAAGCTCTGACGTCTCATGCCAGGATTCCAACAAACACAGACCGACCGATTCTAAGAAGCCTTGCTGGACCCCACCCACTCATGGCCTCTTTGCCCGGGCTTACCCCAAGCTTGGCATTCTCGTCAGTCTCACAGAAGGGGACTAGTCTCGCTGGGACACTCTCCACACATGACGCACATGTCACGGGATAGCCAGCCGACCACGGAGACATAGCCACGCCTTGGCACAACACAAACCAAGACTAAATACATCGTAATCCATCTTTGTACTACAGCGTTCCCGCGCACCAAGGAAACCATCTCCAGCTCGTGCGGAGCTAACCTTGTCCACCAAGGAAACCATCTCCAACTCATACGGAGCTAACCTTATCCCTCAAGGAAACCATCTACCGCCACGAGGAGCTAACCTTGTCCGGGTTCGACTACACGTACCTTTTCAAGCAAACGGGACAATCATCACCACAACACAAACGACATCTTGCCGCAACGGAAATCTCTACGAATCCCTAAGTTCGAATGCAACATCACCGAGTCGGACTAATGGTCGCGACCACGGCTTCACCCACCATGCCTAATCCACTAGCGAAGCGGATCTCTAATGCAAAAATATGACGGGGACGGACTCAATCAACCCGGAGGTTCCTCTTGAACCTTGGCAAACCAAAACCCCTCTCATTTGAGAGTTTGGTGCCCAAAAATTAGAGAGAAAGAAAATAAATGATGCTAGTACATGCATCCTAAGCACCGAGAGGAGAGATGTCGTTACCTTCCGACTCGTCTTCCTTGCCATGGCAAAATAGCCGGATGGAAATCTTCGCAATGATCTAAGCTTCACGGATCCGGACTCGGTTCGCGATTTGGAGCTCCGAAAACCTTCCTACAGCCCAAGACCTTCTTCTTCTTCCTCCTTGCTCTAGCTTTTCTCAAGAACTTAGAAAGAGAAGACTTGGAAAACAATGAGGGTTTCCAACCCTAAATTCAGACTTAACTTCCCAAGAGATGGCCTGAACCGTTAGATCCCAAAACCAGAAAAAGAATGGCCGCAATTCGCCTGGAAAATAGAAGATCTGGGCCGAACACGGCCTGACACACGCCCGTGTCCAGGGCCGTGTGCCTCATTCGCCGTCTCAAATTGATGCGCCTGGAATCGCACACGGGCATCCGACACGCCCGTGTTCAACCCGCCTGTGTCCCCAGTGACACGGCCGTGTGGCCGGCCGTATGCCTCCAACAACACGGCCCCGAAACCAACCCGAGAGCTGACACGGCCTGGGACATGCTCGTGTCCCAAGCCGTGTGCCAAGTCTCGACACCCATCGATAGGCTTTGTGTCGACACCGCGGAAAAACGTCGAGCGAAGATCGTCGACCAAGCGGGACACGCCCTGTGACACGCCCGTGTCACAGGCCGCGTGCCCCAGTCTCGACACCTTGTCGAGTAAAAGTGTCGACACTTGGGATGAGTGTCTACACGGCCTCGACACTCCCTGCGACACGCCCGTATCGCAGGCCGTGTGCCACACTCTCGACACTTTATCGAGCGAAAGTGTCGACACTTGGGCCGAGTGTCGACACGGCCTCGACACGCCCTGCGACACGCCCGTGTCGCAGGCCGTATGCCTCCTGCCAGAAACCCAAAAATTTTTCCAGAACTGCAGACTGAACCTCTTGCAAAACTGGGGTGTTACAATTATTCTCTTTTTATATTATCTATTTACTTTAGATTGCCTAATTTTAATTATTCATTAAATAGCTAAAGATCCGCATCCAAAGAAGCTTCAACCTGAAGAACATGCATCCATTATACAACATTTCAATCAACATCAAGCTCAACAGGTAAAAAGGAATAAGAAATATCCTTCAATGTTGATTGATGACTTTGTTGGAGTTTATGAGATTTCTCATAAAGGAAGAAATCAACATGATCAAATTCAGCCTCCTATAAAGGTGAATCAAAATCTATCACCATCTAAAGAAATTCGGGAAGAGCTTAGTGGGAGAAATCAGTCATTACTTCAGGCTGACGGATTTCTCAATCAAGAAAATGTTGAAGTTGCAGAACGAAATAAAGAAATTGGTATGTTGATTGTTTTTTTTCTTATATTGTGTGTATTTAGTTTAGATTGTCTTATTTTAATTTGTTTAAGCGCTCCGCTATACAATGAAATTAGGAGCAAGGATCAAAAGAACTAGTGGAGAAACAATGTGCAAAAACATTCATGCAAGAACTTTAGAGGAGCGAGTAGAAGTTACCTTAAATGAACACGGTCAACCAATAGGACCTACTGGCAGTGTCGTGTCAGACTTAAGTCTCTTTTTGGGCACATTGGCTAGAAATTCAGCATTTTGTCCATTAATTTACACAAGTTGGGCTTCCATGCCAAATGAGAACTTAGAGCGTGTATGGAATTATACCAAGGTAAACATACATATATTTTGTTCTCTTAACGTAATTTGTATAATTATTTACAAATATGGATCGAATAACCTTTTTTTATTTTATATTTTGTAGTCAAAGTTTATTTTACAAGATGATGCAAAAAATTGTGTAAAGTTCACTGTTAGAGATGCTTGGAGACGTTACAAACACATTATTAAGAAGAATCATTTTTTGAAGTATTCCAACATGACTGATAGGATCAAAAATCGCCCCATAAAGATGTCAGAGTCTCAATTTAAAAAGCTTTGCATTTTTTGGAGTATGAAAACTATACAAGTAAAAGTAATAATTATTTTTTAAATTATAGTAGAAAATATATTTGTATATATCTTTTCTCATTTTTAAGTTAATGTGCAGTCAATCAGCAAAAGGAATACTCAAAGTAGGGTTACACAAAAGTGGAGGCATCGAATGGGCACCAAAACCTTTGTTATAATTCGTGAAAGAATGGTAATACATTAAATTTTACTAACATCCTTTGCATCTCTAGCTCTCAATTTTAATTCTTGAATGAAGTTTTATTGAGTCAATTTTGAATTGACTAAGAATTTCTTTAGGAGATCGGCATTGATGGCTTACGTGGAAAATGAAGCTCCAGTTTAGAAAAGGAGATCCCGCTCTTGGGTGTGAAATTAAGCGCAAAATGAGGTCTTTAGCATTTCTTATCGCATTAGAGCTTGAAAATGGAGATTAAGGGAACACTTTTATTTCTTTGGTGAGGTGAATCAAAAAATATCACCCAAGAAAAAAATGAAGTGCAAACATAAACCAAAACTGAAGTAGTTTCTAGTTTTAAGGAAAATGCCAAACCTATCCAGAGTACCCATCCGTGCTACTTTCCCCGATGCTCTTTTTCCATATTTCTGCTTCCGCCTCCCATTCCAGCTGCCGGGCACCATTACAACAGCCAATATTTCAAAATTCCTGCCCCAGGACCTAATTCCAGCACCAAAAAAATAAATTCCTGCTGCCCAAGCCCACCATTGCAGCAGCTGGGCACTATTCCAGCATCCCCAAACCCCACTCTAGTAACTACCGAGACCTCTGCTACAGGCCGGCACCAAGAGCTTCCTCTACAATCCCTCTACTACCTAGTTGTGTAAGTTTTCTAGTTTAAAGTCAAAAAATTTATGATTGAATCGTGTGTTAATTTCCTTTTTGAAGAACACTAGTTTGTAGTCTTTGTTTCCAAATTTTGAAGTATTGTATGCTTTCATTTTCTTGACTATTTGACTTCAAGCACTCTTGCATTTGTATGCTTTCTTTTTCTTTGGAATTGTGACATGTGCTAGCTTGATGAAAAGACATGACGTGCTTAGACATTAATGAGATTATGACTAAAGAGAGGGGAGAATGTTGACATGCACCTGCAGCTCGCTGAATTTCAGCTAGCTGCACCTACAGCACGCTGAAATTCATCGAGCTGCAGGTGCACCACGCTAAATTTCAGCGTGCTGCACCTGCAGCATGCTGAAATTCAGCGAGCTGTAGGTGCACCACGTTGAAATTTTTGCTTAAGTAGTTTTAGCTGTTGGATGCTTTTATCAGACTATTGTCTAGAAAAGTACCGCAAACTGATTGGAAACTACCTTACCATGACACATCTTGATACTTCATGTGTGTATGTAAATTACTCAGTTCATGGAAGCACCGACTAGGGACTAGCATGATGAAATTCCTGATAAAGTTATCATCAAATTTGTGAAGATATATCAACGTCTTGGTCTTGTTTACAGTCATCATGGACATAAATATTGAAGCTTTATGTGATTCTGATTGGAAAAGTTGCTTTGTTACACAAAAATCAACCACTAGATTAATTGTCTTTAGGAGTGGCAACCTGATCTTATGGCGAATTAAGAAGCAGACCATCAATTCTCTATCCAGTACTGAAGTTAGTATCAACCTATAGCTCACACGACTATGGAAACTATGTGGGCCAAATAGATACTTGAAGTGATAGGCTACCTTGTTTTGAGCCTACACAATTATGTTGTGTCAGTCAGGCTACCTTGATTTGAGCCTACACAATTATGGTGCAAGCCCTTGATTTCACCGAGCTGCAGGTGCATCATGCTGAAATTCAGCGTGCTGCACCTGCAGCTTGCTCAATTCCAGCGAGCTGCAGGTGCAGCACGCTTAATTCCAGCGTGCTGTACCTGCAGCTCACTGAATTACAGCATGCTGCACCTACAGCTCGCTGAATTTCAGCGTGCTGTAGGTGCAAGCCCCTGATTTCAGAGAGCTACAGGTGCAGCACGCTGAATTTCAGCGTGCTGCAACTGCAGCTCGCTCAATTACATCGAGCTGTTCATCCAACTCCCTGAAATGTTGAATTTAAGCGAGTTGCATGTGCAGCTCATTGATTACGTGCAGTTCGTTAATTATGTGCAGTTCACTGATTGTGTTTAATTTTCAATATTTTTTTTATGCATCTGTAGCATTCAAAAATGAAGAGAGACCCCACTTAAGCTGAAGTTTTTATTGAAACTCGAAGTAGCATTAGTGGAAAGGAGCTGGATTTAGTAACCAACAATGCAATTGTGAGTTATTTTTTTAATTAAGATCAAATATAATTTACTTACTTTGTTTTATTTAAAAATCAACTATTCAATTTAATTGTTATCAGTCTCAACTTCAAGATACTATGAATAACGAGAAAAGTAATGTCGAAGCATTTAAAATTATGTTTGGGAAAGAACATCCTGGATCAATGCGTTGTTTTGGAAAAGGTATTACACAAACAGCTTTGAAGCGAAAGGAAGACATTGCGGCTTTGAAGAAAGTACATAATGAAGAAGTGGCTTTGTTGAATGAAAAAGTGCAAAATGTGGAAGATACACTTAATACTCTAAAAGGGGTACTTAAGATTATGCTTCAACAAAGCAAACCCGTTGGAATTGATGTACAATCATTGGAGAATCTATTAGGTTCATCTCCAGGGGATGCAAATAGTGGACAGAAGAGAGACGGGCTACCGCATGCACATTATTCTACATCAACACACGTTCCAAACTATGGAGAGGTATAATGTTGTAGATTTTCATACAATATATTAAAATACTTTTATATGTTTACAAATTTTTATTTATATATTGATCTTTATGTCATTGTATTTATATATATATTATTTTATTTGTGCAGAAAGTTCTTGATGATGGCAGGGAAGATAAATGAGGAGTTGCAATATGATCGATGACCCCCATATCATGAAGGTCATTTGATGTTTAAGTTGATTTAGATAATTTTGTTTGTGTACTGTAATATTTAAATAGTTTGATGTATTTTGGTAAATTATGAGGCTACTAATGACTTGTTAATTTAATGATAAAACATGTGCAAAATTGTTATATATTTATGCGTTATAAAAAATGTCTCATGATATAGGCTCCATTTGGGAGGACTTATTTTCACCGGTTAAGCGTTTACGACCGCATGAATTGGACCGTAATTAAGGTTCTGTTCATGCGGTCATAACCGCTTGACTGGTGAAAATAAGTACCCCCAAATGGAGCCATAATCTGTTAGGTTTTGAAGTTTTAATTTTTTTTTCATGTTTTTTTTGAAATTTTTATTTGTTTTATTAATTAAATAGTTTTGGCAACATTTATTAAATGTGACTTCAAACATTTTGAAAATGTTGCAATAGGTCCATGTAAAAACTAGTTGCCTTTACTAGGGATATAGGCAACAATTTCAGTAATGTTGCCTAAACATGTGAAAACTGTTGCCTTAGGTCTTTAATAACACGGGCATAGACATACACCCATATTGCAACAATTTTCAATGTTTTGGCAACGCTTTGAGGTTTTAGGCAACAGTTTTTAAATGTTGCTAAAGACCAAAAATATTGTAGTGAATGAAAAATTGATTTGCTTTACTTTAAATTTTCTCAAAATTACTTGTCATTGTTATAACCATTTTTCTTATCATACTTCTTAGAATGGTTTAGTTTTAGGGTTTTTATGCTTTTATATTCATTCTTATGAACTTGTAAAATGATTTCAAAAGTGGTTTTCATTCCTCTTTAACTTAGATTTTCCTTTTTTAGGTTGTAAAACTTTTGCTTCTTTTTAACTTTCTTCCACTTTTTAGACCCTTTTACAAAGTTATAAGAATGAATTATGTGTTATTTCAATTTTTCAACACATTTGATTTTCACATTTACTTAAAAAGACTTTTGCTCAAACAATTTTTATTTCGACCTTTTTTATGCATTTCCATGAAATTCTAATGGTAAAAATGTAAATGTTTTAATTTTTCAAGCACTTGCTTTTCTCGTATTAATTTGAAAATAATTTTGCTCAAACAATTTTTATTTCTACTTTTTATGCATTTCTATCACATTCTAGCGGTAGAAATGTAGTTGTTTTAATGTTTAAATAACTTCATTTTTCGTTTTTTTGTATGTGTGTGTGCGTGTATGAGTTAGTTTTTATTACTTTCTATCATTTATGTAGAGTGTGTGCGTGTGTTTTACTTTTGTAGAGTGGGTGTGTTTTCATTTCCAGTAGAGTGCTTGGGTGTATTTCAATTCATGTAGAGTGTGTGTGTGTGTGTGTGTGTGTGTGTGTGTGTTTTCATTTATGCAAAGTTTGTGCGTTTTCATTTATGCAAAGTGTGTGTGTATGTTTCATTTATGCAAAGTGTGTGTGTGTATTTAGTTATGTAGAGTGCGTGAGTATTTATTTATGTAGAGTGAGTGTGTGAGTATTTATTTATGTAGAGTGTGTGTATTTTAATTTATGTAGAGTATGTGTGTGTTTTTATTTATGTAGAGTGCTTGTGTTTTCATTTATGTAGAGTGTGTGTGTGCGTGTGTTTTCATCTATTTTGTCCTACTCATTTGAGTAGGACTCGCTTTAATATCCCGCCTACTCGTTTGAGTAGGACTTGCAAGTTTTAGCTTTCATTTCCCGCCTACTCGTTTGAGTAGGACTTATCAATTTAATTATGCAATTTTCTTTTTTTTTGTAACTAAGCTTTTTTCTTTTTCCTATTATGCGTTTGGTTGAGTGCGTGTATTTTTAATTTTTTAATATTAGGTTAACTTATTTTTCTTCTTAGTTTGTTTGTAACCCTTCAGCGCATAGTTTAGAACTCATGCCTAACCAAATTCATAATCCTTTCCCATTCCGATGAGTGGCTAATCACTTTTAACCCTCGGTATCGAAGAGCATTGGGATATAAAATGTTTTAAATAACTAAAGGTCTTGTTTTTCTATTTAATTAGAAAACTTAAGGTTTACCCCGGGTAAACGACGTGTAGAACCACATATTGATGTGTGGGCTCTATTTCCGTTATCCATACGCTAGCTAGCCGAGAGACCGTGTATATGGACTGATCACCCCCGGGTAAAGAGAGTTTCGCACTAACCCTCGAGAGAGGAGGCGCATAATTCTATAGGATTGGGATTCCCCCGCCCCCAATAGCGGGGTTCTTAGTGTAGTGCGGGCATTAAGAGAAATCCTTCATCGTACGAGAGCCCGGTCAAATAGCCTTAATGTTCAGGCGAGCGATATTCCTAGAGATAGGCGAGCTCATTCTTTTGGAACATCCACGACCAAGTTTTCGCTTTAATTGAATTGAAACCTAAGATCTCTAATTATTCAAATCAATTTTAGTCCTAATATAATTTGATACCGAGTGTTATTTCTTCATCGACTTTGTTCTTAATATATTTCCAGCTTTTAATTAGTTAAAATCGACAACTTAAATATTTCGGTAAAATAATAGTTCTTTCTGAGCAGTAGGGATAATCAACCCATTCCCGGAAAATTTACGTTCTCGATATTCCCCCCGAATATCCTGTATTACTTGCGATAGGTGCACTTGCTTATAATTCACCGTGTGAAATCCAGACTCGCCGTCCTCCCTAAATAATTTAGAGTCGGTCTTCACACGCATCAAATCGGGTGACTGGTTTCAACATTTTTGGTACGGTGAGCGTGGATGGATCCCTTCATCACTTTATTGACCTCGGGACAACTTCCTGAGAGCGATCTCGATAAGAAGCGGGTTAAGTATAAATCAGTGTACTACCTGTTTAAAGATGGGGCGTTGTACCGTAAGACATTATCGGGTCTGCTGGCTCGATGTGTATCAGAGGAGGAGGTTCCAAGAGTCTTGGAGGAAATTCACTCAAGAGAATATAAGAGTCATTCAGGGAGCCGAACCTTAGAGGGGAGAGTGTCGAGGCAGGGATACTTCTGGCCTACCCTCAGGAAGGATGCGAAAGAATTCACCAGAAGATGTCAAAAGTGCCATGAGTTTGCCCCCCTCCAACTCATTCCTGCCCAAAGGCTACGAACAAACACAGCTCCCTGGCCCTTCACAATATGGGGGCTAGATTTGGTGGGTCCTTTTCCCCAGGCTAGTGGTCGGAGGAAGTTTCTGCTGGTCATGGTAGATTACTTTTCAAAGTGGCTGGAGGTGAAGGCGTTGGCTAAGGTGACATCGCAGGTGGTCAAAAATTTTATATGGGGGGAGATCATCTGTATTCATGGGCTACCGCTGGCCATCATGACTGATAACAGACCACAATTTGTTAGTAGGGAATTCGTCAATTTCTGCATCCGGCTGGGCATAGACCTCCGTTTTACCTCGTTTCATCATCCATAGAGCAATGGACAGGTGGAAGCATCAAACAAGATCATCGTCAATCTTTTGAAGATGAAAGTGGAAAATCTAAGGTAGAGCTGGGTGGAACAGCTCCCTTCAGTTCTCTGGGCCTTGAGGACCACACTAAACACTACACGGGAGAGACCCCATTTAAGATCTCTTATGGCTCAGAGGCCATCATACCAATAGAGTTCAAGGTCACATCCCCAACGGTAGTCGTTGTAAGGGAAGGAGACGAAGGACGGAGGGCAGAGAACGAGGAAGAGAAAAAACTTTCTCGTGATCTCGTGGAACAACTCTGGGACTTGACACTGATCTGACAGCAGGAAGTCAAGCGCCGGATGGAGAAGTACTTTGACAAGCATATAAGGATCAAGAAGTTCCAGAAGGGTGACTTGGTCCTCAAGAAGTTGGACGCAATAGGCAGAGGGCCATTAGTAGGAAAGCTCAATCCCAACTAGGAAGGTCCCTTTATAGTGAAAGAGGTGTTGAAGTCAGGAGGGTACCACCTCCAGGATGTAGACGGGGTACCCCTCGATCATGCCCGAAGTGGCGATGACTTAAAGAGATTTTATCCATAATATTTTTTTGCGGATTACATTTTTCGTTGTTCGATACTTGTAATTTTGATGTGGCCTTTTGATATGGTGAAACCGCAGGTGTCCTTTTACATGGCATTAAGAGTGGAGTGGGTACAAGGGGACCCAGAGCAGACCTGCTAACCAGGCTCTCACCTAGCTGACAGCGTTGTAGGCTCACTCGGTGGTTGGAGATGGTTTGAAGTGGAGACCTCGAGCAGACCCGCTGACCACGCTCTCACCTAGTTGGAAGGACTATAGGCTCACTCGGTGGTTGGAGATGGTTTGGAGAGGAGACCCCGAGCAGACCCGCTGACTAGGCTCTCATCTAGCTGGCAGGGTTGTAGGCTCACTCGGTTGTTGGAGATGGTTTGGAGAGGAGACCCCGAGCAGACCCGCTGACTAGGCTCTCATCTAACTGGTAGGGCTATAGTCTCACTCGGTGGTTGGAGATGGTTTGGAGTGGAGACCCCGAGAAGACCTACTTACTAGGCTGTCACCTAGCTGGCAGGACTGTAGGCTCACTCGATGGTTGGAGATGGTTTGGAGAGGAGACCCCGAGCAGACCCACTGACCAGGCTCTCATCTAGCTGGTAGGGCTGTAGGCTCACTCGGTGGTTGGAGATGGATTGGAGTAGAGACCCCAAGCAGACCCACAAACTAGGCTCTCATCTAGCTGGCAGGGCTGTAGGCTTACTCGGTGGTTGGAGATGGTTTAGAGAGGGGCCCCTAGCAGACCCGCTGACCAGGCTCTCATCTAGCTGGCAGGACTGTAGGCTCACTCGGTGGTTGGAGATGGTTTGGAGAGGAGACCCCAAGCAGACCCGCTGACCAGGCTCTCATCTAGCTGTCATATCTATAGGCTCACTCGGTAGTTGGAGAAGGTTTGAAGTGGAGACCCCGAGTAGACCCGCTGACCAGGCTCTCATCTAGCTAGCAGGGTTGTAGGCTCACTCGTTGGTTGGAGATGGTTTGGAGTGGAGACCCCGAGAAAACCCACTGACCAGGCTCACACCTAGCTGGCAGGACTGTATGCTCACTCGGTGGTTGAAGAT
This sequence comes from Platanthera guangdongensis, assembly GCA_039583875.1. Lineage (NCBI taxonomy): Eukaryota > Viridiplantae > Streptophyta > Magnoliopsida > Asparagales > Orchidaceae > Platanthera > Platanthera guangdongensis. The sequence goes on from CM077150.1 coordinate 101,684,082, forward strand.
GGTTTGGAGAGGAGATCCCGAGCAGACCCGCTGACCAGGCTCTCATCTAGTTGATAGGGTTGTAGGATCACTCGGTGGTTGGAGATGGTTTGAAGTGGAGACCCCGAGCAGACCCTCTACCAGGCTCTCACCTAGCTGGCAGGACTGTCGGCTCACTCGGTGGTTTGGAGAGGTGACCCCAAGCAGACCCACTAACCAGACTCTCATCTAGCTGGCAGGGCTATAGGCTCACTCTGTGGTTGGAGATAGTTTGGAGTGGAGAGCCTGAGAAGACCCGCTGACCAGGCTCTCACCTAACTAGGCATTACTGTAGGCTCGCTCGGTAGTTGGAGATGGATTGATGTGGAGACCCCAAGCAGACCCGCTGACCAGTCTCTCATCTAGCTGGCTGGGCTGTAGGCTCACTCGGTGGTTGGAGATGGATTGGAGTGGAGACTCCGAGCAGACCTGTTGACCATGTCCTTATCCAAGCTGGCGGGGCTGTAGGCTCACTCAGAGGCAAGTCAAGTGGTAAGAGCTCACGAAGAAAGATGTCTATACTTATCAGAGAATTGGTAGAGGATTCCTCTGAATAGGAAGGATTGGAGGCAAAACAAGGGAGGATGAGCATTTTAGACTGGCACTTAGCGAGGGGGATCTCGCCCATAAGAGCGGGTATTCACTGTCAAAGGAACATGTCTCACATAAAAAGGGGGACTTATCATAAGGAGCAGTTTGGCAACCAGGCTGTACCCGCGTAGGGTTCGTCTCGCAGCGAGAGAAGAGCAAAATGCTAGACTGTCTCGCGCTCAGCAGGGGCGAGTTGAGGTCCAACGACTAGCATGCTAAACTAACTTTCTAGCGAGACGACAGTAAATAGAGCGCAATGAAATAAAAAGAGCGAAAGATTATAGTAAAAATCCCCAAAGGTTATAATAAAGATTCCCCTATTCATTAAAAAAAGAAGAAGCATCTAAAAAATATGCAAGTACAAGAGACAAAAAGGGGGGGGAGTCCCAAGACACACTGACACCCCTTCACTCCTCGTCACTGGAGGCAGAGCTGCCATCCGTCTCGTCATACAGCTGGGGGACCAAGTCGCGGACCGTGACTGTCTCGGCATCGTCCCTAACGACCCCAACTCCTTCATCATCTTCAGGACGAGCTCGGACGTCTTGATGTTGTCGTCCTGGCAAAGGGCGCCGACCTCATCCAGAGAGTAATGAGTGGGCAAGGGATCTTGGAGTAGATCTGGGTGAGAATGAAGCAGGGTGCTGTCCTGAAGGCGGGCATTCTCAGCCTTCAATTTCTTGTTCTCCCCTCCAAAGCCGCAATGCGCGAGCGCATTCGATCGGCCATCTCGGCATCCTGCAAGAAATATATCCGTCAACAAAAGTTCATACCGAACTAGCAAGTGAAACTGGCGAGTGGCTGTTAAAAAGCTTACCACGCTGCCCTGGCTTCGGGCGAGAAGGTTGTCGGTGACTGCCAGCTGCTTCTTGAGGTCATCTGACTTCTCGCATTCCGTAGTAAGGCTGGTCTTGGCCTCTTTCGACTTCTTATTATTGAAGACCAGGCGACGCGAAATTCAGTGCGAGAGCTCCATGGAGCGAAATTGTTCGTGTGTAGTCTTCAAAACGAGGTCTTGCGATGGCTCGTTATCGAAGGGCTCAGTCCCAAGACAATCATAGACCCATACCCATGGGAGAAGGCATGACTGGTTGGCGGGTCTTGCTCCGTACAGGAGGGAAGGAGAGTATACACTGACACGCAGTTGGAGTCCTCCCATAAAAGTACCGGCTCGCTGGCGTCATCGTTCACCACAGGCCACTTATTGTAATTTGGATGCAAGGAGGGGGCCGAGCGACTGGAAGAGCCAGCTTCGCGAGGTGGAAGCTCGGCGGGCTGGGCAGAGTTGGTGGCGGTTCGGTCAAGTGGGGCCGTCTCGCGGGCAAGAGAGACGGCTTGATGGAGAGGTGAGGGAGATACTTCCATAGAAATGGGGGTCAGGGACCCCGACATTTCCTTCCTTTCCTTGGGAGCCGCTCCTTTTTTCTCCTTCGGGAATGACACAACCTTTTTTATCTTTTTCTTTGGGCTATGCCGAGAAGTAGCGGCATTGTCCCCAGATCTTTTCTTCGGGGTGGGAGTCAGCGTTTCCTTTGCTGCCTCTGCCGCCATGCTGGCAAGGGCGAGACCCTTGCTACTCCGGTAAGGGGGATGGATGGGGATAGTCCTCTATCCTAAGCAAGAAAATGTTCAAAATAGAACAAGAAAATGGTAAGCATAATGGTAAGAGTGTGCGAGTATACATTCACCGGGGAGGATGGGATGGAGTGATTCGAGGTCTCGCCGTAAGTAATTGACTTCAAAGTTTTTCCCCATGAAGAAGTCGCAAAGAGCCTTTTCAGCACCCCCAACCTTGGGGGTCTCATAGTACACCTCAGGCAGGCGACACTGGGGCGAGAGAGATACCTCCCAGGTTCCCGCGAATGAAGACAAAGTAGGAGAGACAGTTGTGGTTCTTGTTAGACATCTTGCAAACCTTTAGACCATGGCCGGTGAAGTAGGAGACGCCATCGTCTTTGGCATGGTAGACGAACAACTTGCGGAAGACAGTGAGACTGAACTCGATGCGCTCGCGGTGTAGGTAGCTGGCGAATGCGACCAACATCGAGATGGCGTTTGTGTTGAGCTGTGCGGGGACAATGCCGAAGTATTTCAAAGTCTGTTTTACCTCTGGCGAGAGGGGGAGTCTTAGCCCCACCTCGAAGTGCAAGATAGGGAAGGCGAGTTCGCTGGAGTAGAAGGTGTTAATCACCTCGCCGACCTTTGGGGGGCGAGACTCACACACCTCATCCAGGAACTTGCTGGCAAAGCGGTTATAATCCTCTTCGGAGATTTTGCCGGGAGGGTAGTCGTGGTCAGCAAATCTCCTTCCGTAGCGGCTACGTCCCTCGCCTTCTTCTACTCTCTTCTTTCCCATGGCGAGCGAGATGACAGAAATAGAGGAGGGGTAGAATAGAGTGAGGCAAAAGCGGGAAGCGAGAAGAGGTAGGCAAGGAGGAGCAGGCGAGAACTCTGGATCTTGGAAGCAGCAGGTAGCGATAGCGCAAGTGTAGAACTTCTGGATGCAGGGGGGCGGGGGTATTTATAGCAGATAGAGAGAGGGGAAAAATGGGCAAGAAAGTGAGAATGAGGAAGCCGAAGGGGCAAAACCCGACGGTTCATCTTCTCTTTCTCTCCTAACCCCGAGGCGCGAAACCCCGCGGTGGCTTTCCAATGAGCCAAAAATGAAAATAAAAAATAAAAAAGCAGATTAATTAACAAAGGCATAATAAAAACCCATCATGAAAGAGGTTGACAAAAATATCATAATAAATTATCATAAATTATTTCGTTCCGCACGAGGCGGGCATCACGTCTAGGGGGATCTAAATAACAAATTGATAATTAAACATGAGGATGATGCTTAAACAGGCGAGACAAAGCCAAGATCCCTTAGTTCTTGTGCCACTTCCAATGGCCACCACGAGATCCCTCGCATGGAGGGAGAGCAGGTAGATGAAAGGCGCGGACGAAATCTAGACCGCGGTGTGCGAGATGGAGATGTTGGTTAGTCTCGCTTATGATGGCCTAGGGACCTGTCCCATCTATTTCGGCGTCGGCATCGACCTCGACAGAGAGGCAAGCACACTCAGTTTACAGCCAGTCAATACGCCGATCAGTAGCTTGCTTCTCCCATTCCATCTCATGAATGACGTGTGTATATTTTCGAAAAAGTTTGGCCGTCTGGCGCTTCATCTCCAGAGGGTCCATAGGATTGCCCAGGTAGTCTTCGATCTCATCTTGGCGAGGAAGAGGCAAGAGGGGAGACGACACGGGGGAATCCTCAGTACCCGAGTCAAGCTGGATACCTGCGCAACAAAAGTGGAAGATCATAATGAAGGGTGGTCTCGCAAGATGGCTAGCCCAGTGGTCTCAAATGTACCTGGTAGTGGAATAGGAAGTTGTGTGAAGCGAAAGGACAAGATGAGTCTACTTACTTGGGATGCGAGAGTTCCCCACCAGCCGCGAGAGGTCTTCTTTCCTCATCATAGGGGGGGAGGATTCCTGGGGCGAGTTGGAGCGTTGATAGAGTTTGTCGGTAATGTCAGGAGGATTCGCAGGCATGAAGGAGTCAGCTAGGTTTCCCTGAAAGAGAATGGTCAATAAGCGAGACGATAAAAGAAAAGAGAGGCGAGAGGAGGAGTCAAGAATCACCTATCTCTCTCCAGAGGATGCGAGCGGAAGTGAATCAGCTATCGAAGGTGCCAAAGTGGTCGCGCCGGCCGAGAATGGAGGGCCGGTAGTTTTCTTCTTCTTTGGGCGAGACTATGAAGGTGCTGAAGCAGGGGTGCAGAGCAGAGAGGGGACCAGGGCAGCCACATTGGCTTTGTTTTGCTTCCGAACCTTCGCGAGACGCTCACAAAAGCACAGGCTATGAGACATGTTGATGGGCAGAAGAGAGGTGGAAATGAGAAAGGGGGCACTCCATGATGAGGTGGGTTCTCATATTTATATACTCCAGTGGGAGGGCCTGCAAAAGATTCTCATAAATAAATCCCGATGTCGCGAGCCTCAGTTGGACTTTCTTTCCAAGTTTGGGGCAACCTCAAAAAGAGTGTGCATTATAAACAACCTTGGACTCACGGGAGGCGGCTCAGGCAGTAGGCCGGAGAAGCTGGCGAGAGGGATTGTGTTGGAACACCCTATTACTAATTTGGGTCAGGATCACTATGTCTCTAGGAATCCTTTGCTTGACCTCCTGTATAGCTCAATAGGTCAATTAGAATTGAGTCTAAGGGTTAGAAGTCTAGGTTTGGAAGCTGCCCTGAAGACCAAGATTTTGTATTTGGAGACTAAGTCATATCGTCGAGCTCAGCACGACGATTCGTCGAACTCCGATCGACGATCGTCTAGCTCAACTTCGACAGATCGTTGAACTCCATTTGACGATTGCTGAGCTCAACTTCATTATATCGTCGAACTCCATTCGACGATCGGTGAGCTCAGGTCGATGATTTTGACTCTGCTTTGGATCTTTATCTCTGAGCTCAGTTCGACGATCTTTGAGCTCAGATCGACGATATTTTGCTGCTGTATGTTTCCAGATCGCTGAGCTCAGCTCGACGATAGCAGAGCTCAGTTCAACGATTTCAGATAACTTCCAGGATGTTTCTAAATTCAAATTCAAATCAGTTAGGAGTTATTCTGCAATTAATTCAAAGATTTCCTAGCCGTTCTCATTCATTTCTGGACCAAGTTTCAAGGGATTTTTCAAGGAATGTTTCTGTGGACTTTCCTCCAGAAGAGATTATGCAATTAAGGATGCAATCAATGCAGGCCAACGACTATTCTTGACAGAGAATGTTATTCTATTCTGTACCAGAGAATAAAAGACAGAATTTTTGAATCACTCACAGAACATAGATTACAGAGACGCATTCAAAAATTCTTCGGTCTAAAAGAATTCTCAAAAACACACATCCAAGGAGATCAAGCCTTCTCAAATCTTCAGATCTCTTTAGTTTTCAAAGTGTTCAAGGCCAACATACTTTCAAGACTCCAGACATTCAACATTTCAGCTATTGCTGAAATCATCTATTGCTGGAGTTCAATCTTTGAAGGCCTATCACCCTCAGCAAAGCTTTTCTTCCTGAAGATCTCAAGGATTCAGGGGGAGCTTTGACATCAACAATCCACATAGTCTTCTCAGTTGTTTGAGAAAGAGAAGACTTCCATCATTCTCTCACCCCCTCTCTGTAAAGGGTTTCTCAAACTCCCTTCAAAAGTTTGAGCTTGGTTTTTGAGCACCTTGTCAAAAGCTCATTGGTGGCAAGACACCTGATCAAAAAATCTGCTTTGGTTTTTAAGCATCTTATCAAAAGCTCATTGGTGCCCAGGACACCTGATCAACTCATCCTGCAGTGGATTCCTACCTAGGGTGGTAGAAGAGTGGATGTACCCAAGTTTAGGGGAACCACTATATTTCCTTGTGTCTTCTGGTTTTGCTTGTTTTCATTTTTGTTTCTGGCCTTGATTTTTCTGTGCTTAGTTTTTGTTTAACTTAGTGCTGTGATTAGATTTATTATTGCTTCCCTGCTCACTCTCATTACAACAATTGCTGTAAAAAGTTTCAAAGCACCATATACTCTATTCACCCCCCTCTAGAGTATATCAGATCTAGCTGCACTTTCAATTGGTATCAGAGCCAGGTTGGTTAAACATACCATACCTGATTGGTTGTACAGGCTAACACCTGAACCCAAAGATCCCAAACTAGATCTGCCTTTCTTTGGTATTTTATTATCAGATTTTGTTTTCACAAATCATGGCCCAAAACAAAGATTATGCTAGCACCAGACCTCCAGTGTGCAATCTATCCAAGTTTGCACTCTGGAAAGCAAGGATCAGACTTTACATGAATTCTATTGACGAAGATATCTTTAATTCTGTTTTGACAGTGTGTCCAAGACCCCCAGAGAACACAAGTACAAATGCTGTTCCACCTCCATCAGGAACAGATGCTGATATCAAGAGATGGAAAGTAGCTGATGCTAAGGCTATGAACATCCTAGCCCAGACAATGTCTGATGACATATTTCAAAAGGTAGCTGAATGTAATTCAGCCAAGGAAATTTGGGACAAGCTCTCAGAAATAGTCTCAGGCTCAGCTGATGAGAGAAAGGATAGAAGATCCAACCTCATCTCTCAATATGAGAATTTCAAGAAGGGAGAAACTGAGTCAGTGGGAGATATGTACAACAGACTAAGTCTAATTGTCAGTGAACTCAGGACACTGGACAAAGAGATTTCTCTAACAGAACTTAATGACAAGATCCTAATGTGCTTCCCCAGCACTTGGGATTCAAGAATCTGGCCAATTAAGGATGCCAGAAGTCTGAATGAGATCACCACTGAAGCTCTATTGGGTAAGCTCAAATCTTATGAGCTACTCATCAAAAATAGAGAGGAAGAACAGAAGGCTGCCTCACCAGCCACAAGAAAAGAGAAGACCATAGCATTCAAGGCAACTGAGGATCTGCCTGAAGATAAAGCTACAGGCAATGATGAACTACTCAGTCTGCTGGCCAAAAGATTTTACAAAATGGCCAGAAAGGACTTCAGAAGAAGATCATACAAGGAGCAGGATAAGCCAAGGTATGACAAGTCCATTAGTATTAATAAAGACATTATTTGCTTTGGTTGCAGAAAACCAGGGCACATAGTTCCAGACTGTCCAGAGAACAAGAACAAGGACAGAAGGGACAGGAAAGAAAGAAGAAAGGAGAAAGACTCCAAAAGGAATGGCAATGACAAACCTTCTTCAAGCAAAAACAAGCATACAAGAAAAGGGTTTGTTGCTGAATCCTGGAGTGAGACAGAAGAAGAGTCAGAAGCCTCATCCAGCTCCAGTGATGATGAGGATGATGCAGAAGAAAAGGAGTTCTGCATGATGGCAATCTTGCCTCACAGCATAATTCAGAGGAAGAGGAGTCAGAGTCAGACTCAGAGACTCAACCTGAAGAAGATCAGGTAATTGGTTCTTTTGATTTTAGTTCAGAAGATTTTAAATCTGAATTTAAAGCACTGTGTTTAGACCTGCTAAAGTCTGAGAAAGAGATTATCTCTCTCAGAAATCAATTATCTGAACACAATACTTTAAAGTCAGAAAACCTCAAACTCTCTCAGGAGTTGGAGTGTTGTAGGAAACAGATAGCCTCACTGAAAAGTGAGCTCTCTGAGGCCAAGAAGCTTGAAGAATCCCTCAATGGGAGAAGTATCAAGCTGATGGACATCACAAGCACAATGAACTCCAGATTCAACAGTACACTGGGCTTGGGTGCTTCATCCAGCCAACCTATAGTCCTAACAACTCCAATCAAATTCATTTCTGACAAAGGAAAGGGAGTTGTAGAGCTTGCTAGGAAAAATTCTGATCTGCCTCAGAAAACTAAGTCCCAGCAGAAATCGTCGAACGGAGATCGACGATCGCCGAATGAAGATCGACGATCGCGGAACGCAGCTCGACGATCTCAGGCAAAATCGTCGAACGCAGATCGACGATCTCAGCCACAGTCGTCGAACGCAGGTCGACGATCTCAAATACCTGACCTCAGCCATAGTCGACCGTCGAACGGAGCTCGACGATCTGACCCAAGATCGTCGAACGCAGCTCCAAGATCGTCGAACAGAGGTCAGAGCTCTGGAAAAGTTTTCAAAGGCAAATCAAAATTGAATCCTAAGGGTCCTTCATCCCAAATCTTTAACCCTTATACTGAATGGATTTTACCTCCAAGGAGATATCATCCTGAAGGATATAAGAGTCAACCAGGGATGTCTTTCATTTCAGAATTTAAAGGTTATCAACCTAGGCCCAAGGTAAACTGGGTCAAAAACAAATAAATTGTCTTATGTGCAGGTGAAGACCTATCCAACATCTAACCAGCAATGGTATTTGGATAGTGGGTGCTCTAAGCATATGACATGGAACAAGGACAACCTTACATCCTTCAGAGCCAAGCTTGGACCCAAAGTTATCTTTGGTGATTCAAACTTTGGACAGACTAAAGGATATGGTGCAGTCCAGATTGGTTCAGTAACTTTCAAGAAGGTAGCTTATGTGGAAGGACTGAAGCACAACCTAATTAGCATCAGTCAGCTGTGTGATGAAGGCTACCAGGTGACCTTCAGCAAAGCCTTATGCAAAATCAAGTCAGAGGACAACACAACTGTGTTGACAGGTAAAAAGAAAGGTAACATCTATCTAGGAGATTTTCTTTCAACTGATGTAGATATCTGCTTGTTTAATTCTGTCTGTAGACCAAATATTTTATGGCATAAGAGATTAGGACACCTAAACCTTAGAACTATTGCTAGACTATCCAAGGACAACCTTGTTAGAGGACTACCTTCTGGCCCCTACAAGAAGGAAGGACTCTGCAGGGCTTGTCAATTAGGCAAGCAAACTAAAAACAGCTTTAAGTCACTTAATAAGAGTGATTCACCTAGGATATTGTATCTGTTACACATGGATCTTTTTGGACCCATCACAGTACAAAGCCTAGGAGGGAAATCCTGCACTTTAGTAGTTGTAGATGACTTCTCTAGATTCACTTGGGTGTTCTTTCTAAGGAAGAAGTCTGATAACTTTAAGTGTCTGACAGAGTTTCTCAAATGTATACAGATTGAGTTCAATACTCACATTGCCCTGATCAGAAGTGATCATGGGACAGAGTTTGATTCTCTTCTTATGCAAGAGTTCTGTCAGAGTGAAGGGATCAGACATACTTTCTCAGCTCCTAGAACTCCTCAACAAAATGGGGTAGCTGAAAGGAAAAATAGAACCCTTATTGAATCTGCCACTACATTGTTGTCAGATGCTCATCTACCTCTATCCTTTTGGGCAGAGGCATTGAACACCTCCAACTATGTGCTGAACAGAAGTCTGATACATAAACTAAAGGGAAAGACTCCCTATGAATTACTCAAAGGGAAGAAACCTAAAATTGACTATTTTAGAGTCTTTGGTTGTATTTGCTACATTCACAATAATGACAAGAAATATTTAGCAAAATTTCAAGCCAAAGCTGATGAAGGAGTGTTTCTGGGATACTCCATGATCAGCAAGGCCTATAGGGTCTATAATAAATCATCTTTGAAAATTGAGGAATCTGTTCACATTTCATTTGATGAAACTAACATGTCTTTCAAGGAGAAGATTTCTTCTACCATAGAACCTTTGCAGGAACATTCTCTAGTTGAAGACTTGAACAAGTTACAAGTTATTCAAGAGGATGAAAGCAGTGAAGATGAAGGGAATGCTCAACATAATAAAAACAACTTGAAGAGCCAGTTGTTGTACCACAAGAGGAAACAACAACACAGGTTGGTGAACAATCAACACCCCCTGTTGATTTAGTGACATCAAGAGACCATCTAATTTCCCAAATAATTGGAGAAATCTCAGCTGGTGTGCAAACCAGAAATCAGGTCAACCAAAACCTATTGCACACCTGCTTCCTATCTCAAATTGAACCTCAGACCATTCAAGATGCAGAGCAAGATCCACACTGGATCATTGCAATGCAAGAGGAGTTGCATCAATTTGAGAGGAACAAAGTATGAGAATTAGTGCCAAAGCCCAAGGATCACTCCATTGTTGGAACAAAATGGGTATTCAGAAACAAATTGGATGATCAAGGAGTAATTATAAGGAACAAGGCAAGACTAGTTGCTCAGGGATACTCTCAAGAAGAAGGAATCTACTACGACCAGACCTTTGCACCAATTGCAAGATTAGAAGCCATCAAAATATTTCTAGCCTATGCAGCTCATAAAGGCTTCAGAGTATATCAGATGGATGTCAAAAGTGTAATGCCCCGAAACTCAAAGGAGCAAAGGGGGACGTTTTGGGCCAGTTTGGGTTCTGGCAGAAGGCACACGGCCTGGGACACGGGCGTGTCCCAGGGCGTGTCAAGCGTGTGTCGACACTTAGCCGCGAAGTCGTCGAGTTATACTCGATGATTCGTCGAGAATGGGCACACGGCCTGTGACACGGGCGTGTCGCAGGGCGTGTTGACCCGTGTCGACACTTAGCCGTAAAGTCATCGAGTTATACTCGACGATTCATCGAGAATGGGCACACGGCCTGCGACACGGGCGTGTCGACCCGTGTCGACGATCGTCCCGGGGAGTCGTCGAGATTCACTCGACGATCGTCGAGACAAGGCACACGGCCTAGGACACGGGCGTGTCCAAGGCCGTTTCATCAAGTCGTCAATCTTCCCTCGACGAATTGTCCCGTGTACACGGCCTGGGGTCCAGGCGTGTCAAGGTGACACGGGCAAGGACACGGGCGTGTCCTAGGACCCGTGCAGTGCTCGGGTTGAAAATGGGGGAAAAATCATGGGGTACACGGCCGGCTACACGGCCGTGTCAGCTGGAACACGGGCGTGTCAGCTCGAACACGGGCGTGTTCGATACCCGTGTGAGGGTCCAGGAGATTCGATTTTGACGGCGAATGCGGCACACGACCCTGGACACGGGCGTGTGCCAGGCCGTGTTCGGTCCAGATTGGGCATTTCAGCCCTGAATCAAATCCGTTCGTTTCCTTGATTGAAGATCTAACGGCGGGGGATGGTTCCTGAGAGGATATACCCGGGTTAGACTTAGAAAATCCATCACTTTCTTACCTTTTTCATCTCTCCAAACCCTTGGAGAAAGAGGAGAGCCCTTGGAGGAAGAAGAGCTAGATCCGCCATTGGAGGAGCTTCGGAGCTCCGAATCGCAAGCCGACTCCGGATCCACGGAGGCAACGCAAGTGCGTTGATTTCTATCCTATTACTTTTCGATGGCGTCAAATAGGAACTCAAGGGTAACGATCCTCATCTTGAGCATGAATCGCTCCTTTTCTTAGCATAGGAAGCCCGCTCTCGCGAGTTTGTGGAGAGTTGGAGGCGTTCCTTTGGGTAGATATGTAAAGTACCCGTTGTTTAGAGTCCGTATGCGAGAACGGACGTAGGCATTTTGTGTGAAGCCAACCCGGACATGTTAGTCTGGATCGGTGATGTTGCATTGCATAAGGCCGGAGAAGACTCCGTGCTATTGGGTGTTTTTCGGGTTTTCTACGCGGTAGATTGCAGTAGGGAGCCTTGGGGACTAACCCAAAGGTGCACCCGGAAAACTGGGCGGATACGAGATCTTGCCAACTTGGTGGCCTGAGAGCCAACTCGAACATAACCGGGTTATGTGTCTTGCGGTAGAATGGGACTCGGTGGAAGTTTGACCCGCGCAAATGGCTTAAATTGTCGTTGCGATGTGAGCACGGGTTAGATGGAACCGTACCCGCTTTATGTCGTTCGGTTAGAGAGACCTAAGGTTACGTGGCACTCGCCGTTGGCATAGATGTGAGTCTTCGGCGGTCAATGGCTTAAATTGACGTGACCAATGCCAGGAAGACGAATTGCTCATAGGAATGGCCGTCTAAGTGGCGGTGGTGAGTCCGGAATGTTAATGGCTTTAATTGACGTGACATCGACCGGTTCACCGAGAATGTGCCCTGAGTGCACGGGATGTGTGGCCGTACGAGCCAACGTCTGTGATGAAATGGCTATGGTTATATGCATTGCTCGCTTGTGCTAATGAAATGCAGGGAAGGAGCATCGCCGCCCCGAGTTGGGGGCGGGATCGTTTTAATTTGGTCAGCATTGCTGACCGTTGCCTTGTTTGCCACCGTGCGGTGGTTTGTTGCTTGCAGGTGCAGCTGGACCAAGCGGTCAATAGCGGGCTAAAGCCCTTTTTGCGAAGCTGGCCCTCGAAGGCCCAAGTGGAAATGTTTTCTGTTTTATTCATGTATGACCGGCCTGCGTGCCGAGGTTTGTAAATCATGTATTATTCAAGTGAAACATTTTGTAAGGCCTTAAGGCCGATTTTGGGTATTTTGTATACATTCCTAATTATGTACTAGTGGACATTCGTGCTCTAATGCTGGGTTCTTGTTTACAACTTATATAAACTGCTTCCGCTAGAATGCTCTGTGTAGGACGTTGAGATTGGTTGGATGGTTTCCATACGTAACCACCCGGTCTGTCTGTGGTATATGGCATCGGGCCCCGGCCAGACCTACTGCTATATGTTATGCGACGGATAGGGGGTGTTACAATTTGGTATCAGACTACTGGTTTTGGTCGGGCTTAAAGTGAATTCGTGGGCGAATTCTTTTTAAGGGGTGGTGAGCACATTGTGTGCGTCATCGTTATAATGGTAAAAGAACCCATGAATGTCCACTTAGGAATGAAAATACTCGTGTTTGAGGAACCTGCGTGTTCCTATAATTGCTGTTTGCAATGTTATGTGGTCGCTTAACGGTGTTTTGTACCACTATAGGTGACCAGAAGTGGTGTTGGGCCATCAGAACGCCGAGTTTCTGAGGCTAGCAGTGCACCGGATGTTGCTCCCGCAACACCTCTATCGGCTGAGAATATACGTTTGGTGGCTGAAGCGGTGTTGGCCGTGATAAATGCGCAGCCTGGAAGGCAAGCGCAGCAGCCCGCTCCTGCGATGAAGCAAGTACCTCTGCGAGAGGCTGAGCCGAGGAGGGTGGAACAAGTGGTTTTGGAACCGATAGTGCCAAGGAGGGCCACTGAGAGGCAGTTGAAGCATGTAATGAGCTTTAACCCTCCGTTATTCTCGGGGTTGGGAACCCCATCTCAGGCTGAAGAGTGGCTCTCTAGGGTGAAGAGAGTCATGACGGCGACGGAGACGGAGGAGTGGCAAATGACCACCATCGCTACGTTCCTGCTGGACGGTGAAGCAAGGATGTGGTGGGAAGGATTGGAGCTGCATCATTTGAGAGGTAGACAACTGATAGACGTTCCGATGGAAGAGTTCTCGGGATTGTTCTTAGCAAGATACCTCCCTTCTACTCAGAGGATTTCAATGGAGAATGAGTTCCTGAAGTTGGTGCAGGGTGAGAGGAGCGTGGATGAATATCTCCACGAGTTTACGCGGTTGAGTCGTTATGCTAGCTCCACCATCATGGATGAGGAGCGCAAGACTAATCGTTTTTATGAAGGCTTGAGGGATGAGCTGAGACTATTACTGTCGGGGCCGATGACGCAGGGTTTCTTAACCTTGGTCAATACTGCCCGGTCCTTGGAGAAGGACATGAAGAATGTACAAGCGAAGAAAGGCTTGGCTGATAAGAAATCTGAGTTCAGAGTGCCGACTACTTCAAAGTCCGGCTATCGGAGGTCTTTCAAGAAGCATAGGACTTCGGGTCCAGCTCCTTCTGGTGCTTCTGGGGCGACTACGAGTCGGACCCCGGGCGCGTGTTTTACATGCGGAAAGACGGGGCACTTTGCCCGTGATTGTTGGAGCGGACGTCCTAAGTCCGAGAGGAGGCCGGGAGCCACTTATGAAGAGAAGGGAAAGGCGGTGGAGTCGACCGCATCCCATTATGCTCCGGCCCAACCAAGGGTCTACAATCTTGGCCAACAGGAGGCCATTAAACAAGCTGATGTGGTGACAGGTACGGTTTAATTTATAGCAAGTCAATTTCCTTTATATGCTTGTTATGCACATGTTACCTTACCACTACTTGTTTAGGATTTGTTTTGATTTGTGAAAATCCGGCACGAGCACTCTTCGATACGGGAGCTTCACACTCCTTCTTGTCCGAAGGATTTATATTACGCATCGGGGTCCCTTCCTTCGATGGCGAAGGATAAGTTGGATGTGTTGTTGCCCAATGGGTGTTCGATGCAAGCGGATAGGATCTGCGATGTTAAGATTCGTATTGGGGAGCAGGAGTTCGACCTGCGAGCGTCTTTACTTCCGTTAGTGGAGTTCGACGTCATATTTGGCATGGACTGGCTCTCGGAGCAGCAGGCCCATATAGATTGCGGTAGCAAGGAAGTCAAGCTGGGAGTAAGTCGTGAGACGACTTTTACGGGCTTAAAGGGGTCGAGCAAGACGTTGATGTCTGCTCTTCAGGTGGTGAAGGCGGTTCGTGCCGGTGCAGAACTGTTCTTTACACTAGTGGAGGTTGCAAAGCCGAAGCCCGCTTTGGATTGTATTTCAGTGGTATCGGAATACCCTGATGTGTTCCCCGCAGATCTTCCTGGAGCCCCGCCTCAACGGGAGATAGATTTCATGATCGAGCTAGTGCCAGGTGCGAAGCCTGTGTCACGATCTCCGTATCGGCTAGCGCCTAAGGAAATGGCGGAGCTGAAAGTTCAACTGCAAGAGTTGTTGGAACAAGTGTATGTGCGCCCGAGTTCTTCGCCTTGGAGCGCACCGGTCCTCTTTGTTAAGAAGAAGGACGGAAGCTTGAGGTTGTGTATTTATTATCGGGAGCTAAACAAGCTGACTGAGAAGAACAAGTACCCGATCCCTAGGATTGATGATCTCTTTGATCAGTTAGTCGGGTCGACGGTGTACTCGAAGTTAGATCTCAAGTCTGGGTACTATCAGCTGCGGATAAGGGAGAGTGATATCCCGAAGACAGCATTTAGTACGAGATACGGGCATTATGAGTTTACGGTCATGCCGTTTGGGCTGACTAATGCGCCGTCAGTATTCATGGATTTGATGAACAGGACGTTCAGGGAGTACTTGGACCATTTCGTGATCGTCTTCATCGACGATATTTTGGTGTACTCTCAAAGTGAGGAAGATCACTTCAAGCATCTTCATTTGGTGTTGGAGACGCTAAGGAGAAACCAGTTGTATGCCAAGTTCTCGAAGTGCGAGTTTTGGCTATCCTCAGTGGCGTTCCTCGGGCATATAGTGAGTGGAGAGGGTATTGCTGTGGATCCGGCGAAGATTGTTGCGATACGGGAGTGGCCTGAGCTTGCTACGGTAGCAGAAGTCCGGAGCTTTTTGGGGCTTGCCGGCTATTATAGGCGCTTCGTAGAGAACTTCTCGCGGATAGCGTTACCTCTCACTACTTTGACGAGGAAGGAGCATAAGTTCGTTTGGACGCCAGAGTGCGCGCGAGCTTTTGAGGAACTGAAGTGTCGGTTGACCACGGAGCCTGTGCTGAGTTCGCCATGTGGAACCGAAGGCTATGAGATATATAGCGATGCTTCGGGCAGCGGTTTGGGTTGCGTGCTACTGCAGCACGGAAGCGTGATAGCTTATGACTCGAGACAGCTAAAAGTGCACGAGAGGAATTATCCGGTCCATGACTTGGAGTTAGCGGCCGTGATTTTTGCCTTGAAGCTGTGGAGACACTATTTGTACGGTGTGAAGATTGATATCTACACCGATCACAAGAGCCTAAAGTACCTGATAGATCAGAAGGATCTGAATATGCGGCAGCATAGAAGGATGGAGTTCCTGGGGGACTATACATTCAAGATCCACTACGTGCCTGGCAAAGGGAATGCGGTTGCGGACGCGTTGAGTCGCCGAGCCCCAGCTCAAGCCAATTGGCTATCGGTGCATGATGAGCGGTTGGTGTGGGAGTTGGAGGCGCTGGAGATTGTTTGTGTGGACAGACAAGCAAGTGCTGAAGCAGTTCTGAATTGGACTGAAGTCCAATATGACCTGGCTGATCGGATTCGGCAGGCTTTGGATTTGGATGCTCATATGAAGCAGTTCATGATAGAGGCTCTGGATGGGTCAAATTCCCAATTCGTCGTGGAGGACGGATTGCTGTGGAAAGACGGTCGTTTGTGCGTCCCAAGTGTGGGCAATTTACGGGTTGAGTCGTTGTACGAGGCGCACCATACCAAGTACTCAATTCACCCGGGGAGCACGAAGATGTACCGTGATATAAAGAAACTATTTTGGTGGCCGGGTTTGAAAAAGGATGTGGCGCTATACGTAGCGAAGTGCCAAACCTGCGCCTTGTTAAAGGCGGAGTGCCAAAAGCCGGGAGGATTCCTTATGTCCTTGCCTATTCCGGAGTGGAAATTTGACGACATATCTATGGATTTTGTGCACGGTTTGCCAAGATCGCAAAAGGGGAACGACGCCATTTGGGTGATCGTGGATCGATTAACGAAGGTATCGCATTTTATTCCGCATAGGAAGGATGATCCGGTGGAGAAGCTGGCAAAGCTATATGTGGATAACATAGTGCGGCTTCATGGTGTGCCCCGCAGCATCGTGAGTGACCGAGATGGGCGGTTCACGTCCAATGATTGGAGGCTGGTGCAGCAAATGTTGGGAACTAAGTTGAAGTTCAGCACAGCCTTCCATCCGCAAACAGATGGGCAGACCGAGAGGGTCAATAGAACCATGGAAGACATGCTTCGCATGTGTGTCTTGGATTTCGGAAAGCAATGGGAAGACCACCTTTATTTGGTGGAGTTCGCATAGAACAACAGCTACCAAGCAAGTATTCAGATGGCGCCCTTCGAGGCCCTATATGGTAGAAGATGTCGCACGCCGTTGTCTTGGATAGAAACGGCTGAGTCAAAGTTGTATAAGCGATCGGAAGTAGAGGGTGCTACTTCTTTGGTGAGAACCATTCGGGAGAGGTTGCTTATTGCTCAGGACCGGCAAGCAAAGTACTATAATGCCAAGCACAGGAACGTGGAGTTCGCTGTGGGCGATTATGTATACTTAAAGATCAAGCCATTCAAGGGTGTCTCGCGGGTGCGGCGGTTGAAAAAGCTAAGCCCAAGATACCTTGGACCGTTCGAGGTTCTGGAGCGAGTGGGAGAAGCGGCCTATAGATTGAAGCTTTCAGTGGAGCTAAGTGGTTTACACGATGTATTCCATATTTCGGTGCTTTGGAAGGCGGTGCAAGAGCCTACGCAAGTGATCGCGGTCGATCAAGTGCCGGTGGAAAGTGGGCTAACGACAAAGGTCAAGCCCGTGCGGATTGAGGACTCGGAGGTCAAGCGGCTACGCAATAAAGAGATCAGGATGGTCAAAGTCCGGTGGGACAATTGCGGTCGCGAGGAGCTCTCTTGGGAGCGAGAGCAGACGATGCTTGACGAATATCCGGAGTTGTTCCGCTCAGGTACAAATTTTGTTTTTGTACATGTTTTTCCCTTTATGAAATTTCGTGGGCGAAATTCTTTTAAGAGGGGTAGAGTTGTAACGCCCCGAAACTCAAAGGAGCAAAGGGGGACGTTTTGGGCCAGTTTGGGTTCTGGCAGAAGGCACATGGCTTGGGACACGGGCGTGTCCCAGGGCGTGTCAAGCGTGTGTCGACACTTAGCCGCGAAGTCGTCGAGTTATACTCGACGATTCGTCGAGAATGGGCACACGGCCTGCGACACGGGCGTGTTGCAGGGCGTGTTGACCCGTGTCGACACTTAGCCGTGAAGTCGTCGAGTTATACTCGACGATTCGTCGAGAATGGGCACACGGCCTGCGACACGGGCGTGTCGCAGGGCGTGTCGACCCGTGTCGACGATCGTCCCGGGGAGTCGTCGAGATTCACTCGACGATCGTCGAGACAAGGCACACGGCCTAGGACACGGGCGTGTCCAAGGCCGTGTCATCAAGTCGTCGATCTTCCCTCGATGAATTGTCCCGTGTACACGGCCTGGGGTCCAGGCGTGTCAAGGTGACACGGGCAAGGACACGGGCGTGTCCTAGGACCCGTGCAGTGCTCGGGTTGAAAACGGGGGAAAAATCATGGGGTACACGGCCGGCTACACGGGCGTGTCAGCTGGAACACGGGCGTGTCAGCTCGAACACGGGCATGTTCGATACCCGTGTGAGGGTCCAGGTGATTCGATTTTGACGGCGAATGCGGCACACGGCCCTGGACACGGGCGTGTGCCAGGCCGTGTTCGGTCCAGATTGGGCATTTCAGCCCCGAATCAAAACCGTTCGTTTCCTTGATTGAAGATCTAACGGCGGGGGATGGTTCCTGAGAGGATATACCCGGGTTTGACTTAGAAAGTCCATCACTTTCTTACCTTTTTCATCTCTCCAAACCCTTGGAGAAAGAGGAGAGCCCTTGGAGGAAGAAGAGCTAGATCCGCCATTGGAGGAGCTTCGGAGCTCCGAATCGCAAGCCGACTCCGGATCCACGGAGGCAACGCAAGTGCGGTGATTTTTATCCGATTACTTTTCGATGGCACCAAAGAGGAACTCAAGGGTAACGATCCTCATCTTGAGCATGAATCGCTCCTTTTCTTAGCATAGGAAGCCCGCTCTCGCGAGTTTGGGAGAGTTGGAGGCGTTCCTTCGGGTAGATATGTAAAGTCCCCGTTGTTTACAGTCCGTATGCGAGAACGGACTTAGGCATTTTGTGTGAAGCCTACCCGGACATGTTAGTCTGGATCGGTGATGTTGCATTGCATAAGGCCGGAGAAGACTCCGTGCTATTGGGTGTTTTTCGGGTTTTCTACGCGGTAGATTGCAGCAGGGAGCCTTGGGGACTAACCCAAAGGTGCACCCGGAAAACTGGGCTGATACGAGATCTTGCCAACTTGGTGGCCTGAGAGCCAACTCGAACATAACCGGGTTATGTGTCTTGCGGTAGAATGGGACTCGGTGGATGTTTGACCCGCGCAAATGACTTAAATTGTCATTGCGATGTGAGCACGGGTTAGATGGAACCGTACCCGCTTTATGTCGTTCGGTTAGAGAGACCTAAGGTTACGTGGCACTCGCCGTTGGCATAGATGTGAGTCTTCGGCAGTCAATGTCTTAAATTGGCGTGACCAATGCCAGGAAGACGAATTGCTCATAGGAATGGCCGTCTAAGTGGCGGTGGTGAGTCCGGAATGTTAATGGCATTAATTGACGTGACATCGACCGGTTCACCGAGAATGTGCCCTGAGTGCACGGGACGTGTGGCCGTACGAGCCAACGTCTGTTATGAAATGGCTATGGTTATATGCATTGCTCGCTTGTGCTAATGAAATGAAGGGAAGGAGCATCGCCGCCCCGAGTTGGGGGCGGGATCGTTATAATTTGGTCAGCATTGCTGACCGTTGTCTTGTTTGCCACCGTGCGGTGGTTTGTTGCTTGCAGGTGCAGCTGGACCAAGCGGTCAATAGCGGGCTAAAGCCATTTTTGCGAAGCTGGCCCTCGAAGGCCCAAGTGGAAATGTTTTCTGTTTTATTCATGTATGACCGGCCTGCGTGCCGAGGTTTGTAAATCATGCATTATTCAAGTGAAACATTCTGTAAGGCCTTAAGGCCGATTTTGGGTATTTTGTATACATTCCTAATTATGTACTAGTGGACATTCGTGCTCTAATGCTGGGTTCTTGTTTACAACTTATATAAACTGCTTCCGCTAGAATGCTCTGTGTAGGAAGTTGAGATTGGTTGGATGGTTTCCATACGTAACCACCCGGTCTGTCTGTGGTATATGGCGTCGGGCCCCGGCCGGACCTACTGCTATATGCTATGCGACGGATAGGGGGTGTTACAAAAAGTGCCTTCTTGAATGGAGACATCAAAGAGGAAGTTTATGTCAGACAACCTCCAGGTTTTATCTCTCCAACTTTTCCCGATTATGTTTTTAGACCGAACAAAGCATTACATGGTCTCAAGCAGGCTCGTAGAGCATGGTATGAGACCCTAGCATGCTTTCTCTTGGAAAATGGTTTTATAAGGGGTAGAGTAGACCAAACTCTTTTCATTAGAACCCATAAGTCCCATACCCTACTAGTACAAATTTATGTAGATGACATTATTTTTGGTTCTACTGACTCCAAACTGTGCAGAAGGTTTTCTAACCTGATGCATTCTAAATTTGAGATGAGTAGCATGGGTGAGCTATCCTTCTTCCTAGGATTGCAAGTCAAGCAACATACTGAAGGCATCTTTATTTCTCAAACCAAATATGCATATGAACTGGTTAAGAAATTTGGTATGTCTGAGGCATCTTGTATGAAAACACCCATGCCTACTAATGCTGTATTGGATGCTGATGAACATGGGAAACCTGTTGATCAGACAACATATAGAGCAATGATTGGCTCTTTACTGTATCTTACAGCTAGTAGACCAGATATAATGTTTGCTACATGTATATGTGCTAGGTTCCAAGTAAGCCCTAGAGAGTCACACCTAACTTTAGTAAAGAGGATTCTCAGGTATGTTAAAAGTTGTCCAAATCTAGGTCTCTGGTATCCAAAGGATTCAGCATTTGATTTAACTGGATTCTCAGATGCTGATTATGCTGGATGCAGAATTGACAGGAAGAGCACCAGTGGAACTTGTCAGTTCCTTGGTGACAGGCTTGTCTCTTGGTTTTGTAAGAAACAAACATCTGTGTCAACTTCAACTGCTGAAGCTGAATATATGGCTGCAGGCAGTTGTTGTTCACAAATCTTGTGGATTCAAAACCAACTCCTAGACTATGGCTACAACTTAGAGAAGTCTAAAATCTTTTGTGATAACACAAGTGCTATTTCCATAGCTCAAAATCCAGTCCTCCGTAGTAGGACAAAACACATAGAGATTAGGCATCACTTCTTAAGGGATAATGTTGAAAAGAATAAAATTGAATTACAATATATCCCAACTGATCTACAAAGGGGAGATATTTTCACCAAGCCATTGGATGAAAAGAAACACACCTTCTTCCTAAATCAGTTAGGAATGTTAGATGGAGTAAGTCTTAAATAATATCCAAGATTTTAAAAGTTTAAAAATTGACCAAGACTAGGCAAACATTCTGATTTTTCTTAGTGTCTAGAATTTTTCTGATCACTGAACTGCGCTCGACGATTTGCCCCAAGATCGTCGAACGGAGATCGACGATTGCCAAAAATCGTCGAACTGAGTTCAGCGTCTATCAGATAGTATGAACTATCTCTTCCGGTCAACGATCGTCGAACGGTGCTCGACGATTACGTTCTCTGAACGATCGTCGAACGGAGCTCGACGCTCTCCAATATCGTCGAACGGAGATCGACGATATTGAAGACTCTTCAGATTCCTTTAGAAGCCTCGATCGTCGAACTGAGTTCAACGATCTTTCCAATTCTGCGTCGAAACCTAATATAAAACTCTTTTTTCGCCGTCGTTCTCATTTGCGCTTTCGATTTCTCTGCAAGAATTTTCTTTCCCTCCAAACAGTTCTACACTTGGTCGTTTTGTTTGTTGAATTTCTGCAGGTACCCATGGCTGTGTCAGTTACTGTTCTTGCTGCAATGAAGTTTGATGCCGGTTTTGACATTGATATAGAATCCTTCAGCACGACTGACCAGATTTTTCAAGATATACTGGGTTTGTTCAAGGACCAGAATCTGACTGCCATAATGACCACCAAGATCATGCTGGCTTCTGATGAAATAAAGGAGTGGGTTTATACTGCCCATAATCAAGATAACAACACTATTGTTGGGTCAATAGCTGGAACTCAGGTACCCTTGACCCCAACCATTCTATCAGAAGTTTTTGAATTGAGAAATGGAGAAGATTCTGCTGAGTTATCTGGAGAAGAATATTCTGAACTGCTTGCCAGGATGGGTCATCCAGAGGGAAACCCTAACAAGCTCTTCAAAAGGAACCTGTCTGTAAAATATAGGTTCATGGCAGATGTGGTTGGGAAAGTGCTACTGGCAAAGCACTCTGCCCATGATACAATATCAAGATATTAGCTCTGCCTCATGGGAGCTCTTGTGGACAAGAAGAATCTAAATTGGGGAGAGGTTTTCTTTGACCTCATCAAAAAGAAAATCAACAAAAGTTTTGTTAATTTTGGGAGAATTATTGGAGTATTTCTGCAGCACAGGTGCCCTGCCTTGCTGGTCTCCTCTGGAGTTCATATTAATGCCTCCAAGAGATTGTCTTGTGCCCTCTTTGGAAAGTGGGACAGACAAATAAGCAAGCCTAGCAGGCCCTCCTCCAGTACCCCTTCAGGGACAAGGACTCCAAGATTCACTCCTCCACAGGTCTCTGCCCCTGCAGATGACCTGGCTGCTGTTGCTGCCTCTCCTCCTCCTCCAACTCCATCCCTTCCCCTACCATCCACCATTCCAGCTCCCTCCACCATCATCATATCCAGCCCATCTCCAACATCAACACCCTCTCCAGAACCTAATCTACCTCCACCAGCAGACCAATTCCACCCACTATTCTCCTATCCTCCACCAGATATCACCTCATCACCCTCCATTCCATCCTTCACCCTACTTGATGAGTCCTTTATGGATGATTCCCCATCATCTCCTCCTGAGTTACCTTCCTCCTCCACTTCATTTCAAGACCTCCTACACCAGATCATTGATCAACCAACATTCACCCCATCCATCTCCATTCCCCTATCCTCCATTTCCACCTTGCCAACACCTCAGCCATCCCTTCCACAATTCTCCCGCTCTCCACTTCCAGAACCTTCAGCTGCTTCCATACCTTCTACCTCTGCTCCAGCTCTTGAGCAAGTAGACCTCTCATCCCTTGCTGACAGGCTGTTTGAGCTACTTGCCCCCAGGCTCTCTCTATTGTTGGAGACCTCCTTGGCTCCTCTGCACCTGTCAGTGGCAGCCCTTTCTGCCAGGCTCTCTTCCCTCTTCCCTCAGGCAGCACCTACAGCAGTGTGCCTTGATCCAGACATGTCTGCATCTAGGCAGGGGGAGATGCCATATGAAGTGGATCTTCATGCTGTTGCTGCTGCTGCTTCTGTAAGCTCTCTGTCTGCTGCTGCTGTTAGTTCTGCTTCTTCTGCTGCTCCTCCTGTTGCTGTTGCTGTGCCTCAAGCACAAAGTCAGATTTCAACTGCAGTCCTTGTAATAGACCTCAGGTCTTTGCTATCAGCTTTTGATTCTGCTTTCTTCAGTTGTCTGCCAGAGGTTAATGCTGTCCAGCCTCCAGAAGACTTATCCAAGGCACTTGTGCCATTTTCTTGCTGTGACCCTAGCATTATCACCTCTTTTGTAAATTCAGTAACTGCTGCTGCTGGAAATATTGATACTGCTGCTGAAGTTCCTACTGTTTCTGATGAACCATCTTCCAAGGACATTCTGATGTCAGAGGCCACTGAATTTGAGCCTTCTGCAGTCCTTGATGATGTTCCTTCTGTTTCTACTGCTGATAGTGAATCTGCTGTTTCTACTGTTGTTAGTGAAGCTGTTGCTGTTGTCATCTCTCCAGAGCCTGCTGCTGCTGCTATTGTTGTTTCTACTTCTACTCCATCTGCTGCTTCACCCTCAATATCTGCTGCTGTTTCTTCTGTCACTGTTTCAACACCTGCTGCTACAACTTTGCCTCATCTGCTTCTGCTCAACTTAAGAAGGATCTAATGAAGAAAATAGATGCTCTCTATGATGACCAGAGTTCTGAGAGTGATGAATTTAAAACAGACTCTGATGATTCTTCTGCTACCATTGCCAGGAAAAGAAAGGCAAGGAGCAAAGAATTGAAAAGGGTACCTCCTGCTAAAGTTTAAGATAACAATGATATCCCATATTACATTTTACATGACTGCCCAATCATTGAACACTGGATGCAATACTCTAAAAATCAGCTGAAAGCAATGAAGAAAAAGAGAAAATATGAGAAGGGTTCATCCCAATTCCAGCACTCTCATCCTCCTCCACCACCTCCTCCTGATGCAGGTGCAGGTGGAAGCTCTGCAAGTCAACCCCCAGCCAGAAGTCAGGCTCCCTATCAACCTCATGCCAGATCTTACCATAGGGAAAGCCAATCCAGGGTTTCACATTCTAAGAGAGGAGGATACAGAGGTAATCAAAGAGATATTCAAGTATATTCCAAAGGGTACTCCAAGCAACACCCATATTCTAGGGGATGACAAATTTCTTCTGATACAACTTCTGGTCCTTTCCCCTACAAGCTGAAAGAGACTGTGTCTGCCAGGCCTCCTCAAGACAATCCCTCCAATAGGTATGAGCCACCTGTACCTTTTGAGGACCCTGAAAATAATCCAGCTGCTTGGACTGCCAGATTAAAGGAATTAGCTGCACTGGATCAAATTAAAAAGGCCAGAGAACAAGGATTAGATTCTTCCAACATTTCTACTATGTCTGAACAGAGACAAAAAGAACTAGAGAGATATGCTTCAAGTAAATTCTTTGATGCTGACAGATACATGAAATTACATACTGAAGCTGTGGTTCCCAGGCCTAAAAAGCAAACATATTTGGGTGCAGCAGATGATACCAGATCCAACAAGGAAGCCCTCAATCCTAACAGAGAGATTAAACTTGTTAAAGGCAAAGAGAAGAAATGATATTGTAAGGTGACAATTTCTGTGATTTCTGATTGCTATCTGGATGATATATATTTCTGTGATTCTGCATGTCTAGCTGTTGTTTTTATGTTTTACTGATTGTATGTTGTTATTTAAATTTTATCCAAAGTCTGAAAATAATAATCCTAACCCAAATAGGGGGAGATTGTTGGAACACCCTATTACTAATTTGGGTCAGGATCACTATGTCTCTAGGAATCCTTTGCTTGACCTCCTGTATAGCTCAATAGGTCAACTAGAATTGAGTCTAAGTGTTAGAAGTCTAGGTTTGGAAGCTGCCATGAAGACCAAGATTTTGTATTTGGAGACTAAGTCATATCGTCGAGCTCAGCACGACGATTCGTTGAACTCCGATCGACGATCGTCTTGCTCAACTTCGACAGATCGTCGAACTCCATTCGACGATCGCTGAGCTCAACTTCATTATATCGTCGAACTCCATTCGACGATCGGTGAGCTCAGGTCGACGATTTTGACTCTGCTTTGGATCTTTATCTCTGAGCTCAGTTCGACGATCTTTGAGCTCAGATCGACGTTATTTTGCTGCTGTATGTTTCCAGATCGCTGAGCTCAGCTCGACGATACCAGAGCTCAGTTCGACGATTTCAGATAACTTCCAGGATGTTTCTAAATTCAAATTCAAATCAGTTAGGAGTTATTCTGCAATTAATTCAAAGATTTCCTAGCCGTTCTCATTCATTTCTGGACCAAGTTTCAAGGGATTTTTCAAGGAATGTTTCTGTGGACTTTCCTCCAGAAGAGATTATGCAATTAAGGATGCAATCAATGCAGGCCACCGGCTATTCTTGACAGAGAATGTTATTCTATTCTGTACCAGAGAATAAAAGACAGAATTTTTGAATCACTCACAGAACAGAGATTACAGAGACACATTCAAAAATTCTTCTGTCTAAAAGAATTCTCAAGAACACACATCCAAGGAGATCAAGCCTTCTCAAATCTTCAGATCTCTTTAGTTTTCAAAGTGTTCAAGGCCAACATACTTTCAAGACTCCAGACATTCAACATTTCAGCTATTGCTGAAATCATCTATTGCTGGAGTTCAATCTTTGAAGGCCTATCACCCTCAGCAAAGCTTTTCTTCTTGAAGATCTCAAGGATTCAGGGGGAGCTTTGACATCAACAATCCACATAGTCTTCTCAGTTGTTTGAGAAAGAGAAGACTTCCATCAATCTCTCACCCCCTCTCTGTAAAGGGTTTCTCAAACTCCCTTCAAAAGTTTGAGCTTGGTTTTTGAGCACCTTGTCAAAAGCTCATTGGTGGCAAGACACCTGATCAAAAAATCTGCTTTGGTTTTTGAGCACCTTATCAAAAGCTCATTGGTGCCTAGGATACCTGATCAACTCATCCTGCAGTGGATTCCTACCTAGGGTGGTAGAAGAGTGGATGTACCCAAGTTTAGGGGAACCACTATATTTCCTTGTGTCTTCTGATTTTGCTTATTTTCATTTTTGTTTCTGGCCTTGATTTTTCTGTGCTTAGTTTTTGTTTAACTTAGTGTTGTGATTAGATTTATTATTGCTCCCCTACTCACTCTCATTACAACAATTGTTGTAAAAAGTTTCAAAGCACCATATAATCTATTCACCCCCCTCTAGAGTATATTAGATCTAGCTGCACTTTCAGATTGGCTAGGCGAGTGGAACCTTGTGGTCCACTCGCAGGAGGCGAGATGGGGCTCAGCGCTGTGGGTGAGACATCCTTTGTGGCGCGACCTGGCCCTTGAGGGCGAGATGGATCTTATAAGGTGGGAGGCCAGCGAGATGAGAAGGTTGGCTCGTCTCGCCCGCTCGTCATTTCCCCACTCGCCATATAGAAGGAAGGATGTTTTTACCATCTTACCCCCAAGGGGGATTTTACTGTTCTACCCCGGGTAATTTTACCCTTCTACCCTTGGTGGTCTGCATATAGCCCTTCAGAACAGCGGAGTTTGGCTGTTGGTAGACCCAACCCAAGGTATTTTGGTAATTTCAGGTCAGTTCAGTATGGTTATTTGTAGTTCAGACTCAGAGGCCTATAAATAGCCGATAAGGTGCCTTGAACAGGTTGTTTAACCTTTCCATATTCTTCCTCAGAGGCACCTAGCTCAGCATTAGTTAGGGTGGGGGAGAACATCAGTTTCTTCCGGGTAAGAGGTGGGACCTCCGAGCTGAGACCATCGGTCTGTTTCTGGTCCTGTGACTCACGTCGGGATGGCCGTTCGAGAAGAGTGTGTGCTGCAACTATAGGTCCGAACTCTAGGAGGAACCGGGTGACTGGTTTCAACAATGGTTTTGTCCAGCTCTTCTCTTTCTTGTCCATGAAGGACTTCTCCTACTTGCCTTTGTGCTGGTGGTGTTTCTTCTTAGCAGCTTCCTTTCTCTTCACTGGGCACTCAACTATCACATGCCTAGGTTTGCTGCAATAGTGGCAAACAACTTTAGAGGAATTATGTTCACTAGATTTAGAATCATACCTATCAGCCTTGGAATGATTCCTCATGTGTTGAGAAGAGGTGGAAGGTCTCCTCTTCCAATGCTTCTTCTTCATCAGCTTCTAAAAGTTCCTAGAGAAGGCAGTAAAGTCCTCATCTGACATGAGGCTATCTGATGTATCTGACTATGAGCTATCTGAATCAGTTGGTCTTCATGGAGGAGAGGGAATCCTCTCCTTGCCCTTCCTAATACTGTCTGCCTTGTATGCCATGGAATTCTCCTTGACTTGGGATCTGCTAGTGGCCTCCTCCCCTTTTCTGGCAGCTAGCAGCATCTCATAGGAGAGCATCATTCCAAATAATATTTGAGGAGAAGTCTCAGCAAGCTTGGCCACTTCTCTTATAACATAAATCTTAGTATCTCAGACTTTAGTTAGAGATCTTAGGAACTTGTCATTAATTTCATAATGACTGAAGACCCTCCCATAGGTCCTCAGTTCATTAATGATCCTGAAAAATCTTTTATAGCAAGTATCTATGTTCTCTTTCAGTGATTATCTGAAAGCCACATAATATTGGTTAAACATGGTCTTTCTATCATCTCTAACATCTTTAGTACCCTCCATGTAGACCACAAGGGTATCCCTCATCTCTTTGGAGGTCTGTCCGTGGACCAAGTTCTGAAAGGTAGAATCATCAATAGCACTGACTATGATGTTCTGGGCTCGCTTGTCCGATGCAGCCAACAAGACCTCATCCTTGGTCATTTCTATATAAGACTTGGGAGTTTGTTCATTGAAATCTAGAATTGAGATCTTCATAGGGATGAAGGGCCCCTCTCTGACAGTCACAAAGATTTTAGGGTCAGAGGCTTCCATGAATAGACTGACCCTCTCCTTACAGATTCCAAAACTCTCCTTCCTGTAGATTTGGAGTTTCATGGAACCCAGCTCCTTATGGTTCTCTCTAGACCCATAAGTACAGATCTGTAGCTACCTTTGGAGATCACTAAGATTGTTAAATTCTTTTTGAGTAATCTCTCTCTGATACCACTAGAAAGTCTTTGTTTTCATGGTAACTTGCAACCTAGAGGGAGACGGTGTGAGGGATGAATATGCTTATTTAAATCTTTTGACTATATTTTAATTTCATCCTTCAATACTTAGTGTGTTGGCAGTTGATTAGCTTTCAAGAACCTACACAAAGAAAACAACACAGAAAAGCACACACAGAAATTTATAGTGGTTCCCCAAATTATGGGTTCATCCACTCTCCTCCCACCTTTCTAATTTTCAGTTAGACAAGACACTTCTCCAAAACTCAGCTCAAAGAGCTTACACCTCAGATCCCTCAGGATCTCTCAGTCTCCTCCAAGACTTATAACCCAGGAACAAGCGCCCTATAGCTCAGTGATCAGCATATCTCCTACCTTATGCCCAAAGGCCCTACTACTCAGGCTGAGAGGACAGCCCTACCTCAGATCCACATGTGATCCTACCTCAAAAAGAATGACTCTCATACCTCAGGATGTAAAGCCCGACCTTAGATCCAAAGGATCATATAACTCAGACACATGTGCCCTACAACTCAGTAAGAATGACTCACCTACCTCAGATCTAAACTGGATCCTACCTCAGATTCATAAATGAATCCTACAATTCAGGACAAATCCCTACTCACAGATTCTCTACAGAATCCTACCTCAGATCTAAACTGGATCCTACACTTAGGGAGTAAAACTCTCTTACAACTCAGGCAAATTTACCCTACCTCAGTCTAATGGTCCTACAGCTCAGATCCAAAAGGATCGTACAGGAAAAATAGTTGTTTAATTAATTTGACAGAGAAATTTCTCTATGCCAACAACTAGAGCTGAGTTATCGCAGCTCTATCTTACTTCACAGCATGTTGGAACACCCTGTTACTAATTTGGGTCAGGATCACTATGTCTCTAGGATTTTATGTTTTGACCTTCTGTATAGATAATAGGTCAATTAGAATTGAGTCTAAGGGATCAGGAGTCTAGGTTTGGAAGCTGTCCTGAAGACCCAAATTTTTCTGGAGACTAAGTCAAAATCGTCGAGCTCAGCACGACGTTTCGTCGAACTCCGGTCGACGATCGTCTAGCTCAACTTTGACAGATCGTCGATCTCCATTCGACGATCGCTGAGCTCAACTTCTTAATATCGTCGAGCTCCGGTCGACGATCGCTGAGCTCAACTTCTCAATATCGTCGAACTCCATTCGACGATCGCTGAGCTCAGGTCGACGATTTTGGCTCTGCACTGGATCCTTATCTCTGAGCTCAGTTCGACGATCTTTGAGCTCAGATCGACGACTTCTTTGCTGCTTGCATTTTCCAATTCGCTGAGCTCAGCTCGACGATAGCAGAGCTCAGTTCGACGATTTCAGTTATCTTTCAGAATTCAAATTCAAATCAGATAGAAGTTATTCTGCATTTAATTCAGAAGATCTGCCAGCCGTTTTCATTTACTTCTGGAGCAAGTTTCAAGGGACTTTTCAAGGAATAATTCAGTGGACTTTCCTTCAGAACATTTTATGCAATTAAGGCTGTAATTAATTCAGACCAACGGCTATCTTTGACAGAGCAATTTTCTATTCAGACTCAGAGAATAAAAGATAGAATGTTTTTGAATCAGATAGAAGATAGACAAGAACAAGAGAATAGAGATTGACAAGTAGAGGACATAACTCAATACACAGAGACTCTCTCAATCTTCTGTCAACAAGAATTCTGAAGAACACTCATCAAGAAGAGATCAAGCTTTCAAACATTCTTCAGATCTCTTCAGCTCTCAAGTGTTCAAGGCCAATATCATTTCAAGACTCCAGACACTCAACATTTCAGCTTGCTGAAATCATCTTCTGCTGGAGATCTATCTTTGAAGGCCTATCACCCTCAGCAAAGCTCATCTTCCTGAAGATTTCAAGGACTCAGGGGGAGCTTTGACAACATCACTGAATCCACATAGTCTTCTCAGTTGCTTGAGAAAGAGAAGACTGCCATCACTCTCTCAACCCCATTCTGTAAAGGGTTTTTCAAACTCCCTTCAAAAGTTTGAATCTGGTTTTTGAGCACCTTGTCAAAAGCTCATTGGTGGCAAGACACCTGATCAAAAAATCTGATTTGGTTTTTGAGCACCTTATCAAAAGCTCATTGGTGCCCAGGACACCTGATCAACTCATCCTGCAGTGGATTCCTACCTAGGTTGGTAGAAGAGTGGATGTACCCAAGTTGGGGAACCACTATATTTCCTTGTGTCATCTGGTTCTGCATGTTTTCTTTTTGTTTTTGGCCTAGATTTTCTTGTGCTTAATATCTGCATAGCTTAGTTTTATTTTTGCTTCCCTGCTTACACTCATTACAACAATTATTGTAAAGCTTTGCAAAAAGTTTTCTTTGTGTTTTCAAAAAGCACCATATACTCTATTCACCCCCCCTCTAGAGTATATCAGATCTAGTTTCCCCTTTCACAGCAGCAGGAAGAAATTCTGCCTCTGCTGGAATAATCTCAGATTGTAAATTCTGATCTTACTAAAGAAGAAGAATGACTAGGTCTTGAGTTCTTCAATCAGCTAGCTGAGCCTGCAAAAGAATGAAGTCTCTTATTTATTTATTTCTTTATCAGAAGTCTTTCTGATCTTGTAGTAGCAGAAGAAGATGCAATAGCTCACTGAACTTTTTGGATCTTGCTGGAAGACTTCAAGCTTTTTTTCAATATTAATGGTGAGGAAGATGAAGTCCAGCCGTGTTTTCTCTTATTGAGTAAAACCCTAAAGTTGACTCCAACATCTGAAGCTTGTCCCTTTATATCTTCAGCCGATTAACGACTCCAGGAAGCAGTGGGGACCACCTGCATCAGATATCTGCATCTTGATTTAATGGAAGAAGACATACAGTAGACTTCCAGCAACATTTGTCGTGTTCTGTAGCTTTCCCACAGTTAATTTGAACTACATTAACTTTGTTGATTTTACTGACGTCACCATCTGTGAACTTAGCAAAAATCAAACATCAGTAGTATAGGGGTTGAGTGAGTAAGCATCACTCAACACCAAAACACTTAGACAAAATTTTATCTATCTAAGGCGTTGAGTGAACAAGCTTCACTCAACGCTTTTAGCTTTAGCGAATCATTCTGTCACAAAGTGTTGAGTGAGCAACCTTCACTCAATGCCAAAACACTTAGAAAATTTCTCGGCCAATAGGCATTGAGAGCATTGAATCCACTCAACACTATTTGTCTCTATGCGTTGAGACCGTTGAGTCCACTCGACGTTGTTTGCCTTAGGAAGTATTTCTACTTCTCTGGTGTTGAGAGCGTTGAGTTCCGTCGACGTTTTTTGCCTTGGCGTTGAGAGTGTTGAGTGTGCCTTCATCATACCACGCATTTTGCCTAGCCAACTTTCTGTTACTAGGCTTTGAGTGATCCTTCATCAATCAATGACAAATTACTTAATAGATATTCTTATGTTTTATGGCATTGAGTGAGTAACCTACACTCAACGCATTTGGACTTAGCCATTTTTCATGCTTGGGAACATTGAAAATTGCTTCTTCACTCAACACTTTCAGCATCTGTCAACTATATTGACATGGCGTTGAGTGAGTAGACTTCACTCACGCTTTTGTCCTTAGACAAAATCTTGTGTTTGGAAACACTAAGTTTGACTTATAAAGGTCCAGTCAATGCTTTTTATCATATAGCGTTGAGTGAGTAAGCTTCTCTCAATGCATGTGGACTTAGTCAAATATTTACAAAGAATTTCTGCGGCTTTGACTTACTGAGCTATACTCAACGATTAATGATGTATGACGTTGAGTGAGTAGACTTCACTCAACATCTGTGGACTTAGCAACATCGTAGCCAGTTTCTCCTTAGGCTTTGATTGCCTCAGCCTGTCTCACAGTTTTTTGTTGTATGGCGTTGAGTGAGTAGACTACACTCAACACATGTGTCCTTAGCCACTTTTCTGTCTAGCCTAACTCAAAGCTTTTTTCTGGATGGCGTTGAGTGTGTAGACTACACTTAACACACGTGGCCTTAGACACTTTTCTGTCTAGCCAACAGTTAGGCTTAGACTACCCAAGCTATACTCAACTCTTTTACTTACCTGGTGTTGAGTGAATAGATTTCACTCAACGCCTGTGGTATTAGGCGATTTTTACCCCCCTCCACATCTTTACTTTGTGACCACACTTGTCACATCACTTAGAATACTTGTCCTATCATTGTTTCAAGTACTAACCTTCATGCATTAACTTAAGCACACATCAAATACAACTTTTTGTATTTCATTGACATGATTATCTTCTTCAAATCTACGACATTGTGGGCAATGGACCCAACACCGAGAATACACTATGTTGAATACTACCCATACAAATGTGCTCTATGCCATCCAAAATTACTCGGCCATACATGATCCTAAGCAACCTGCCACTAATCCCATGAATGACCAGTCAAAGTATTGTGAAGTTTATCGGGCAACTAGGCATACTACTGAGCAGTGTGCACAACTGAAAGAATTAGATTGAACGCTTAATTCGCCAAGAACTCTTTGGTTGGTTCTTATAAGGACATGTGCTAGATCAACAAGATCCTCCTATGCAGGCAAGGGATAAGTAGGACGCCCAACAAGGAGGAGTCAGCGGTAGGCAAATGGCCACGAACATCAAAACTATCGCCAGATCACCGATTCTCTCTACCCATATACTTTCAGTGAGTGCCCCGAGAGAAGTTTACAAAGACAAAAGATGCAAGCAAGACTCCACTATAGTCTTCGGGGATGATGATCTTGAGGGGATCCGGACACCACACCAAGACCCTCTCGTGATCAGTGTGGGGATTAGCGATCCTTGCTACAATGTCAAGCTGATACTCATCGACAATGGGAGCTCGGTCAATGTCTTATTCTTGTCCACTCTTCAAAGCATAAAGCTTACTAGTCAACATCTCACTCCTACAGCAGGACATGTATATGGCTTCAATAACCATCCTATCCAGGTACATTGAATGATAACTCTACCAGTCACCATCAGAGAGTTTCCAAGGCAAGCTACGCATGAAATCTAGTTCGTCGTGGTGGATTCAAGCTCAGCCTACAATACGATCTTACGAAGGCCCATTCAGTCTATCTTTATAGCCATTCCTTCAATCCCGCACTTCACCGTGAAGTTCCCCACTAGTGGAGGGGTAGAAGTTGTGCGGGGAAACCAAGAAGCTGCCTAGACTTATTATTATAAACAATCCCAGCCGGTAAACGCCACAACCCTGAATATCGATGAATTTGAACTGCGAGATAAGGCAATCTAACCAGGAACACCTACTACAGGATTATTTAAAGTTCCTCTTTCTAGGGAAAGTCCAGACCACACAATCAAACTTGGATCACGAACCCTGAAGGAGTTATAGGAAAATCCGGAGAAGATTAAAGCCATCGAGGATATGTCGCCCCCTCGATCCCTGAAGGAAGTACAACGCTTAAACAGATGAATTACTGCACTCTCGCAATTCTTGGCACGAACCGGAGACAAGTATCTACCATTTTTCAAGATCCTCAGAGGAGTAAGGAGTACACGATTTTAGTGGACAGACAAGTTTCAAGCCACTTTTGAATCACTAAAGCAATATTTGGTCTCCCCTCCACTACTCTCAAAACTGACCAATAGAGAGACACTCTATTTATACCTGGCAGTCACGTCTGCTGCGTTGAGCTAATTAGTGGTTAAAGATGAAGGAGGGGTTC
The DNA here is from genome assembly GCA_039583875.1 of Platanthera guangdongensis. Lineage (NCBI taxonomy): Eukaryota > Viridiplantae > Streptophyta > Magnoliopsida > Asparagales > Orchidaceae > Platanthera > Platanthera guangdongensis. Next base: position 101,717,954 of record CM077150.1, read on the forward strand.
AACGTCCGGTCTACTATCTCAGCAAGATTCTCTTAGACACAAAAACTAGATATGCTACAACGGACAAAACATCTTTAGCACTTGTCTTCTCAGCCAGGAAACTACGCACTTATTTCTTTGCTCACACAATCTAAGTGTGCGAACAGAAAACAAACAAGCCGAAAATTGGGAATAACAAATTTTATTATAAAACATGGTGTGTATTACAAAGGTATAGCCTCCATTTTATAGAATGGAGGAGATGAGAGAGATTACAAACAAGCAATGTTAGACTAAATATTTACAAGTATATGCAGATTTACAAATAAACAAACCGAACAAGTCGCACGGTTAGACAAGCAGGCTAACTGCTTGAAAACCACCAGAAGGAGTGAACAAGCTGCCACAGAGAACAAGCCGCCACAGGAGACCGCTAGACCGCCGGTCTCCAAGTTACCTGAGACAAACCGCCAGACCGCTGGGATACCAAACAGCAATAGCCCAGCAGACAAGCCGCTGGGATAAACCGCCAGACCGCCCGACCTCCGAACAACAACAGACCGCCCGACCTCCATACTGCAACACTCCCCCTCAAGCCGGAGCATAGTATTAATCATACACAGCTTGTCGCAAATGTGGAAAAAGTAAGCGGAGAACGGCTTGATGAAGATATCTGCCAACTTATTGTCAGAAGTGACAAACGGAGTACAAATCGTTCTCTTCAAGATCTCTTCCCTAATAAAATGACAGTCAACTTCTATATGTTTTGTTCTCTCATGAAAGACTGGATTTTTGGAGATGGATATTCCCGGCCTTTTGAACTTTTTCACTCCGACATATGGGGTCCTGCTCCTACCCACACCATAGGTCGGGGTAGTTCATATTTTGTAACATTTATTGATTATTTATATCAGTGTACATGAGTGTATCTTTTAAAGGATCGCTCCGAATCCTTTTCTATATGGACATCATTTTATAATATGATTAAGAATCAGTTTGATATGTCTATTAAAATCTTTCGCTCTGACAACACTAAGGAATATCTTAGCACTGCTTTCTCTTCTTTCTGTATGCAACATGACATTATTCATCAAACTAGCTATGTTTATACCTCACAACAAAATGGGGTGGCGGAACGCAAAAACCATCACCTCCTCGATGTCGCTCGCACTCTGATGACACAGATGTATGTTCCTCGCTCCTATTGGGGCTATGCTGTCCTCATCTCCTGTTATCTCATTAATTGCATACCGTGCATGGTTCTCCATGGACAAACCCCATTCTCTATTCTATATCCGGGCAAGGATCTGTTTCCTCTCCCTATGCGTATCTTTGGGTGCATGGCTTTTGTGCACAATCCTTTCGCCACTCAAGACAAACTCTACTCATGTGCCACCAATTCTATCTTTTTGGGTTACTCAACTACTCAAAAAGGCTACTATTGATTTGATCCAATTCTTCATAAGCAATACGTATCTGCGGATGTGACTGCCTTCGAGAATGCATCCTATTTCTCTTCTGACCCTCTCACTCTCTAGTTCTTTCATCTTCTCCCACCATCCCCACCACCACGTCTACTCCCATCGAGATTTTCCCACCATAGCCTCCACCATCTCCTCCTTCCCTCTCTCCCTCATCACGACTGCTCTCTCCCTCCTCTCCTCAGCCATCTCTCCCCACTCCCGGGCCAGCTCTCTCCTCCACGAATGCTCTGGTTACTGAGGAACACGCCGACTTGGATCTTCCTATTGCTCTTCGCAAATGGGTGTGAACGTGTACCCAGCACCCGCTGGCTGCTGTTGTTTCTTATGATTGTCTAACTCCTTCTCGCAGGGCATTTGCATTAGCTATATCTATGACTGCCACTCCCCGCACCTACCAGGAATCTCTAGCTATTCCTCATTGGAAGGCCCCCATGGATGAGGAAATTGCTACCCTCACTGAACGGGGTAGCTGTACCCTTGTTCCTCCCCCTTTGGGAACTGATGTGGTTGGCTATCGCTGGGTCTTTGTTGTGAAGTTCTGTCCGTATGGCACCGTGGATCGATACAAGACCCTCATGGTTGCCAAAGGCTTCACTCAGACCTATGGTGTTGATTACTTTGACACCTTCTCTATCGTTGCTCGTCTCAGTACTATTCGGGTCCTTCTCTCTATAGCTGTCAACTGGTATTGGCCCATTTCACAGCTGGATGTTAAGAATGCTATTCTCTATGGTGATCTTCATGAAGTTGTTTACATGGAGCAACCTCTTGGGTATGTTGCTCCGGAGGAGACACGAGTATGTCAGCTGAAGAAGGCCATCTATGGACAAAAACAAAGCCTTCGGGCTTGGTTTGAGAAGTTTAGCGGCAATGTTGCGGTCGTTGGTTTTACAAGAAGTTCAGCCGATCACTCCTTGTTCATTCGCAAAACTGCCTCGGGTCTGGAAGTTCTTGCGGTATATGTAGATGACATTCTTCTTACTGGCGATTACCACGATGGTGTAGCTTTGACAAAGAAATACCTCGGTCAACACCTGGTCACAAAGGATATGCGCTCCCCAAAATACTTTCTGGGAATTGAAATCTCTAGGAAGCCGAACTCCATTGTCCTTTCCTAACGAAAGTATGCTCTTGATCTTCTAAAAGAGGCAGGGTTGACTTGTGCTAAACCTGTCCGATGTCCCATGGCTGCTGGAGAAGACAACTTGGACAGATGACTCACCTCTTCTATTCGATCTTATGAGGTACCGGTGTCTGGTTGGCAAACTCATTTATCTCACGGTAACCATACCTGACATCTCCTATTCTGTGGGAAAGGTGAGCCAATTCATGCAAGATCCTCGGGAGTGTCATCTATAATCTGCCCTGAGGATATTGGAGTTTGTTAAAGCAGTGCCAGGGAAAGGACTCCTTTTTCAGAAGAATGGTCACTTGAGGGTTGAAGCATACTCAAATTGGTAGAGTGGTCAGTCGAATTAGGTGAGTATGATATTCATTTTCTACCTCGGCCAGTCATTAAGTCACAAGTACTAGCAGATTTTGTCATAGAGAACACCATCCGATCGGAAATGACTACCACACAAGACACCATTAACCTTCAATGAACGTTATATGTAGATAGAGAATCAGGGATCGAGGGTGCAGGTGCAGGATTACTTTCAATAAGCCCAGAGTTGGTCACCCTAGAATACATGCTTAGATAAAAATTCGCGTCTACCAACAATATAGTAGAGTATGAGGCTCTAATTGCAGGACTTAGGATTGTCATCGACTGTCATGTCAAAAACTTGACCATATATTCAGACTCCCAGCTCATCGTCTCACAGATACAATGAGGCTATGGGGCGAAGAATGAGCAACTAGTTCAATATCTTTCACTAGCGAAGTCTATGTTGCACAAAGTGCCGCAATTCTAAATTTTTCACATCAAAAGAGAGCAGAACTCCAGGGCAGATGGACTTTCAAAGCGAGCTGCGTTACCCACCCAATATCAATCAAGGAGACACCAAGTCAAAGAGATTGTTATTCCCAACCTCCAATGGCCTTGTGAAATTATGGAATTTGAAGAGCGAAGTGGATCTTGGAGAAATCCGCTATTAGCTTACCTGGAACATCAACTACTTCCAGAAGACTAGATAGAGACACAGTTCCTGAGGATGCAGGTAGCCACCTTCACCCTAATCAACAGGAAGTTGTACAAACGCTCCTTTTCTGGTCCATACTTGAAATGTTTGTCAGAATCAAATGCATAGTGCACCTTGCGAGAAGTTCACGAAGGAGTTTGCGGAGAACATTTAGGCGGGAAGGCCCTGTCACAAAAATTTTATGCCAATGCTTCTATTGGACCATGATGAAGAAGGAAGCATCCGAGTTTTTACAAAGATGCAAAAGCTACCAGTTGCATGCAAACATTCCCCGACAACCGCTGGTTACTCTAACTGCACTGCAAGAAGCATGTCCGTTTATGCATTGGGGAATCAACCTTCTTGGTCCCCTACCCCAAGCCTTGAGGCAAAGAAAGTTCATCATCAGGGTCATCGATTATTTCACCACGTGGGTGGAGGCGGATCCTCTAAATAAGATCAATGAAGAGAACGCCAGACAATTCGTATGGAAGAATATTATCTGCCATTTTGGCATCCCTGCAATCATCATCACGGCTAACGGGGCTCAATTCACAGGAAAGTCCTTCATAAAAATGTGTAAGGACTTGAAGATTAATCTTCGACACACTGCTGTGGCACACCCCCAGACCAACGAGCAGATTGAGGTGACCAATAAAACAATCTTGCAAGGATTAAAAACTCGACTGCAAGAAGCTGGGGGGTAATGGGTTGACGCTCTTCCCAATATTTTATAGGTATCTGTTAGGTACATTGATCCCAATGTCCCTGATTTGAAGAAGGCCAATAATACAATGACATACACATGTGTGTAACTAATGGTTGCATTAAGTTCTATGTATACATGTGATTACTTGTTACAATGACAAGATGGGTCAAGTGGACACAAGGAAGGATGCAAGAAAGATAGAAATCTCTCTAAGTCTGTAGGCATTGAGTGAAGGAAGTTCACTCAACGCTAGAAAGCCAAAAACATTGAGTAAAGCATGGACAGTCAAAGCCTAACTATATCCAAGGAAAATTTTTGGTTAAGTGAAAAAGCGTTGAGTGAAGGCATTTCACTCAACGCCAGATGACAAGAAGCATTGAGTCAAGCTCAAGCAATCAAAGCATCTGAGAATCAGAGCAGGATTCTGGCTAAGTCTAGAAGCGTTGAGTGAAGGCAGTTCACTCAACACCTAAAGAAGAAAGATTCGACATAACATAGTGTTGTCAAAGCTTAAGAAGAAGTAGACAGAAATTCTATCTATGTCTAGAAGTGTTGAGTGATGGCAGTTCACTCAACTCAAGCTCAACAAGAAATTCTACTAAGTACAGAAGAGTTGAGTGAAGATTTTTCACTCAATGCCTCAACAAGATGGCAGGCTAAGGCATGAAGCATTGCATGAAGATAACTCCCTCAATGCCTCCATTCAGAGAAGCAGCTAAGTCCAAAGGCATTGAGTGATGAAGGTTCACTCAATGCCTAATAATTTAAGACAGCCAAAGTCTATATTCGTTGGGTATTATCAACACACTCAACACCTTGTGTTGTAGAATATTTGTCTAAGTGTTTTGGCGTTGAGTGACATACCTTCACTCAACGCCTATGATGAATTGTTTGAAATCGACTAAGTACACAGGTGGTGACGTCAACAAAAATTCAATATGTTGTGGGAAGTCTATAGTACGCTACAAATGGCGCTGCATGCCTCATATACTGCATTTAATGCAAAAACAAGGTTGCAACTACCAAATTTGAGTGGGTCCATGGCTCAAAGAGCCGTTGGACGACGGGATAGAAAGGGAATTAGATTAGTGAGAAGAAATTAACTTTTGGGATACAACTAAACTTCATCTTCCTCCTCTCTCCATTGTTGTAGAGCCAAAAAGGAGTTATTCGAACTACTGATCTGAAAGTGCCACTGTTAGCTGTTGATCTTCAACAATAATTTCATAGTAATTTCTCTGAATAACAAGTAGCAAGTCAAGACCTAACTACAACTACTTCACAAGATCAAGCTGAATATTACTGAAGAACACTTTCTGGAGCTGTGAAGAAGACTAGGCTGAGTTATCTCAACATAAAAGAAGAAAAACACAGAGAATATTTCATTGGTGTCTGAACATCATCAACAAACCATTACTCTATCTGTAAGATCATTTGATCTGAGTGAAAGCCTAATTTATAAATTCTTAGTGTAAGATCTTCTGTAAATCTGAGGTAGGATTCAAGTTTTGAATCAGAGGTAGCATCGAGGTTTGCATCTTAGTGATTGGGATGTTGGCCTGAGGTAGGAGAGTCATTCTCTCTGAGTGGTATGACAATCCTCCTAGCCTGAGGTGTAAGACTTAGAGATTAGTCTGAGGTTGGTGGTATAAGACCTTATTTTGTTTTGCCTTCGGGGTCTTATGCACAGAATCACCATTTTACGGTGACAACAACACTCTGGAAGGTCTCCACTACAAAACTCCGATCCTGCCGGTAGTAATGATCACCGAAGAAGAGAAGTATAAAGATAGAACAATTAAGTCTAAGTACACAAATCACATGTAATATATGAAAGAGAATCACAACACAGTCCACAGAGTAATAGAACAAAAACAGAAGCAGAAAATCAATAGAGATAAATGGGCTCTTGCCCGATACATCATGTCCTCACTACAACACTCTCGCAGAAGCAAAATATACTAATCACTCACAGATCCTGAAGCTGGTGCTCCTGTGCTAGATTGTCCCACCTCCATGTGCACCGTACTCCGCTGGTGCTGCATCTCCTGCCACTGCCACTGTCTCCTATCGAGAGCCCCTAAAATGTTTGGTCCACCGACCGTTAGTCAAAATACTAAGCCAACGATCGTCTCCGCCTCCCCCCGTGACTCCTAGGCACCGTGCAGGAAGAAAGAATGGGAAGATATTGAGGTGGAGAGTGAACAAGAGCGGGTGACACCGGTCCTAATCTAGCAATCATATTGTAATATTCACAGTGCTATGAAAATATAAGCTAGCAATTCTAAAGTAGTAGAGCAGTAAAAAGTAGAAAGTAAAGTGCACCATAAAAGAAATGTAATAGTTATCCACAAGGAAAATAACCATAGCTTATAAGCATGCCAACACAAGCTTATAAACTATACAGTCATTTTCCAAGGCTTAATGTATAAAAAGTCCCATAGAAATTTATACGTTATGGGTAAGGGTTGAAATGTGACGATCACATGATATGCAATGTTATGCAGGTTTAATGTTTTGTTCATACAAGTGCAACACACACACGACTCTATGCGCACAGACCTGTACTTCCCCCATTTGGAGTTAACTAAACTCTGAGGTACCTACCATCGTGGAAAAGGGAGGTAGTGGGTTGGGCCACCCCAGCTCTAGGCCGACTTTCACACCACCTAAGATAGACCTTCATACGCCTCAACGCGAAGAACACACCGCAGAGCTTCTGCGTACTTTGCTCTCAAATTCACTAGTATTTTCCTTGGCTAAGTGTAAACCACACCCGCCGAGTCATTGTATCGACGTAAGTGTGAATGACCGTCAAATACCAAAGACCCACCACCTTATGTACATGCAGCGAAGAATTCCCGAGCCATCGGCTCCCTGAACTAACCAATCTGTTACAACAACCTTTTGAGCCATTTGCTTTCCGGGCCAACTTGCCCCTTTTCACAACCACCGAGTCTTTCGCTCGGGCAACAAAACCAAGCACATCTCCCGAACATTCGGGGTGAGTGAGAGTGAAGGACTAGTATTTACTAGTTGCTCTTTAATCATTTTAGTCTTATGGTTTAAGGTTCACCTTGGACTGCCAGGGCATTCCCTGTGAAGGGCTCTCGAGGACACTAGGAACTACGATGGGCTGAAGCCCAAAGATCCCTTTCACAAGGTAATTATTATTATTGGTATCTACCCATTTCCCAGCTCTCATGATCTTACACTTGATCTTACCCTAAGTGTATTTAGACTTCCTCCAAGAAAAACAACGATCCATCGTCGATCCCGAGAACAACCCTGCATCCTAGTCAACTAGATTATCACAACTTGACTCCTACTTCTGACCACTTTCTTATCCAACTAGACCAAATACACCAACTACGTCATCTTCCTATGCCAAGACTTACATGTTATCTTATTTCTACATCTTTATTATGTGCAGACCTAATGATCTACATGACCATCCAAATATTCATCCATATGACCTAAGATTTTTACTGGGGGTTTAACATGATATTTTAAAGTTAAATCTAGAATGTAATATTTTTCCTAATTTATGTGGCATTTATTTAATTTTCTGCAGGATCAGGCCAACTATGCTTTTGAACACGAAGTACAATTTGCTTACATGGCATGGCCTTAATAAAATTATGACAAGAGTATATCATCAAAATAACTATAATGACTGAATTTCACAATTTTCTAAAGATGTTTTAACCTCCAAACAAATTAATGACTAAATAACCATAATGATAGGGCAAAACATGAAATAATATAATTATTCATCCAAAAATTATAGAAATATTACCAGATGTCAAGAGTGACAAGGTGTTGGATCCCTATTTTGATTTAGGCTAGGTTCACAAACTTAGGATCATGTGACCCATAATGTATAGCCAGGGTCATAGTTGTGTCCTAGAGTCTAGGCAAAGTCCTTAGAGTCAACATCACATGGACCAGCTATCAACAAGACTGCCAGAGACTCAAGAATTAGAAGAATTCAAGACTCTATAAAGTGTGTTCAACGTTCGTCGAACTCAGGTCGATGATTGTCGTGCTCAGTTCGACGATCTCAGAGAAAATTCTTTGAGTTGAGCTCGACGAACACTATTCTTTGGTCGACGAATCTTTGGACTACCACAGCATTCTGTCAAGACTATGTTCTCTAGTCTTATCTCGACAAACTCAGTTCTCTGCCCGATGAATTCTGGATTATCTACTTCAACAACTTAGAACCAGAAGACTTGTGTCGACACTCAGAGTATATGTCGACACCAACTGAGTCGACACTAGAAGAACTTGTGTCGACACCCAGATCATCAGTCGACACTTTGGAAAGGTTGTGTCGACACCACACAGAATATTTGACAACTCCAGAAACTCAGCTCGATGAACTTCAGACATAGAATAGGCAAAAGAGATAGTAGTTCAGTTTCCTGCTCGACGATCATGGAACTCAGCTCGACGAACAGAAGGCTTCTGGTCGACGAACAAAACATCTCAGCTCGACGAACTGTGGACTCAGTTCAATGATTTCTGTCAACTGTTCGACGATTCTAGACTAAGTAATTTCCAGCCCTGTCCCCATTATTACTGCAATAATTCCTTGGTAATCAATGCTCTAACATTTTCTAAATATAACCATTATAGGAGCATTGATTGGGATATTCTCTAGGATTATTGCTTCCCAATTTTCCACGGGACAGTTGGGGAAATTATTCAATGCTTATTCTCTAGGACGTCAGCATTGAATGAAGAAAGAATTCAAAATTCGAAAGACCAATTTCCCCAGAAAATATAAAAAGAGATTTTTCTCTTTTCTCTTATACAGACAGATAGAAAGAAAGTTAGAAACATATATAGAGAGAAGATTACTGAATCAGACAAGAAAAATACCACCTGCCTGCTCTCAGTCTGACACAAGATTTCTGATATAGAAGAAGAAGAACAATCATTCAAATACCAAGAGTCTTCATTCTTCAAACTCTGCAGGACACTTCACAAGACAACAAATCTTCCATCTGTCAAAGACATTCCTGAAGATCTCTCTGATCAAAGCTGAAAGCTTGAAGGCCTATCAACCTATGCAAAGCTCCAGTTCTCCTAAACTCTTCTACATCTCAGGGGGTACTTTAACAACATCACTGAATCCATATTGTTGAAGCCAAAATTTGACTCCGACAAATGTTCACAAAATAGGGGCATAGTCGCCTCCTACTCGGCCCGAACTCCGACCTCTGACCGGTCGTGAAGGATTAGAAAAACTGGCCCTAAGCCGCAGCAGGGAGGTCCCACCGCTTACCCGGAAGGTCACAGAGAGCTTCCCCTCCAAAGCCAAAAGCTGGGCTTGGAGTTCCTCAAAAGACCGTGCCAATGAATCCTCTCCAGAGTCTAAAAAAAGGTCCCTTCTGAAGAACCCCTATGGGCTTATTTATAGATTTCAGAATCTGAACTGCAAATAACAAATCTGCTCCGGCCTGAAATTACCGGGGTACCCTTGGCTGGGTCTGCCAACAGCCAAACTCCGCTGTTCTGAGGAGCTATACGCAGTCCACCAAGGGTAAAAGGGTAAAAATACCCGGGGTAGAAGAGTAAAAAACCCCTGCTTTGATAGGAAAGAGTAAAAAAAAAACCTTCTCCCCCCTGGCGAGAGGAAAGGCGCCTGCCGGCGAGAAGGACCCGCCGCCCGTCTCGCCGGGGCCTCTCCCCCTTGGAGGTCCTCTCGCTTCTGGGGGCCCTCTCGCCTCTGGGGGCCCTCTCGCCTCTAGGCGGGGGCATTTTGCCCTTTGGAGAGCCCATCATCTCGCCGCTTGCGAGTGGGCCCTCTTGGTACCCTTTGCATGTCTCGCTCTTTTTACTTCTTGAGGGCTCTTTGCGAGCCCGAGGTTGTACACAATCCCCGCTCTTTTTGGGATTACTCTAAGCTCAAAAAGAATGTTCAACCGAGGCTCGTTATTCAAGGTGCATTAAAAAATGTATTTATGAGGAATCTTCTGAGGCCCCCACCGGGGTCTATAAATATATGACTCCTGCCCTGCGCTCCTGATGCCCCGCTCTGCATATTCTTCTTCTTCCCTGTACTCTAGTTCTTACCGAATGACGCACAGTCAAAGTTTTCGCGAACGTCTCGCCCTGGTGTGAGAGCAACATAAGGCCAACGTGGCTGCTTTCACCTCTTCCCTGGTTCGTCCCCTCGCCCCGTCGTCTCGCTCGAAAAAGACGAAGGCTGGGGGCCCTTCTCTTGCAGCAGTAGATTCGTCTCGCGCCTCTTTGAAACCTGTCCCCACTCCCCGTGCGCTCTCTACGGAAAAAGAGGTGGACACTCGCGATTACTACTGTTATTTCCGTGACCGGGTGCTCTTTTGCTGACTAACGCTTTTTTCAGGGGGCTCTTGTGGTTCCGCCGTCCCCGAAGAGTCCGCGAGATGGTTCTTCTGTCCGTTGCGAGGAACTTGATTCGCTACCCTCATCTACTCCTCCAACTACTCCCAGCGAGAGGAGGGACGACCCCTCCCCGGCTGCCGATACCTCTCGCCATCCTGGTAAGGGACTCTCCCTCGCTCTTTTGAATCCCCTTCGCTACTCTCACTCTCTCCTGCGAGTGCCTCTTCCACCTTGCCCCTGCACTCCTTGCGCAGATTCTCGAGCCAACTCTCCCATTGAGGAGCGGCCACAGAAACTCTCCGTCTCGCCTCCTCTTGCAGACGGGATTGAAGACTATCTGGGCGATCCCTCAGATCCAGTGGAGATGAAGCGGAAGACGGCTGAGCTCTTCCGAAAGCACGCGCGCCTCATTCACTCCTTGACTTTAGACAAACAGGCTGCGGAGAAGCGCATCGAGTCGCTGGAGGGCGAGTGCGCCCGTCTATCTTCTAGAGCAAATGTCGAGCCGGATGTCGACGGCACCGACCCTGAGGCCATCATCAATGAGACCGATATGCAGCTCCGTCTCGCGCGGCGTGGCCTCCAAACCATCTGCTCCTTCCACTCGCGGAGTAGGCCTCCTCGCGGGGGAGCACGCGGCGGCCTCTGGGAGTGGTGCCCATACTGACGAATGTCCGTCTCGCTATTCATCTTTTTCTTCTTCTCGCAAGATTTGTAATGATGGCAGTCTCGCCAAAGTATGCCGGGAGCTTGGCCTCCTGCGGGATGATGTCTGATCGCATATATATATATATTTTTTAAGGCTTAATTTTCTCTCTTTTTTAATCTTCCTTTTTAATTTATGCTAGATATTTATTTATAATTTTTGCTGACTGTGACGGGTCGCGCCGTTCGAGGTATAGGAGAGAGAAAAAACGCCGACTCTTCCTCTCCCCCTTTTTTTCCCGCCTTTTTAATCATTGGCCTTGCATCAGTTATAAATATGCCTAGTCCTGGACTAGATACCGCACTTTCCGCCTTCGCCGTTAACCAAGTCTTGGGCCTCTGACCTCTCCGTCTCGCCAGCCCATTCTCGCCTCTTAACTCCTTCGTCTCGCCTAGGACCAGTTCGCCAAAGAAGATGGGTAAGAAGAAAGTGGAGGAGGGCGAGGGGCGCAGCCGTTGCGGGAAGAGGTTTACTGACCACGACTTCCCGCTCGGCAGGCTCCCTCGGGAAGACCATGATAAGTTCGCCCGCGAGTATCTGGGGGAGGGGATCGAGTCGCAGCCCCCCAAGGTCGGCGAGTGCATCAACACATACTACCCTGGTGAACTCGCCTTCCCTGTCTCGCACTTTGAGGCGGGGTTGCGACTCCCCCTCTGGCCTGAGGTGAAGCAGGTCTTCAAGTACTTCGGTGTTGTCCCGGCACAGTTCAATCCCAACGCCATCGCGGTGTTGATTGTGTTTTCTTGCTACATGCGCCGAGAGCGCATCGAGTTCAGCTTGACGGCCTTCCGCAAGCTTTTCATCTACCACGCCAATGCCGATGGCGTCTCGTATTTCACTGGGCAGGGGCTCAAGGTATGCGAGACGCCTAACAAGAATCATCACTGGCTCACCCGATTTGTCTTCATCCGGGGAGACCGGGCTGACTTCGGCGGCGTCCCTCTCGCGCCGGTCTCTCCGCCAGAGAGCTTCTACGCCATCCCCCAAGTCAGCGGGCCTTGACGCCGCTTTGCCTGAAAGCGAGTCCAACAAGGACCTTGTGCTAAAAACTTGCCACCATCAAATGCGGGCCTTGGAGTTCTCGCACAGCTCCTCTCGCCGCCTCATTTACATCAATTCAAAATGGAAGGCCAGCGAGGAAAATCTGGAGGCGGAGCGGGAGAAATCTACTGGTCTAGCGAGAAGGTTGTCAGATGCCGAGTCGCTCCTCGCGAAGGCCAAAGGTGGCGTGGTAAGCCATAACTCTCTTTTCCCTTGGGTTTTTCCTTTCCCACGATTCTTGGCTAATTGCCAGGTCATCCCGCAGGATGCCGAGACGGCGGGGCAACTTCACTCGCGCGTGGCAGCTTTGGAAGAGGAGGTCCGGGTCCTGACAGCTGAGAACGCGCGCCTTCAGGCGGATGCTGCGTCGTCATCTCGCCGCGAGCCCTTCCGGACACCTCCGCCACACTACTCTTACGAGGAAGTTGAGGAGCGATGCCGAGACGCTGGTGTCCGTGGGGCTGAGCTGGTGCTGCAGATGATGAAAGACCTGGGGGTTGAGAAGGATGAGTTTGAGACAGTGACCGCGCGCGACTTGGTCCCCGAGCTCTATAGCGAGGAGAGCGATGAATCTTCATCCGGCGAGGAGGACTGATGCGCCCCCTCTACGATTTAGAATCACTCTCTCCTCCTCCTGATGTAAAGACTTTATACTATATTTTGTGGCATCTGCCAAGTGACGAGCGAGTGCTCAATTTTGCTGTCTTCTATTTTATTTCTTATTTTATGAAGTTAATCTCTGGTTCCCTTTTTGCCTGCGGGACGATGCTACTACTTCGTCTCGCCGCGTAATCTTTCTGTATATATATTTTCCTGCTGTTATTCCCTACGTGAGACGGGTTCCCGGCGCGCTCAACGTCCGCGAGTTGGCGCAATGGCCTGCCCCGCGAGTGCCCTTTCGCCACGGCGATACGATCCTCAAAAGCCGTCTGCTGCGAGTGCTGTCTCCTGCCCTACTCCACACCCCTTTTTCCTTAGTTTACTTTTGTACTTTAGGACTAAGTGGGGATACTAAGGTGTAGTGCCGCTTAAGGGGACTTTTCACCCTCTTCCGCCAAAATGAATTCTGCCTTGTCAGTTTGATGTTGATGGAGATTGCTTGACCCAACCATATCCCCCACAGGAGAGCCCTCGGACCTGCCAGCTAGATGGGAGCCTGCGCAGCGGGTCTACCTGGGGCCGAGCCGAGCTCGGGGTGCCGATGAAGATCTCAACTCAAAACCTATCCCCCACAGGCGAGCCTTCGGACCTGCCAGCTAGATGGGAGCCTGCGCAGCGGGTCTACCTGGGGCCGAGCCGAGCTCGGGGTGCCGATGAAGATCTCAAATCAAAACCTATCCCCCACAGGCGAGCCTTCGGACCTGCCAGCTAGATGGGAGTCTGCGCAGCGGGTCTACCTGGGGCCGAGCCGAGCTCGGGGTGCCGATGAAGATCTCAACTCAAAACCTATCCCCCACAGGCGAGCCTTCGGACCTGCCAGCTAGATGGGAGCTTGTGCAGCGGGTCTACCTGGGGCCGAGCCGAGCTCGGGGTGCCGATGAAGATCTCAACTCAAAACCTATCCCCCACAGCGAGCCTTCGGACCTGCCAGCTAGATGGGAACCTGCGCAGCGGGTCTACCTAGGGCCGAGCCGAGCTCGGGGTGCCGATGAAGATCTCAACTCAAAACCTATCCCCCACAGGCGAGCCTTCGGACCTGCCAGCTAGATGGGAGCCTGCGCAGCGGGTCTACCTGGGGCCGAGCCGAGCTCGGGGTGCTGACGAAGATCTCAACTCAAAACCTATCCCCCACAGGCGAGCCTTCGGACCTGCCAGCTAGATGGGAGCCTGCGCAGCGGGTCTACCTGGGGCCGAGCCGAGCTCGGGGTGCCGATGAAGATCTCAAATCAAAACCTATCCCCCATAGGCGAGCCTTCGGACCTGCCAGCTAGATGGGAGCCTGCGCAGCGGGTCTACCTGGGGCCGAGCCGAGCTCGGGGTGCCGATGAAGATCTCAACTCAAAACCTATCCCCCACAGGCGAGCCTTCGGACCTGCCAGCTAGATGGGAGCCTGCACAGCGGGTCTACCTGGGGCCGAGCCGAGCTCGGGGTGCCGATGAAGATCTCAACTCAAAACCTATCCCCCACAGGCGAGCCTTCGGACCTGCTAGCTAGATGGGAGCCTGCGTAGCGGGTCTACCTGGGGCCGAGCCGAGCTCGGGGTGCCGATGAAGATCTCAAATCAAAACCTATCCCCCACAGGCGAGCCTTCGGACCTGCCAGCTAGATGGGAGCCTGCGCAGCAGGTCTACCTGGGGCCGAGCCGAGCTCGGGGTGCCGATGAAGATCTCAACTCAAAACCTATCCCCCACAGGCGAGCCTTCGGACCTGCCAGCTAGATGGGAGCCTGCGCAGCAGGTCTACCTGGGGCCGAGCCGAGCTCGGGGTGCTGACGAAGATCTCAACTCAAAACCTATCCCCCACAGGCGAGCCTTCGGACCTGCCAGCTAGATGGGAGCCTGCGCAGCGGGTCTACCTGGGGCCGAGCCGAGCTCGGGGTGCCGATGAAGATCTCAAATCAAAACCTATCACCCATAGGCGAGCCTTCGGACCTGCCAGCTAGATGGGAGCCTGCGCAGCGGGTCTACCTGGGGCCGAGCCGAGCTCGGGGTGCCGATGAAGATCTCAACTCAAAACCTATCCCCCACAGGCGAGCCTTCGGACCTGCCAGCTAGATGGGAGCCTGCACAGCGGGTCTACCTGGGGCCGAGCCGAGCTCGGGGTGCCGATGAAGATCTCAACTCAAAACCTATCCCCCACAGGCGAGCCTTCGGACCTGCCAGCTAGATGGGAGCCTGCGTAGCGGGTCTACCTGGGGCCGAGCCGAGCTCGGGGTGCCGATGAAGATCTCAAATCAAAACCTATCCCCCACAGGCGAGCCTTCGGACCTGCCAGCTAGATGGGAGCCTGCGCAGCGGGTCTACCTGGGGCCGAGCCGAGCTCGGGGTGCCGATGAAGATCTCAACTCAAAACCTATCCCCCACAGGCGAGCCTTCGGACCTGCCAGCTAGATGGGAGCCTGCGCAGCGGGTCTACCTGGGGCCGAGCCGAGCTCGGGGTGCCGATGAAGATCTCTTGATCCTGCCTTTAGGGTGTCATAATAAGCAAAGACAAGAGATGTTTTGAGAAATATATTATATTGATCATGCTTTAAGTACACATCTACCGCTCTCCCTTTTCATGGGTAGAAGCGTTTTAAGTCATCCCCACTCCAGGAGTGGTTCAAGGTCCTACCCTCCACATCTTGAAGGTAGTAACCCCCTACTTTCAACACTCTCTCTACAATATAAGGTCCCTCCCAATTTGGGTTGAGCTTTCCCACCGGGGCGGATCTCCCTGCCGCATCAACCTTTTTTAGTACTAGATCTCCTTCCGCGAATTGTTTTATCCTGATATGCTTGTCGAAGTGCTTTGCCATTCGTCGCTTGATTTCCTCCTGTCTGATGGCTGCCACGTCTCGCAGCTCCTCTGCCAGGTCTAGCGAGAGGCGCAGACCTTCCTCATTTTCCATTCTCCACGCCTCGTCTCCATCACCTGCGGCCGCCACTCGTGGAGATCGGACCTCGAATTCCACTGGTAGTACCGCCTCACAACCATGAGAAAGTTTGAAAGGGGTCTCACCAGTGGCCTGTTCGGGGTCGTTCTTAGAGCCCACAGGACCGAGGGGAGCTGCTCTACCCAGTTCCCTCTCAGATTCTCTACCTTCTTCTTTAGTAAGTTAACGATAATCTTGTTCGCCGCCTCCACCTGACCGTTGCTCCTGGGGTGGTGGACAGAGGCAAACCTGAGGTCGATGCCCTGCTGAGAGCAGAAGCTGATGAACTCTTCGCTAGCGAACTGGGGGCCGTTATCCGTGACGATGGCTTGAGGCAGCCCGTGCCTGCAAATGATCTCCCCCCAGACGAAGTTCCTGATGACTTGAGAGGTCACCTTTGCTAGTGCCTTAACCTCCAGCCACTTCGAGAAGTAATCTATCATGACCAGGAGGAATCTTCTTTGTCCACTAGCTGGAGGAAAAGGCCCCACCAGATCCATTCCCCAAATGGCGAAGGGCCATGGCGCTGTGATGCTTCGGAGTCTTTGAGCCGGCAAGAGCTGGAGGGGGGCGTAGAGCTGGCACTTCTGGCACTTCCTCGCAAACTCTGTCGCGTCCTTCCTCAGGGTGGGCCAGAAGTACCCCTGCCTGACCACCCTTGCTTCCAATGTCCTCCCTCCGGAATGACTACCACATTACCCGGAGTGCACCTCCTCCAGAATGTGTCTGGTCTCCTCCTCCGTTACGCATCGAGCTAGGAGACCCGAGAGCATCCTCCGGTGAAGTCCTCCTTCATGCATGAGATAATGAGCCGCCTTATGGCGGAAGATTCTTGCCTCCTTGACCCCCTCAGGGAGGGTTCCAGTCAGAAAAAAGGTAATGAAAGGATCTACCCACGAGGGCCGCCGATCCACCTCCATTAGCTCCCCCTCTTCAATCGCTGGGTGGAATAAATCAGTGAGGGCACCCCCTTCCCAAGGTCCGAACTTGGCCAATTGATCGGCAGCAGTGTTATCTTCTCTGGGGACGTGTTGGATGGAGAACGTCCGGAACCCCCCGATGATCATCCTCACCTTGGACAAGTATTTTACCAGGGTGGGCTCCCGGGCCTCGAACTCTCCACGTATCTGAGATGCCACCACCAATGAGTCCGTGAAAACCTCAATGTCCTTGATCTCGAGCTCCTTAGCCAAGCGAAGGCCGGCTATGACTGCCTCATACTCTGCTTGGTTGTTGGTTGTGGGGAAATGCAAGGCGACGGCTTGTTTTATGGTCACTCCCTGAGGACTTGTCAGTACCACCCCTGCTCCAAGGGAGTGCTTTCCTGAGGCCCCGTCGACCATTATCTTCCATGCTTCTGGCCGCTGCGGCTCCTCGGCCCCATCCTCCACGACGTAGTCTGCCAAGAAGTCGGCCACCACCTGTGCCTTAATGGAGAGCCTTGGTATGAACGAAATATTGAACTCACTCAACTCGACAGACCACTTGGCTAGCCTACCCGAGTGCTCTACCCCTTCAAAAATCTTTCGGAGAGGATGGTCTGTGACCACCCTGATCGAATGGGCCTGGAAATATGGCCGGAGCTTCCTGGCCGAAATAACCAAGGCGTATGCCAGTTTCTCTAGGATAGGGTAGCGGAGCTCCGCCTTCCTTAGGATCCTGCTAACATAATAAATGGGCAGCTGCTTCTTTCCCTCTTCTCTGACTAAGACGGAGCTCACCGCCTCTGCTCCCACTCCTAGGTACAAGGTCAAATCTTCCCCCTCTTTAGGGCTTTGAAGCAGAGGAGCTCGGGAGAGTTGCTCCTTCAGTTTTTGAAAAGCTTCTGCGCACTCTGCTGTCCATTCAAATCTCTGATTCCCTCGTAGCACTTTAAAGAAAGGCGAGCACTTCTCCCCTGACCTAGAGAGGAATCTGCTAAGGCCGGCCAGCTTTCCTGTCAAGCGCTGTACCTCCTTAGCGTTTCGCGGTGATTCTAGTTCCAGAATGGCCTTTACTTTATCAGGATTAGGTTCTACCCCCGCCGGGGTCAAAAGGTGCCCGAGAAACTTCCCACGACTAGCCCCAAATACACACTTCAAGGGGTTCAACCTCATTTTGAACTTTCTCAAGGTGGCGAACGTCTCCTCCAGATCCTGGAGATGCGAGTTCACCCCCTTGCTCTTTACCATAAGATCGTCAACGTAGACTTCCAGGTTCCGACCCCTCTGGCCCTGGAAAACTCGATCCATCATCCGTTGGTATGTCGCTCCCGCATTTTTTAACCCAAAGGGCATCATGTTATAACTAAAGCACCCTTCCCTTGTGATGAAGGAGACGTCCTTGACGTCAGGAGGGTGCATCCGGATCTGATGGTAACCTGAAAAAGCATCCAGAAAACTCATAACAGAAAAACCAACGGCTGAATCAACCAGCGCGTCGATTCGAGGCAGGGGGTAGCAATCCTTGGGGCACGATTTATTTAATAATGAAAAGTCGATACACATCCTCCATTTTCCTCCCTCCTTCTTCACCATTACAACATTGGAGATCCAGCCTGGGTACTGGATCTCTGAGATGAAGCCCGCCTCCAGGAGCTTCTTGACCTCCTCGCGAATGGGCTCCTCCAGCTTGGTGGAGATGGTTCGCATCTTCTGGCGTATGGGGCGCGTCCGAGGGTCCAGATTTAGGTGGTGGCAGGCTACGTCCTCATCAATGCCCGGCATATCCGCCGCGCTCCAAGCGAAGATGTCGACGTTGCTCTGGATGCAGACCCGCATCCGCTCCTGGTCTTCGGGACTCAAGCCTCCGCTGATCCGTACCCTTCGTACCTGCCCCTGGCTGGTGCGGACCTCTACCTCCACCACTTCCTCGGCCACCTCTAGCCGCGACTGCTCCCAGCCGTCCCCTGCTTCTTCTACCTGCTCCCGTTCTTCCTCCCCTCCTGCTTCCTCAACTTCTATCACCTCGCCCTGCTGTAGCTCAATTTCCATGTCCCTTTGGGCTTCCTCCTCTGCCCCTCCTTCTCCCTCTTTCTCCTGCATTCTTTCCCGCGGCTCCGACTCTCCGCTCCTCCTGACTTCCCGCGCATCTCCTCCCCTCTGCTCCTTCTCAATCTCCATTGCCCCCTCCGGGCTCTCCTGTTGCTGCTCGACCTCACCTCCCTCCTGAACCTCCTGCACACCTCCTTGCTGTTTCCCGGTCTCCTCTCCCCCGCCCTCCTTTGGGCTCGCCTCTTCTTCCCTCATGGCTTCTTCTTGCGCTGCCATCTCCCTCTCCAACTCCTCCGCCTCTGCCATCCAAGATATGGTATTAACCGCCGTGACGTAACACTGCCTCGCCACTTTTGGATCTCCCCTGACCCTGACCTGCATCCCTCCATTGTTAAACTTGAGACATTGATGGAAAGAGGAGGGGACGCAGCGAAAGGCGCTGATGAGGGGATGTCCAAAGATGGCGCTGTAGCTGCTCGGGGCATCCACAATCACGAACCGGCAGTTCCGTGATACGCCCCCCAACCTCACGTGCAGCCCTACTCCCCCTTCCACTTCTTTTCTCTCCCCGGAGAATCCGAACAACGGTCCATCCGAGGCCAAAACCCTCTTGGCTTCCACCTGCATCTCATCGAAGGCCTTCTTAAAAATCACATTCACGGAGCTCCCTTTATCCACTAGGATCTTGGAGACCGTAAAGTTTTCCACCGCTGTCTGAATCACCAAGGCGTCGCAGAATGGGTCCTCGTACTCCGGCATATCCTCTGAAGAGAAGGTAATTTTTTCTAGCGGGGGTGGGGTCTGGGAGGTTGAGGCTACCCCCTTTCGGAACATGGTCTGGAAGCTCCCCTTCCGGGTGGCCTCGATCCCAATCCCCCCATGGATGGCCCCGATTCCTCCCCGGGTTCCTACATCCACCCGGTCCTCGCACCTATCTTCCACCTCCCCTTGCTGCATTTCCTCGATCCTCACCGGCGGATCCTGCCTTCTCAAACCTCTGGCCTCTCTCATCTCCAAAAATTCTGGGCACGTGGCTGTAGCGTGACCTCTCTCTTGATGGAAGTCACAGAAAGGCAACGCCACCCCACCCCTTCTTCCATCTCCTCTTCCTCTCCTTCCTCCTCGAGCTCCCCTTCCTCGACCGATCCCCATTGCCTCCTGCTGATGCTGAAAACGATCCCTCGCTCCCTGTCTCCATGCTGGTTGATCGAACCTCCTTGGCTCTCGGAAATTATCTCTTCCCTGGAAGCCTCCTCCCAACTCCTGGGGGCGACCCTCATGAGGCCTCCAACCTATCCGGTTGTTCGGCTCTCGGGCCCCCCGATGAATCTGTCCCTGGTGCCCCTGGCCTCGGGGTTCCTCCTTCCTTCTTTCTTCTCTATGCTCCCTCTGCTCCTGCTGCTTCACTACTCCTGGTTCCTTTGCATCATCCTCCGCCAACCTGGCTAACCTCCTTACAAACGCTGGATTGGCCCTCTCGAAATTAGTCTCCTTCGCCGCCCTCTCCATGAGCTCCTCAAAAGAGAGGGGGGCACCCTTTTCAACTCCATGCTGAAGAAGCCTGGCCTCAGTCCCAGGGTGAACGCGAGCATCAGCGTGTACCCAGGGACCTCCTGGACCTGGAGGATCTCTTCCTGAAACCGATCCACGTAGTGACCCAACGTCTCATCCTGGCTCTGCCTTACTGAGAACAAGCACTCCGCCTCCTTCTTACGCTTCTTTGATGTTGAAAACCTCAATAAGAAGCCCCTCCGCAGATCCTCGAAGCAATAGATCGATCTTGCCGGTAACTGGTGGAACCAATCTCGCGCCTTCTCCTTCAAGGTGATGGCAAACAGCCGACGCTTAAACGCATCCGTCATTTGTCTGATCAAAACCACATCCTCAAACCACTGTACATGCTGTACCGGATCATCCTTTCCTGAGTAGTAGGACATGTCGGGCTCCCGGAACCCCTCCGGCACCGGAGCCGAGATGACAAGTTCACTGAACGGGCTCTCGCCGACTGCTTGCCGAGAGGGCACATCTCGCGGCCTCGGCAGACTGGCCCGATTCGCGGGACCGTGCCCAGGGAAGAGCTCCCGCACAGCTGCCTCCTTCTCACCGTCTTCTGCCGGGATCTCTTTCCCGGGGCGCTGGCCTGGGAAGAGCTCTCGCGCCGCTACGTCCCTCTCGCCAGCCTCTGTGGGGACCTCCTTTCCCGGGCACTGTCCAGGGGCGTTCTCGCCCAAAAGCGGGACCACCTCGATTGGGACCTGAGGTGTCGCCCACTCGCTCCTTGCCGAGAAGGCCAAGCTTATGGTTTGCATGACCTCTCGCCTGAAGTCCTCCAGCATTTTCCTCATCGCCTCTTCTACCTGGGAGGGGGAACCTCCAGAACCAGATCCTTCTCCTTCACCTCCTGTCATAGGACAAAACTCAAACTTTTCTTGAACCGGCTACTTCCACACTCACCGCCCAGAACTGTTGAAGCCAAAATTTGACTCCGACAAATGTTCACAAAATAGGGGCGTAGTCGCCTCCTACTCGGCCCGAACTCCGACCTCTGACCGGTCGTGAAGGATTAGAAAAACCGGCCCTAAGCCGCAGCAGGGAGGTCCCACCGCTTACCCGTAAGGTCACAGAGAGCATCCCCTCCAAAGCCAAAAGCTGGGCTTGGAGTTCCTCAGAAAACCATGCCAATGAATCCTCTCCAGAGTCTAAAAAAAAGGTCCCTTCTGAAGAACCCCTATGGGCTTATTTATAGATTTCAGAATCTGAACTGCAAATAACAAATCTGCTCCGGCCTGAAATTACCGGGGTACCCTTGGCTGGGTCTGCCAACAGCCAAACTCCCCTGTTCTGAGGAGCTATACGCAGTCCACCAAGGGTAAAAGGGTAAAAATACCCGGGGTGGAAGAGTAAAAACACCCTGCTTTGATAGGAAAGAGTAAAAAAAACCTTCTCCCCCCCTGGCGAGAGGAAAGGCGCCTGCCGGCGAGAAGGACCCGCCGCCCGTCTCGCCGGGGCCTCTCCCCCTTGGAGGTCCTCTCGCTTCTGGGGGCCCTCTCGCCTATGGGGGCCCTCTCGCCTCTAGGCGGGGGCATTTTGCCCTTTGGAGAGCCCATCATCTCGCCGCTTGCGAGTGGGCCCTCTTGGTACCCTTTGCATGTCTCGCTCTTTTTACTTCTTGAGGGCTCTTTGCGAGCCCGAGGTTGTACACATATAGTGTTCTCATTGTGATTGAGAAAAGAAGACTTTCATCACTCACTCATCCCCACCTCTGTAAATGGTTGTCATCTCCCTTCAAAAATGATTCCTGGTTACAAGTCACCTGATCAAAAGACTTGAGGATTTGGCTTTTTAGCACCTGATCAAAAGCTCATTGGTGTCAGGCACCTGATCAAAAACCTGAGTGGATTCCTACCAGGGTGGTAGAAGAGTGGATGTACCCAGGTTGGGGAACCACTATAAAATTTCTTGTGTTGTCTGGTTGCCCCTTTTCTTTTTGTTCTTTCTGTGCTTGTGTTTTTAGGACTGCTATGTGCTTATTTATTTTATTTTAATTCTGCACCTTTTAATCACAACAGATGCTATAATAGTTTTATAAGGACCTACAAATACTCTATTCACCCCCCTCTAGGGTATATTAGATATAACACATCACTTTCAATTGGTATCAGAGCAGGTTCCTTTGGTTGTACAAGCTAAACCATGAACCAAAGATCCTTTGTTAGATCTAAATATTATTTCATTTTCATTTAGATTATAAACACAGTCATGGCACAAAACAAGGATTATGCAAGCATCAGACCTCCAGTTTGCAACCTTAATAGGTTTGCCATCTAGAAGGCAAGAATCAAGTTGTACATGAACTCTATTGATGAAGACATCTACAACTCTATTTTGACAGGTCCCCCACAAGCATCTACATCTACAACATCTTCCAACAACAATGCAGTCCCACCACCAGAGTGTACTGAAGCTCAGAAGAAAGCAAAGATTGCTGATGCCAAAACCATGAACATATTGGCTCAGACTATGCCAGATGACATAATTCAGAAGGTGGCTGAGTGCACCTCTGCAAAAGCAATCTGGGATTCACTCAATCAAATGGTTGCTGGCTCAGCAGATGAGAGGAAAGATAGAAGATCAAACCTTATCACATAATATGAAAACTTCAAGAAGGATGAGGCAGAAACAGTTGAAGTGATGTACAACATGCTTAGCTCCATCATCAGTGAGCTAAGGACCTTAGATAAAGAAATCACCTTGACTGAAGTGAATGACAAGATCCTAATGTGCTTCCCAAGCTCATGGGACACCAGGATCTGTCCAATCAAAGGGGCCAGAAGATTGAATGAGATTTCAACTGCATCTCTCCTAGGAAAGCTCAAATCTTATGAGCTGCTAATCAAGTCCAGAGAAGCAGTGGAACATAGGACTCCTCCTCCAACAAGGAAAGAACAATCCATTGCATTCAAGGCTGCTGAAGAAACTGAAGCCCCAGTAGTCAATGAAGAGCTAATGAGTCTCTTTGCCAAGAGATTCTTCAAAATGGCAAGGAAAGACTTCAAAAGGAAGTTATCCAGAAATGACAGCCAGCCAAGGTATGACAAAACCCCCACTAAAGAGGTAGTGTGTTTTGGGTGCAGGAAAGCAGGACATTTCATGTATGAATGTCCTGAAAATCAAAAGAAGGAAATAAGAAAAGAGAAGGAATCAAGAAGCAAGCATTACAACACACCCTCTTCCAGCAAGCACAAAAAGAAGGACAAAGGATTTGTGGCTGAAACATGGAGTGACACAGAAGATGAATCCACATCTTCCTCCTCCAGTGAAGAAGAAGAGGAGGCAAAGGCAAAGGAGGTTTGTCTCATGGAAATTGATGCAAGCAGTAGCAGATCAGATACAGATGAATCTGATAATGAAAAAAGTCTGTCAGCTGAAGATCAGGTAATAACATCTTATGATTTTGAATCTGATGAATTTAAATTTGAATTTAAAAACTTATGCTTAGATTTGATAAGCTCTGAGAAGGAAATCAAACTTCTCAGAGATAAATTGAATGATCTAGATAAAATCACTTATAAAAATGAAAATCTATCAAGTGAACTGAAATTTGCAAATGAACAAATTACTTTTCTGAAATCAGAACTTAGCAAAGCTAAGATATTAGAAGAATCATTAAATGGGAGAAGCTTGAAATTGCTAGATATAAGCAGCACAGTAAATGATAGAACAAATAACTGCAGATTATGATTAGGAGCCACATCTAGTGAACCAACCCTAATCCAAAGGAATCATCTTTTAAAACCTGTAAATTTTATCTCTGATAAAGGAAAGAAAAACACTGAACAAGTAAATAAGGTTAATAAAATTCTAGAACAAATTGAAGCTAAGGACAAAATTTAAAACCAGAAGAATGATAAAAATAACAATGTTCAGCAGTTATCGTCGAACTCAGATCGACGATATAGGAATAGATCGTCTATCTCAGAATGACGATCTCTGAACGCAAACTGCAATAATAATCATTCGTCTAACTGCGATCGACGAACTTTGTATGGTTCGTCGAGCAGAGGTCGACAAACGTGGGGCACAGAAAATGAATATATTCATTCTCTGGGCAGGGATCGACGATATCAACCCAATTCGTCGAACACTGGTCGACGAACTTACAGAAATTTGTCGAACCCAGAAAGACTTAACCAAAATTTTAACTATAACTGCAACTTAAATAATTCTAGAAAAGCTTTTAATCCTCTAGCTGATTGGGTTATACCACCTAGAAGATATCACCCTCTAGGATATAAATCCCAACTAGAATTTTTAGTTATTTCCAGCTTTTCATATCAACAAAACAAAGGACCCAAGGTAACCTGGGTCAAGAATATTTAACTGCTTTCACTGCTGGAGAAGAGCTGTCCAGGAGTAAATCAGCCATGGTACCTGGACAGTGGATGCTCCAAACACATGACAGGTAGCAAGGACAATCTCACCAATTACAAGTCCAAGCTAGGGCCAAAGGTGATCTTTGGTGATTCAAAAAGTGGCCAGTCTGAAGGATATGGAGCAGTGAAGATTGAAGCAGTTACATTCAAGAAAGTAACATATGTATGAGGACTCAAACATAACCTCATCTCAATAAGTCAACTTTGTAATGAAGGTTATCCGGTAACTTTTAACTGTAGCTCTTGTATTATTTCATATAAAGGAAACAAACCTATTTTAATTGGAAATAGACAAGACAACATATACTTAGTTGATTTTCTATCTACCAATTCTGATATCTGTTTACTTAATTTAACTAGTAACCAGAATGATTTATGACATAAAATACTAGGTCATGTAAATCTGAAAAACATTGCTAGGCTATCTAAAGACAACCTTGTTAGAGGTCTAACTGCTAGTCCCTACAAGAAGGAAGGCCTTTGCAAGGCTTGTCAATTAGGCAAGCAAACTAAATCTAGTTTCAAATCTATTAATAAAAGTGATTCACCTAGGATTTTGTATTTGCTACACATAGATCTTTTTGGACCCATAGTTGTACAAAGCCTAGGAGGGAAATCCTATACCTTAGTCATTGTGGATGTCTTCTCAAGGTTCACTTGGGTATTCTTTCTGAGATCTAAGTCAGATACCTTCAAGGTTCTTATAGATTTTCTCAGGACCATACAGATTGAGTTCTCTACTCATGTTGCATTGATCAGAAGTTATCATGGCACAGAGTTTGAGTCTCTTCTTATGCATAAGTTCTGTGAGAAGGAAGGTATCAGGCATTGCTTCTTAGCTCCTAAAACTTCTCAACAAAATGGGGTAGCAGAAAGGAAAAATAGGACACTCATTGAAGTTACAGGTACATTGCTTGCTGATGCATACATGCCACTAACCTTTTGGGCAGAGGCTGTACACACTACAAACTATGTCCTGAACAGAAGCTTAATTCACAAACTAAAGAACATGACTACTATGAATTGCTTAAAGGGAAGAAACCTAAAATCAACTATTTTAAAGTATTTGGTTGTACCTGTTATATACATAATAACAACAAGAAATACATTAGAAAGTTTGAGGCTAAGGCTGAAGTGGGAATTTTTCTAGGATATTCCCAAGTAAGCAAAGCCTATAGGGTCTTTAATAAATCATCACTGAAAATTGAGGAATCAATTCATGTAAGCTTTGATGAGACTAACATATATTGCAAGGAGAAAGAAGTTTCTACCAGTAAATCTTTGCAGGTACATCACTTGTGTGAGAAGTTGGATGATCTAAACATTACCCAAGGGGTTCCAACTCATCCCTCTCCACAAGTCAATGAAGATAGTGAAGAAGAAAGCATTGAAGGGATTGACTCTCCTCCAACAGCCAACATAATTCCATAAGAGGAATTGGTTTCAAATGCTGTTGCACAACCAACTCCACCCACTGATCTTGTCACACTTAGGGATCACCCCAGATCTCAAGTGATTGGAGAAATATCTGCAGGTGTACAGATAAGGCATCAACTTAATCAAGATGTGATGCATGCTTGTTTTCTCTCTCAGATTGAACCTCAATCCATTCATGATGTAGAGCAAGATCCCTACTGGATCATTGCAATGTAGGAGGAATTAAATCAGTTTGAGAGATGTAGAGTTTAGGATTTGGTTCCAAGACCACAAAACTACCCAGTTATTGGAACAAAATGGATATACATAAATAAGCTTGATGCCCAAGGAGTTATTGTGAGAACAAGGCTAGGCTTGTTGCTCAAGGCTACAAGCAAGAGGAAGGAATAGATTATGATCAAACCTTTGCTTCTGTTGCAAGGTTAGAAGCCATAAGAATATTCCTAGCCTATGCAGCCTACAAGAAATTCAAGGTCTACCAAATGGATGTGAAGAGTGCATTCTTGAATGGAGTATTAAAAGAAGAGGTTTATGTTGAACAACCTCCCAGTTTTGTCTCTCCAACTCATCCTTTGCATGTATTCAAGTTGCATAAAGCCCTCTATGGTCTAAAGCAAGCTCCAAGAGCTTGGTATGAGACCATAGCAAGCTTTTATTAGAGCATAAATTCATTAGAGGCATAGTAGATAAAATACTTTTCACTAGACATCATAAGGACCAAATCTTGTTAGTACAAATATATGTGGATGACATCATCTTTGGGTTTACTGATTCAAAATTGTGCAAGAGGTTTTCTGACCTCATGCATTCCAAATTTGAAATGAGTAGCATGGGTGAGCTTTCCTATTTCCTTGTTCTCCAAGTGAGACAGCTCCCTGATGGCATCTTCATCTCCCAAGCTAAATAGGCTAAAGAGCTAATAAAGAAGTTTGGGATGACTGATGCCTCAATAAAGAAAACACCTATGGCTACAAATGCTGTGATAGACTTTGATGCATTAGAGAAACCTGTAGATCATAAACTATATAGGGGCATTGTTGGGTCCCTACTATATCTCACAGCTAGCAGACCTGATATCATGTTTGTCACATGCCTTTGTGCTAGGTTCCAGGTGAACCCAAAAGAATCTCACCTTATTTTCCTAAAATGAATTTTGAGATATATAAAGGGTTGTCCTAGTCTAGGCCTATGATATCCCACAGAATCAGAATTTGAGTTAACTGGATACTCAGATGCTAATTTTGTTGGATGTAGGGTGGACAGAAAAAGTACCTCAGGAAATTACCAGTTCCTTGATATGAGATTAGTGTCCTGGTTTTGTAAAAAGCAATCATCTGTGTCAACCTCCACTGCTGAGGCAGAATACATTGCAGCTGGTAGTTGTTGCTCACAAATGCTATGGATACAAAACCAACTACTAGACTATGGTCTCATCTTAAATAATTCAACTCTACTTTGTGATAACACAAGTGCTATAGCCATAGCACAGAATCCAGTCCATCATAGTAGGACAAAGCATATAGACATTAGGCATCATTTCATTAGAGAGTGTGTAGACAAAAATAAAATTAATCTTGTCTATATCTACACTGATTTATAAAGAGCTTATATATTCACCAAACCTCTGGATGAGAAAAATCATGTATTCTTTATAAATCAGCTTGGAATGATAAATGGAGAAGATTTAGTTTAAGTTCTGTCGGCACTCGACGAATTTTCCAAAGTTCGTCGAACGGAGTTCGACGAACCGGGGAGAGTTTGAGAGATCTTCGTCGAACAGAGGTTGACAAACTCTCTATGAGTGAAACAATTTTCGGGACGAACTTGCTTCAGAAGATATTCGTTAAACGATGCTCGACGAATTATCTTCAATTCTTTATGATGAGATCGACGAATTATTTACTTCTAAATCATTTCATCGAACTCAGTTCGAAGAATTGTTTTTGTTTTCGTGGAATGGAGTTTGTCGATTCATATTCTGGAAAACCTTATATCTAGGTTTTCTTCGACCTCCGTCCCGCGCTTTCTGTTCTCTTGCACTTGATCGCCGTTTCTCTCTTTTGCAGGTGATTCCATGGTGATTCCAACAGGAGCTCTAGCTGTTATGAAGTTTGACACCAGATTTGATGTCGACTTCGAATCGTTCCAGCACTCGGATCCAATCTTTCTATATTTTCTGGAACTTCTGGAAGAACATAATTTGAAGAACCTGATGACTACATGGATAAAGTTGGCAGAAACAAAAATCAGAGAATGGGTCTATACTTCATCCACATATGAAGAAAATACTATGATAGGATCAATCGCGGATAACACTGTTTCCTTAACTCCCGCAATTTTAACTGAAATCTTTGGTTTGACAAATGGAGAAGAGGAATTAGAAATTGATTCTGAAGAGTTTGATATGATGCTAAATCTGATGGGTTATGCTGGTGACAACCCAAATAAATTTTTGAAGAAACTTCTGTCTGCAGCATACAAGTTTCTGGCAGACATTGTTGGGAAGGTCTTGCTTGGCAAGCATACTGCTCATGACTACATCACAAGGCATCAGTTCTTGGTCATGTGTGTAGTGATAAATAAGAAGCAAGTTGATTGGGCTTAGATCATCTTTGATCTGATAAAGAAGAAAAATAATAAGAAAGAAGTGTGTTTTTGAACGATCCTAGGGATCTTCCTAAAGGAGAAGGCTGTTGAATTCCTGGTCTCCCAGACCATATTCATTAATGCCAAAAAAGGCTTACTTGTGCCTTGTTTGGCAGGTGGGAGAGGACCATACTTAAGCCATCCAAGGCTTCTACCTCTTCCACCCCAGCTTCTGAAGGAACCAGGGCTGTTACAGCCACTCCCCAACCTACTGAAGAGATTCATCAAACACCAGCATCTCTTCAAGCCCTCCTTCCAACAACAAAAATCCATCCCTCTCTCACACCTCCATCCTCCCCTACTCAACCTCCTACTCCACCAGAATCTCCACATGCTTCAGCAGCACCAACTCCTCCATCATCTCCACTTCCTCCTCATTTATCCTCCATACCATTTTTCAACATACCACCATCACCTCCCAATTCCCCTTTTCCTCCAAACACCCACATGGAAGATGCCACCCATCCATCCCTATCAACATCTACCATCCCTCAACATGCATCCCCTCCAGATGATCACATACCAGATGCTCCACTTCCTATCCCTCCCACAGTTCCCACTTCTACACCTTCTGCAACACCATCTACCACTCCACTTTTGGACACCTCAACAATTGCTTCTCTCATTGCCCTCCTCACTCCCCTTCTCAAAACACTAATAGCAGAGGCCATTACATCTCTTGCTACTTCAATTACTACCCTATCTATATAGATCACTACTCTCACTACTGCCACATCTTCAGTCAGGGGCCTGGCTTCAGGTCTTACTAAAATCATGCAGGGGGAGATGTTTGATGATGAAGCTGTAGTAGTTCCAGCAGTAGCAGCTCCAGCAACAGAGGCAGTAACAGTAGTAGAAGATTGTATGGAGTATATTGATATAGATGATATTGATTTTATTAATTTTATTGATACTGACATGGACTTGGAAGAGTCAATCTCTAAGAAAATAACTACTGGTGGTGATTTCATCATTAATCCCACAGTTGATTTAGATAATTTGTTGAATAATTTTGAATTTGTAGTTTTGAGATGTCTTACAGCAGAACATACTACTAAGACATCCTTGGCTATTGTACCATATACATCCCCAGTAAGTCCACAAGTTACAAAGCAACTTAGTGATAGTTTTACTGTTCCTGAGCCCATAATTATTCCATCTCCTTCAACAATTTCTTCTGCTCCTATTTATGTCATGGATGACTCTCCATTGCTAGATCTGGATGATGTGATCTTGGCTGACATTCAACAAGAGGAAAAGGCAGCTGCTGAAAGGACTGTCAGAGTTGATGACACTCCAGCTTCTTCTATGGCTTCTCCTCCAGTTCCTCTTCATATTCCTGCTCAAGCTCCTTCTCAACCTGATAAGCCTATCATTTCTGCTGAGGCACTGAAGGCTCTGAATGCTTTATATGATAATACTCAAAGAACTGATGATGAGGATAGTGATGATGAGGATGATGATGATGAATCTGATGATGAACCAAAGAGGAAGCCAGTATCCAAGAAAAGAAAAGATCCTCCTGCTCCTGCTCCTAAGACTAATCCAAACAATGACACTCCTTATTACATTCTTCAAAAGATAACACCATATAAAAGAATGCCAACTTGGATGTGGCTGTCCAAGAATCAGCAGAAGGAGAGGAAGAAAAGAAGAAGATACTCTCCTCCTCCAGTTCAAAGATACAAAAAAGATCCACCTCCTCCACCTCCTCCAGCTGCTGGTGCTTCAGGTTCTAGTTCTCAAAGATATGCCCCTATTCAAACATATCAAAGACATCAAGGGAGATCACATGAAAGCAACCAACACAGGCAATATTCTTCAGGAAAGCAACATCAGCAGCAACAACATAAACAGTAACAACAAAAATCCACTGAAAATCAATCAGCTGAAGGATATAAAAGACCATCCTCTCCTCCTGTTCCTTTTGAAGATCCTGAAACAGCTACTACTGCTAGAATGGCCAGGTTCCAGGAACTTGTAGGCCTTTCTCTGATTAATAAGGCCAAAGCTGAAGGAAAGGATCCCTCTGAATATACTACCATGGCAAAGTACAGGAAAGAGGAACTTAAGAGATTTGATAAAGCTAACAAGATTTTCAATTTGGATGACTACATGAAGTTGCACCCAGAAGCAGTTGTCCCCAGGGTTACATCTCTGAAAAGTATAGGGGCTGCTGACATGACCATGACCAGTGTGCAAGCTTCAGATCCTAACAGAGAAATAATATTTACAAAGCCAGGGGATAAGAGCAAGGATGCAATGCCAAAGGAAAAGAAGCAGAAGAAGTGATTTTGAACTCTCTTTATCTTTATGCATTATTTATAACTGCTTTATATTTTCTGAAAAAAGCTCATGTATATATATATCTGCTGCATGTGTTATCTATCTCTGCCAGATATATGCTTTTTTCTGCTTTGTTTATTTTCAGTTTAAGTCTGAGTTTGTGGTTAGTAACCTCACCCAAATAGGGGGAGATTGTTGGATCCCTAGTTTGATTTGGGCTAGGTTCACTAACTTAGGATCATGTGACCCATAATTTATAGCTAGGGTCATAGTTGTATCCTGTAGTCTAGGGAAAGTCCTTAGAGTCAACATCACATGGACCAGCTATCAACAAGACTGCAAGAGACTCAAGACTTAGAAGAATTCAAGACTCTGTAAAGTGAGTTCGACGTTCGTCGAACTCAGGTCGATGATTGTCGTGCTCAGCTCGATGATCTCAGAGAAATTTCTCTGAGCTGAGCTCGACGAACTCTATTCTTTGGTCGACGAATCTTTGGATTACCACAGCATTCTGTCAAGACTATGTTCTCTAGTCTCAGCTCGACGAACTCAGTTCTCTGCCCGACGAATTCTGGATTATCTACTTCAACAACTTAGAACTAGAAGACTTGTGTCGACACTCAAAGTATATGTCGACACCAACTTAGCCGACAATAGAAGAACTTGTGTCGACACCCAGATCATTAGTCGACACTCTGGAAAGGTTTTGTCGACACCACATAGAATATTTGACAACTCCAGAAACTCAGCTCGACGAACTTCAGACACAGAATAGGAAAAAGAGACAGCAGTTCAGTTTCCAGCTCGACGATCATGGAACTTACCTCTACGAACAGAAGCCGTCTAGTCGACAAACACAACATCTCGGCTCGACGAACTGTGCACTCAGTTCGACGATTTCTGTCAACTGTTCGATGATTCCAGACTAAGTCATTTCCAGCCCTGTCCCCATTATTACTGCAATAATTCCTTGGTAATCAATGCTCTAACATTCTCTGAATATAACCATTGGAGGATCATTGAATGGGATATTCTCCAGGATTATTGCTTGCCATTTTTCCACGGGATAGTTGGGGAAATTATTCAATGCTGCTTATTCTCTAGGCCGTCAGCATTGAATGAAGAAGAATTCAAAATTCGAAAGACCAATTTCCCCAGGAAAATATAAAAAGAGATTTTTTCTATTTTCTCTTATACAGACAGGTAGAAAGAAAGTTAGAAACATATACAAAGAGAAAATTACTGAATTAGACAAGAAAAATACAACCCGTCTGCTCTCAGTCTGACACAAGATTTTTGATATAGAAGAAGAAGAAGAACAATCATTCAAATACCAAGAGTCTTCATTCTTCAAACTCTCCAGGACACTTCACAGGACAACAAATCTTCCATTTGTCAAAGAAGTTCCTGAAGATCTCTCAGATTAAAGTTGAAAGCTTGAAGGCCTATCAGCCTGTGCAAAGCTCCAGTTCTCATGAACTCTTCTACATCCCAGGGGGAGCTTTGACAACATCATTGAATCCACATAGTCTTCTCATTGTGATTGAGAAAAGAAGACTTTCATCACTCTCTCATCCCCACCTCTGTAAAGGGTTGACATCTCCCTTCAAAAGTGATTCCTGGTTACAATTCACCTGATCAAAAGACTTAAGGATTTGGTTTTTGAGCACCTGATCAAAAGCTCATTGGTGTCAGGCACCTGATCAAAAACCTGAGTGAATTCCTACCAGGGTGGTAGAAGAGTGGATGTACCCAGGTTGGAGAACCACTATAAAATTTCTTGTGTCATCTGCTTGCCACTTTTCTTTTTGTTCTTGCTGTGCTTGTGTTTTTAGGACTGCTGTGTGCTTATTTATTTTATTTTAATTCTGCACCTTTTAATCATAACAGAAGCTGTAATAGTTTTATAAGGACCTACAAATACTCTATTCACCCCCTCTAGAGTATATTAGATCTAACACATCACTATCACAAGGAAAGTATACTGACCAAAAATCATAATTTTCTAGCTAAGTTAGGTCACCCAAAAAAATCATTTAAAATATTCTACTAAAATGCACTTTGTGAAACAACCTGTATAACAAGACTTCCAATAATTTTATAAATATTCCCAGAGCTTATTGTTGCCATTAAAAGTCCTCTGCCCAAGTTTTATAACTTTTTAGTGAGTAAATAATTCATAATAAATTCCTTGATGAATAGGGCAAATACTAGGTTTGTGAATGAAGTAGCAAAAA
The DNA here is from genome assembly GCA_039583875.1 of Platanthera guangdongensis. Lineage (NCBI taxonomy): Eukaryota > Viridiplantae > Streptophyta > Magnoliopsida > Asparagales > Orchidaceae > Platanthera > Platanthera guangdongensis. The sequence continues at coordinate 101,751,457 of CM077150.1, forward strand.
TACTAATCCAAAAATCAGAACAAAATTTACAGAGATTAATGACAACTATATAAGGTCACTGCCTAAGTATCATGGACATCCAAGATAAAATGACATTCCAAGGACATATGGTCACTTCCTAGGTAATAAAATCATAAGTAAAAGTGCCCTAATTGGTCCTAAACTATTTCAGAGTGGATGTAAGTTCCTAAAGGTCCTAAAATCATTCACTAGAGCTTAATTCCACCCCAGGAACTCTCCTACCAAGTTTCAAAACATTCCAAGTACATATGGTCCCATGTCCTTCATTGAGCTCAATACTCAACCTTAGGGTTAACACTAGGGTTCTAGGGCACACCAGCCCTAAACCACCCAAACTGTCTTGTATGGGTATTTTGTATGACAATAAATAAGTGGCCAAAGATCCATCCCTTTTGGGTTAGGATTGGCCACACAACCCAATAAACACCATCTGCCCTAATTTGCCCCCTTAGGGACCTAACATTGGACACCCAAATAGCTACTCAAATCAACCACAAATGGGATGAGATTTTTATCAGTGACCTATTATGACCCTAAGGGTCATCCACCAAAATTTTGGGGAATTGTGAGGTAATTAGACCCTGTAATTTACCCATACAGGGATTATTAGATTTTTACAAAACATATAGGAAACGTTTTTCCAAAAATTCCCATTTTTGGCTATGTTAGGGGTATAAATATAAGTGACCACCAGTCCAAATTTCAAGTCACTTGGATGGATGGATTGACGGGGGCACTCAATTCAGTCTCTGATTAACCCTAGGTATAGACTGCACCATTTGAGTGTTGTGGTCAGACCATTGACCCAAATGTGTTGAAATCAAATTTAAAATAAATAAGACCTAAGGGCTACAACTTTCCTGTTGGCCACTTTTATCGGAGAGGACTCTAAGTATTTGTAATATTTAAAACCAAATACTGCATAAGATGTGACATAATCATTAAATAATATACTATTTAATTTATAGTATAAAATCTGATTCAACACAGATCTTAAAGCAAAATAGACGGAATCCATACGTATTCTTCCTCTAGCTGACAGTCACGATTCCTTTAGAATGGAGCTACTTCCATGACCATTTCCTGGCCAACAAGTGACCTCCCTAGTCGGCCACCGCCACCACCACCTCCGTTGAGGTGGTGGTTACCTCTGAGTGGCGGCATGACCATAGGAGGGGTTGTTTCTAGTGAACCCGCAACTTCAACTTTCATGGAATTTCTTCAAATATCCTCACTGGATCAGGCTCAATTGAGCCTGATTTCTCTCCTAGTCGAACTAAGATTCTAGCACAAAGGGAGAGGGGGATAAGTCGAGTTGGATGCGAGCTTGGCAACGGGTACGGTACTGGTGAGACATCACCGACCCTTGCTCCGACGAGTTAGCTTGATTTCTTGTTTCTCACCAAAAGCATAGCTCCATCAATAATTTTCCACTCCTCTGGGTTCAATGAAGATGATGGTGGGCTTGTCAAGAATGAAGGTGACAGTGGGCTTCTCATTTCTTCCTTTTATAAGAAGAGTTAGGGTCTAAGTGGCTTGCCACGTGTCACCCTAATAGTTGACCGTCAATCGTCACTTTAAATCAGTCTTGGTCTTGAGACACTCTACTATTGGACCATCATTTATTGCTTTAACTAGGTATTGATTGAGGAAATGGGGTTCATTGAGCCATCAGCACTTATCCCGAAAATCCAGTTCAACCCGTACATATGAACCAATAAACACAGTTTTTAGACCGAAAAATACTCTAAGTCCAAAAGCGTTGACTGTTGTTGAGACCACTCAACGCCGCATTTAGTGGGGTCAAGACCACTCAACACCGCGTTGTGTTGCGTCGATACCACTCAACGTCGCGTTGAGTGGCATCGAGACCACTCAACGCCGAGTTGAGTGGAGTTGAGACCACTCATGTCCCATTGTGTGGCGTTTAGTGGTGTTGAGACCACTCAACACCGCATTGAGTGGCGTTGAGTAGTGTTGAGACCACTCAACGCCACATTAAGTGACGTTGAGTGGTGTTGAGACCACTCAATGCCAAGTTGAGTGGCGTTGAGACCACTCAACGCCACGTTGAGTTGCGTTGAGACCACACAATACCGCGTTGAGTTCACTTAACACCTCAGCATCCAGAATGTTTCTAAGTCAAAATCGTTGAGTGGCATTGAGGCAACTCAACGCCCCGTTGAGTCCACTCAATTCCTCGTTGATTGGCATCGAGTGCACTCAATGCACGTGACGCCTCATCGAATGAAATTGAGTGCACTCAATACACTCGATGCCTATTGACTCTCAAACATTTGTTTCCTAAGTTAGAGTTGATTGAACCATATAGTGGGTCCTATATGAATCCACCCTAACCCTTAGGTCAGCCGTAGTATATCCCCATTCATCCACCACATATCCTACCCTAATCTGAGTTAAGGGTCTAGTTGTTTGAGGGATTTTGCAAATCCCAATACATAAAAATAAAAATTTTGTCCCTGAAATTAAGGTTAGGCCTACAAGGTTCTGCTGAAATTAAAGCATGTAACATCCCTTAGAAAGTTAAAGGTATACTTGACTCAAAGAGATCAGGGTATTTCTACTGCATCAGATATTGTGGCTCCCAGGTGTGCTCCTCCTACCCATGATTCCTCTACAGGACCTTGACCAACAGAACCTTCTTTGCCAGCAAGACCCGCACTATCGTATCGTAGATCCTAATCGACTCCATTCTAACTGATCGATCAGGTGCTACTGTGTCGTCGTTGGTAGAAATCTGCTGCTCCGGCTGTAGTAGAGCCCTCCGAAGCAAGGAAACATGGAAACTTCGTGTAATCCCACCATCTCCGGCAGTAGCTCCAGTCTGTAAGCCAAGGGGCTGATCCGCTCCAGGATCCTATAGGGCCCCAGATACCTCGGACTGAGCTTCTTTTGCCCGCGTACTCAAGAGACTCCATGCATCAGACATATCTTCAAGAAGACCCGGTCTCCAACATAGAACTACACCTGATGATGCAGCGCATCATAATATTTGGCTTGTCTGCACTGGGCCTCCAATATCCTATCCTGGATCAGTCTCACCTGAGCATCACTGTCCTCTACAAACTCCAAGCCGAGTTCCTTTGGCTCCTCATCCTAAATCCAAGATAGTGGGGTCCTGCACCTCCGTCCGTACAATGCCTCATAAGGGGCCCTACCTATATTGGAGTAATGACTATTGTTATACGAGAACACAATTAATGGAAACAGTATCTCCCATGGCTCCCCACGTGCCAGGATACATAAGCGCAAGAGATCCTCCAGTGTCCGGTTGGTACATTCCGTCTGTCCGTCAGTCTGAGGGTAGAAGGTTGTACTGAATGTCAACCAAGACCACAGATAAGCCTGGACTGACCTCCACTCTCTGGACATAAATCGTCTGTCTCAATCCGACACAATCGACGTCAGCATACCATGATAGCGGACAAACTACTCCATGAACTTCTGCACCAACTCAAAAACCAGAGCGTCCTTCCCGATCGAAATAAATCTGGCCACCTTCGTTAACCTATCAACGATCACCCATATCGAATCATTTCCCATATGTGATTGACGGAGACCATGAATGAAATCCATGGCTATATCGTCGAACTTCGACTTTGGCACTGGTAGTGGATGCAATAATCCGGACAGACTCTTACACTCTGCCTTTACGAGCTTACAAGGCTCGTAGTGCGTCAAAAAATAAGTGATATCCTTCTCCATGCCTGGCCAATACATAGTCCACTTCAGGTCAGCTGTCATCTTTGTAATCTCTGGGTGCACTGAGTACCATCTACCACATGCCTCTGCCAAAATATTCTCCCGTATCTGGCCTCCTGCCTGTATATAAACTCTGCCTCTAAATCACAGAAGCCCATCCCTCAGAGAATAGTCCACAGCCGTGCCTTCCTCCAAGGCCCTGAATATCATCTCCATCCTCTCTTCCAGCCTCTATCTATCTCTGCTGTGATCTCGTATATTATCAGTGGCACTCATCGAAGCTAGGTACTCCTCATAAACCTCTGGATCGTCCATAGATACCAGAGATATTTGCATGTCATCCAACATCTGTATTAATGCCATGGCCATTAGATGGGGCGCTTCTCCTGATGTGGTGGCTCTGCGACTCAGTGCATCTGCCACTACATTTTTGTTCCCGGTGTGGTAATGTATGGTATACTGATAATCTGATAGGAACTCCACCATCATCTCTATAGGATGTTCATCTCTATCTACATATCTACATACTTCAAATTCTTGTCGTCCAAGAAAATGTCGCTGTGGACACCGTCGAGGTAGTGCCGACAGATCTTTAGAGCAAAGATAAACATTCCCATCTCCAAGTCATTTACCGGGTAGTTCTGCTCGTGTTTCTTCAACTGGAGGGAGTCATAAGCTATCACATGCATGTTCTACATCAGAACGGCACCCATCCCCTGATACGACGCATCCGTATAAACCTGAAACGCTTCCTTCCTAGATGGAAGGACAAGGATAGGGGCCGAGGTAAGCCGACCTTTCAAATCCTGGAAGGCAGCCTCGCACTGTAGCATCCACACAAAAGAAGCCTCCTTCTTCGACAAGGATGTAAGTGGAAGGGCAATCTGTGTGAATCCCTCCACGAACTTCCTATAGTAACTGACAAGTCCTAGGAAACTCCCTACGTCAGTTGTCGTATTCAGTGGTGGCCAATCTCGTACCACCTGGATCTTCGCACGGTCGACTGATAGTCCTGCTCCACTAATAATGTGGCCCAAGAAAGCCACCTCATTTAACCAAAACTGGTACTTACTGAACTTAGCATACAAATGGTGCTCTCAGAGTCTCTCCAGAGTCAGTGCCATATGACGAGCATGCTCCTCCTCCATCCTTGAGTAAATGAGAATGTCATCAATAAAAACTATGACAAATACATCGATATTGGCTTCGAAAACCCGGTTCACCAGACTCAAGAATGCAGACGGTGCATTTGTGAGCCCGAAGGGCATCACGGTGAGCTCATAAGTCTATATCTGCTGCTGAAATCGGTCTTCGGGATGTCCTCCTCCTGAATCCGCAGCTGGTAATAACCTGACCTTAGATCCAACTTCGAAACCAGTGAGCTCCCTCCAACTGGTCAAATAGCTCATCGATCCTCGGCATAGGATACGTGTTTCAGACCGTCATCATATTACGTGCTCTGTAATCAATGCACAATATGAACACCCCGTCCTTCTTCTTCACAAATAATACTGGAGCTCCCCATGGCGAGGATCTATGAATACTGGCTTAGCTCCCGGCATGAGCTGTATCGGGAAGTCTTTCTCTCAATGCGGTGGTAGCCCTGACAACTTCTCCGGAAACACATTTGCAAAATATCGTTCCACCAGAATGTTATCCACAGGGTCCATTGTCTTGTTCATCTCGAACAACACCTGATAGACCTCTTCCCCTTGCAGGTGGGCCTTGACGGCCTGAACAGAATAAAGTAGATGGCGGGAGACCAGAATAGAACCTTCGAAGGTCGCATAAGTGTTGTCGTATCTAAGTACGACCTTCCTCAACGGGAAATTAATTTGGGCGTGGTTCCAGGTGGGCCATGACATTCCCAGAACAAGATCAAAATCCGGCAAGCTTAAGATTGTCGCCAGAGCTTCGAGGGTTAACCCATCAATGGTCACCCTTAGAAGGCATTTTGTCGTAGACCGGACTTCAATCCCATTGGGGAGACGCACCCTCCTGGTCACTCCCTCATAATATCTGATGCCCTCCAGGTCCTTTATAAAGTCCTCTGAGACGAAGTTGTGTTGTGCCCCTGTATCGAAAAAGGTATAGCCAGAATTGCCACATACCATCACTACCCCAGAGTTTAATAAATATCTTAGATATCTAGTTATAATTTCCTTCATATTTCTAGCAATCCAAGATCTATATAGCCTCTAGGAATGAATTTGAAGTTATTGTTGCACCTGCTATCACACTCTATGGGTTTCGGGGCTGCCCCAGATCCAAGGCATACAATCGCCCTCTGTCTTGTCTGTGGTCACTGCCATGGAAACCACAACCTTGACCACCAAACTGCCGAACATGTGGGCATCCTGTAAACCTGGTGGTGGAGCTTCCCTCCCGGGATAGTTCCTTTGAAGGTGTCCCGGCTGGTTGCACCGATAGCACGTCGGTGCCTCCTCCACTAGACTCGGCATCTCCCGCATCTATAAGGGCTGGGGAACCAGCAACACTAAGTTCCTCTACTACTACTGGTCCTGATGACGGGGTTGGTCCCTGTTCTTCCTTTATCCAATGGCCCGACCTCTCTGCTGGTCTCTCCTGCCACCTATGAAGGCGTTGTTCACCGATCTCTTCCTGCCCCAAACTGTGAGCTGGTCTGCCTCCAGCTTCTTGTCCATCTCCAAGATCCTGGCCAAGCTCCCATCAGAAACAAAATGAGGCATGCCTCATGTCATCGTGAAGGACCTTGTAGAAAATCTTTGTGTAGCCCGCTTCGTCTAGCTGTTACGAGTCCTTAAAGAGGGATAAATATGTGAACTCCGGATAATACTCCAATACTGTCCTGCTACCGTGCCTCAACTGCAGGAATCTGTCCTCCAACTAATCCCTTGCCGACTGTGATACAAAATGCTCCAGCAACGCTGCCCTGAACTCCTTCCCAGAAATGTCTGCATACTCCATCCCCGTAAAGGTAGTGTCCAATAGAGACTTCCACCATCTTTTCGCATGGGACTCCAAGCAAGAGATTGCTAATGCCACTGCCTCCTCCGTCGAGCATCGAATCCTGGCCAACATCTCGTAAATAATATCCATCCACACATCTGTACGAACTGCTGGCTCTGTACCGAGGTAGGATGGCAGAGAAAGACCTCAAAAGACTCTCAGCCAGTTTACCCAGGGGTTTGGCTAAGGAGTTGGAGCCTGCTGAGTCCTGAATGCATCCAAATTGGCCGTCAATGTTTGTCCCATCTCCGTTTGCTGAAACGGAGTAGGCGCAGGCGGAGGTGGAGCAACATTCTGAGCATGAGGTACACCCTGCCTAGGGGTAGGGTTAATCACAAGCTACACAAGGAAAAGCCAATTGTCATGTTGTTTACCATAAATTAGCTGAAATGTTGACTACTGCATGTGATTTCCCTTATGGGCACACCATTTCTTCCACTGCTAGTTTGTCCTTAAACTTAGAGTGCGCGGGGTATCCTAGGGTTTCTGTGGACTTCTTTTCTCGGATCGAGGTTTCCTCTGATACCAATTTGTAAGACCCTTTTTTTGCCTCTGGGGTCTTATGCCCAGAATCACCGTTTTGCAGTGACACCAACACTCGGGAAGGTCGCCACTACAAAATACTGATCCTGCCAGCAGTAACGATCACCAAAGAAGAGAAGTATAGAGTTAGGACAATTAAGTCTAAGTCCGCAAATCAAATGTAATATATGAAAGAGAATCACAGCACAGTCCATAGAGTAATAGAACAAAAACGAAAGCAGTAAATAAATAGAGATGGATGGGCTCTTGCCCGGTACATCATGTCCTCACTATAACACTCTCAGAAAGAAAAATATACAAATCATTCACAGATCCTGAAGCTGGTTCTCTTGTGCTAGACTGGACCACCTCCATGTGCACCGTACTCAATTGGTGTTGCATCTCCTACCGCTACCCCCTGTCTCCCATTGAGAGCCCCTGAAATGTTTGGTCCACTAACCGTTAGTCAAAAGACTAAGCCAACTATTGTCTCTGCCTCCCCCCGTGACTCCTAGACAACGTACAGGAAGAAGGAGAGGGAAGATATTGAGGTGGAGAGTGAACAAAGTTGGTGATGGCAGTCCTAATGTAGCAATCATATTGTAATATTCACAACGCTATGAAATTATAAGCTAGCGATTCTAAAGTAGTAGATCAGTAATAAGTAGAAAGTAAAGTGCACCATAAAAGAAATGTAATAGTTAACCACAAAGAAAATAGCCATAGCTTATAAACATGTCAACACATGCTTATAAACTATGGGGTCATTTTGCAAGGCCTAATGTATAAAAAGTCTCATACCAATTTATACGTTAGGGGTAAGGGTTGAAATGTGATGATAACATGATATTCTATGTTATGTGGGTTAAATGTTATGTTCATACAAGTGCAACACACACACACACACACGACTCTATACGCACAGACCTATTGTTCGCCTATTTGGAGTTAGCTAAACTCTCAGGTGCCTTTCGTTGTGACAAACAGAGGTAGCGGGTTGGGCCACCCCATCTCTTGGCCGACATTCACACAACCTAACCTAGACCTTTGTACACCTCAATGCGAAGAACACACCATGTAGCCTCTGTGTACACATTAGATAAATGCACCAGTCTTTTCCTTGGCTATGTGTAAACCACACCAACCGAGTCATGATATCGACGTCGGTGTGAATGACCGTCTAATATCGAAGACCCACTACCTTATGCACATACAACCATGAATTCCTGAGCCATCGGCTCCCCAGACTAACATGTCCGTTACAGCTACCTTCCGAGCCTTTGGCTCGTCGGGCCAACTTTCCCATTTCCACAACCACCGAGCCTACCGCTCGGGTAACCAAACCAACAGCGTCTCCTGAGCCATCGGGGTGAGTGAAAGTGATGTAATAGTATTTATTAGTTGCTTTTTAATCATTTTAGACTTATGGTTTAAGTTTAACCTTGGACTGCCCAGGGAATTCCCTGTGATGGGCTCTCGAGGGCACTAAGAACTAAGATGGTGTTGGGTACATTGGAAAATGTATACCAGATTTGGAGAAGCCTCACCTAACTCAATGATATTCATCAAGGTGTATTTGATGTTGTTTTGAGTTTCATTGTTCAGGTTAAGGAAATGCAGAAAAAAGTTTCTAAGTACAAGTGTCGACACTTGGGAAAGGCTGTGTCGACACTTGAGAAGAATTGTGTCGACACTTGGGAAAACCTGTGTCGACACCAGGGGCCAGATTATGTCGACACACAGGACTTGTGTCGATACACAAAAAATCTGTCTACAACAACTGTGTCGACACCAGGAGCCAGATTGTGTCGACACACAGGACTTATGTCGACACACAGAAAATCTGTCGACAACAACTGTGTCGACACACAGGACTAGTGTCGACACATTCCAGAATTCTGTCGACAACAACTATGTCGACACACAGGACTTGTGTCGACACACACCAGAATTATGTCGACACCAACTTTGTCGAGACTAGGAGTTATTGTGTCGACACACAGGACTTGTGTCGACACATGCCACTGAAGCTGTGTCAAGAAGTTAAAGAGAAGATGTGTCGACATTGTGAAAGCTGTGTCGACATCATCAAGAGTTGTGTCAACACATGAAATATTGTTTCGACACATTTGAAGTATTGTCTCGACACTTTGCTGCTGAGTTGAAGTTCAATGAAGGATCAAGTATCACGACTGAAGACTTGACAACTGTCATAACTGACAATACTGTTGCATCTGTCAGAGCTGTCAGAAGGCCGTTAGGAACCGGATTAGCCGGTAACCTCAGATGGAGCCTATATAAAGACATGCTCTATCATCAAAGAATAGTAATGAAGAACTAAGAAGAAGAAGAGAAGTCTTTGTCTAGAAATCAACAAGGGCAGATCCTGAACAAGTCTGGAAGAAGAATTCAGATTAAATTCTGAACAGAAGAAGGAAGTTGGATTGAGGATCATCTCGAACTTCAAGAATATCAACCTTACTTTGTTCAGATTCACGAAGCTTTGAAGAAGCTAATACAGGTTGATTCTAAAGTTGTCAGATCTATCAAGAACTGACCAAGAAACCTTCTACCCATTCTCTCTCTACTTGGGTGAAGGAATTATTCTTTTTACTATCAATATTTCTGTAGGATCTTTTACAGATCTGAGTGTAGGAGGGTTATCTCTCTGAGTTGTAAGCCTAAATCTATAAAGGCTGAGCTAGGGCTGAGTGCCTGAGGTAAGAGAGTTTTCTCTCTGAGTTGTCGGCCTTATGGAAGAGGCTGAGGTAGGGCTTGATTGCTTGAGTTGCAGGCCTTGTGGAAGAGGCTGAGGTAGGGCTTGATTACTTGAGTTGTAGTCCTGGGAAAAGGCTGAGGTAGGGCTTAATTTCCTGAGTTGTAGGAGTGTGGACTCACTCTAAGGTAGGATTCTCTGGGAGGATCTGAGTTGTAGGACTTGCTGAAGTCTGAGCTGTAGGGACATTTCAAGGTTCTGAGTTGTAAGATCTGCGGATCTAAGAAGAAAGAAGGGAGTTAGGCCGAATCTAGTACACTGCTAGATAGGCGAAGGGGGAAAGTGGATGTACCCATCACTTGGGGAACCACTATAAATCTGTGTGCACACTGTGATTGACAGTGATTTCTTTTTATACTGTGCTGTGTAAATTGCTGAATAAGTGATCTAACAGTAAAAATATTATCTGGCTTAAGGAAAAAGAATTGAACCTATTCAAGTGGTATCAGAGCCAAGTTGCTCAAGAATAGACTTAACAGTCTGAGTGGATCTAAAAGGCAGTTATAATTTAAAGAGAATGGGTTCAAGTGAGAATCAGAAGGAACTTTGATCCATGAAGCTTCCTATCTGTAGGAAAGAAAACTTTGGCATTTGGAAAGAGAGGGTCAGATTGTTTATGGAAGCATCTTATCCAAGAATTTATATTACAGTGCTAGCAGGGCCATTTATTCCTATGAGTATATCAGTTCTTGATGCTAATCTCAAGACTCCCAAAAGTTATTCAGAAATGACTAAGGAAGAGATCATCCTAGCAACCTTAGACAAGAGGGAACATAACATAATTGTGAGTGCCATAGATGACTCTACATTCCAGAATCTGGTTCATTGCAAAACCTCCAAAGAGATGTGAGAGACTTTGATTGTCTACATGGAGGGAACAAAAGAAGTGAGAGAGGATAGGAAGTCCATGCTAAATCAAGAATATGAAAGCTTTAGACAAGCTAAGACAGATAACATAGCTGAATGCTATAAGAAATTCTTCAGAATTGTTAATGAGCTAATGACCTATGGAAGAGTCTTTAGCACTTATGAATTAAATGACAAGTTTCTCAGATCCCTAACCAAGTATTGGGATACTAAAATATGTGCCATCAGAGAGGTGGCCAGGCTTGCAGATATACCTCCACCAACCTTATTTGGAAAACTGATATCCTATGAGATGCAGCTCACTACCAGAAAGGAAGAGGAGAAAAGCAACAAGTCTGAATACAGAGAAAAGTCAGTTGCCTTTAAGTCTGAAGCTACAAGAAAGGGCAGGAGAAAGTCGCCATCTCCTCCCAAGAGAATGACTGAAGTTGAATCAGAAAGTACTAACATCAACATTTCAGACAGTCATAATTCTGATGAATATTTTGATGCTTTCACAAGGCAGTTTCAAAGGTTCATGAAGAAGAAGAAATGGAGAACAAAGCCATCTTCATCCTACTCCATGGATGACTATTACAAGAAGAAGAAAGCATCCAAGGATGACAGGTATGGCTCAAATCCCAGTAAACAAATTTATTCTAATATTGTTTGTTATTGCCGCAACAGGCCATGGCATGTCATAGCTGATTGTCCTGATAAAAGAAAGGAATCTAGAGATAAAAAGAAGCAACAGATAAGGGCAAGAAGGAAAGATACTTGGTTGCAAAAAAGCAGAAAAGCTGTACTGATTCCTCATCATCAGATTCAGGAGAAGAGACAAATGCTGAAGCCTACTTAGGATTGTTCACTACTGAAGAGGATTCAGTAGAGTCTGAGTTCTTGCAAATGCAGGACTCTATTAATGTGACTGAAGATCATCACTGCAGAGGACTGATGGCTTTGACTGAGGAAGATCTTTGCCAGGATCAGCCTGGTCCCAATAAGGTAAATAACTTTTCATCAGTTTCTAATTACTATACTGGATCAGAATTAGAAGCATCTGCATCAAGAGATGTGAATGGATCTGAATCTAAAGGGGATGTACATAAACTTATTGATGAGTATGGTGATCTGTTGCATGCACTTAAGAGAAGCAGAAACCTTGTCAAAAACCAGGCTAAGGAAATTGCTGCTCTTAAGTTGGTTGCATCTAATTCAGAAACATTGCTTGATCAGAAGATAAATGAGGTTGCCAAGCTGAAAAACATAACTGTTATTCAGTTGGGAACAATTACATTCAAAAATGATCAGATCAAGGGTCTGGAAGTCTGACTATAAAGAGAACAGGAACTTGTGGCTAAATTCTCAAAGCCAAAGTCTGTCTTACCTTTGATTGATAACTTCATTGCACAAAAGGGTAAGACAGGTCTAGGTTTTAAGAGAAGAACTAGGGCAGCAAATTCTAAAAGAAAAGGCAAAGCCCCAGTTCAACCACTAATCTCCAAACCCCCTATTTCTTTCAGAAAAGTGGTGCAGCCAACTAACAGGTATGACCATGACATTACACATGGTCACTGCAAGGCTGGTATTCTGAATGACAAGGGTGCAAATGTCGATAGGGTAGCCCATGTACAAACACACCATGTTCTTCAGGAATCATTGGTATTTGATGCACCAGCTCCAACACTAAACAAAAGGACAGCTGACAGCAAGGCTATTAAGACTCTATCTCAAAGAAGATACAATAGATATGAGTGATGGTGTTGTTGCAAGGTTGGGCATTATGCTATAGATTGTTGGCACAACACCAGTGTCAGGAAAAATGTCAGCTTACCTGTTAGAAAGACTGCAGGGAAATCAGTCAAGTTTCAGACTAACCTGAACCTAGAACCCAATACTTGTTGGGGTTCTAAGGTTAATTAATTTTATTTGATGCTGGTGAGTCCAAGTGGCCATACCCCAATATGGTACTTGGACAGTGGATGTTCCAGGCACATGATTGGAACAAGAAGGATGTTGAAGGATTACACTCCTATAGAGAATGGACCCAAAGTGATCTTTGGTGGATCTGAAAAGGGGATCATCAAAGGGTTTGGTAATATTTCTGATGGTTCAATTACTATCACCCAAGTAGATTATGTTAAAGGTTTGAAACACAAGCTAATAAGCATAAGCCAACTTAGTGATCTTGGTTATGACACTTCTTTTATTAAGAATGAGTGTCAGATTAGAAGGACAAGTGATCAAGAGGTCATCTTGTCAGGTTATATATAAGGAAATGTTTATTGTCTCAGTTTTGATTGTGAGAATAAAAACTCTCCTATATGTTTAGTTGTAGATGAGAAAGCATCTCATTGTGTCAAATGGCACAAGAGGCAAGCTCACCTTAACATAAGACTATAGGCCAACTCTATATCATGGAGTTAGTGAGGAATGGTCCTCTGTTCAAGTGCATAATAGAGGGTGTATGTTCAGCTTGCCAAAAAGGGAAAACAGACCAAGACCTCTTTTCATGGACATGATACCAAAGATTCTGTGAGGTGTTTGTACCTCCTGCATATGGATCTATTTGGTCCTATGCCAGTTCATAGTCTAAGTAGGAAAGTCTATACACTTGTGGTTGTGGATGACTATTCTAGATTTACTAGGGTTTTCTTCCTGAGGCAGAAATCTGAAACACCTACTGTCTTCCACAATTTTGTTCGGCAAATTCAGAATGAACTTAACAATTCAGTGGTCAAAATCAGAAGTGACCATAGGAATGAATTTCAGTCTGAATGCATGACAAGATTTTGTGATGAACTAGGGATTCATTAATAGTTCTCCTCACCTAGAACTCCTCAGCAAAATGGTATTGCTGAAAGAAAGAATATGACTCTTATTGAGGCTGGTGGAACACTACTAAGTGACACTTCTCTCCTAGAATATTTCTGGGCTGAGGCAGTAAAGACTGCATTTCATGTTCTCAATAGAGCATCCATCACTAAAAGTCACAAAAAGACACCCTATGAGATTATGAAAAGCAGAAAACCAAACATATCCTATTTTAGGATCTTTGGTAGCAAGTGTTATGTACTTAATAATGACAAGTCTTATTTAACTAAGTTTACTTCCAAATCCCAAGAAGGGATATTTGTTGGGTACAACAACAACAGTAGGGCATACAGAGTCTACAACTTGACTACTCATGTAGTAGAAGAGTCTATACATGTAGTTTTTTATGAAATTAAACTAAAAAACTGTGAGCTGTCTAGTATTTCTTGTAGCTCTACAGGTCCGAAGGAAAAGATGGACAAGATAACCATTAGTGAAGACCAACCTGCAAGGCAGGATGAAGAAAATGATGGATTCTGTCCAGGGGGAGTATAAGACTCACAAGTTGATGATGAAGAAAATATAGTACAGAATGTTGAGGTGACTGAAGAAAATCAAGTTGTAGATAGATTACCTCCAGCAATAAGACACCTAAAGGATCATCCAGCACACCAAATTATTGGTGATCCATGTCATGGTGTTCAGACAAGGAGCAAGAACATGAACATAGTCCTTTGCTCAAGTATCCTGTACTAGATGGAACCAAAGAAATTTGAAGAAGCCATATAAGACCCAAATTGGATTGTTGTCATGCAGGAAGAGCTGAATCAATTCAAAAGATGCAAGGCCTGGAAGCTGGTTCCTAAACCAAAGAATCACAATGTCATAGGGACTAAGTGGATCTACAGGAATAAGCTAGATGAAAATGGCATTATAGTCAAAAACAAAGTAAGACCGGTAGCAAAAGGCTACATGTAGGAAGAGGTAATAGACTTTGATCAAATGTTTGCTCCAGTGGAAAACTTGGAAGCAATAAGGCTATTTCTTGCCTATGTAGCATACCAAGGGTTCAAGGTATTCCAGATGGATGTCAAGTCAGCATTATTAAATGGTGAATTAAAAGAGAAATCTATGTTGAACAACCCTCATGCTTTGTAAATTCTCTCTATCCTAATTATGTATATAGGCTTAAGAAAGCACTTTATGGTTTGAAACAAGCCACTAGGGCTTGGTATGAAACATTGTCTACATTCCTCATTGAGAACAAATTCTCAAGGGGGAAAATAGACAAAACTCTATTCCTTAGGGAATCAAAAGGCAAGATGATCCTAGTCCAGATATATGTTGATGACATTATCTTTGGATCAACAGAAAATAACCATTGTAGAAAGTTTACCAAACTTATGCAAGGGAAGTTTGAAATGAGCAGTATGGGTGAGCTGAAATTCTTCTTGGGACTCTAAGTTAGACAGACTGATGATGGCTTGTCCATATCTCAGTCTAAGTTCACCAAGGAGTTGATTAAGAAATATGGTATGGAGTCAGCCTCCACCATGAGAACTCCAATGGGGTCAAGTATGCCTATAAGCAAAGATGATGCAGGGAAACCTGTAGTTGAGCCTTTGTATAGAGGGATAATTGGCTCCCTTTTATACTTAACTTCTAGTAGACCAGACAACATGTATGCTACATGTGTCTGTGCTAGGTATCAAGCCTGCCCTAAACAATCTCATTATACTACAGTCAAAAGAATTTTGAGATATCTTAATGGAACACCAAATCTTGGCCTTTGGTACCCTAAGAATAGATATTTTCTACTAACCGGGTATTCAGATACAGACTTTGCAGGATGCAAAGAAGACAGCAAAAGTACAACTGGCACATGTCAGGTTTTAGGTGGAAGATTGGTGTCATGGAGCAGTAAAAAGCAGACAAGTGTGGCTATTTCCACTACAAAGTCTGAATATGTTACTGCAGGCAGCTATTGTGCTCAGCTATTATGGATTCAACATCAGCTTAAAGATTATGGAATCCAGGTAAGTAGAACTCCATTATTTTGTGATTCTACTAGTGCCATTTCTATTGCTAGAAATCCTATTTCACATAGCAGAACTAAGCACATAGAAATAAGATTTCATTTCCTTAGAGATCATGTTGAAAAGGAAGATATAAGTTTAGAATTTGTCAATACTAATTTTCAAATTGCTGACATGTTCACCAAACCACTGGATGAAACTAAATTCAATTATTTTAAAATTGAATTAGGTATGCTGAACTTAGAATAAGAATGACAAATTTAACTAAGTAAATTTGTGCTGACACATAAAGACATCTGTGTCGACACTTAGTAGATGGTGTCAACACATAAGAAAAATTCTGTCGACATATCTAGAAAATTGTGTCGACACTCAGAATTTGGTGTCGACACATAGCTATCCTAACACTTAAATGTTGGTGTCGACACATACAGTCGTCTGTGTCGACATGCAGAGATTAGTGTAAGCTCTTAAGATTATTTGTGTCGACACATCACAATTGGTGTCGACACATAGAATAGTAATTCTCTGTCGAGACTTTAATAGTCTGTGTCGACACAATCCTAACTGTTTTGACACAATAAGAGTATTTCTACCTGCCTTTTGACCTTCTTTGATTAGAAACATATAAATAGGTAGAAGTCAAACCCAATCTGGGTAGAATCCTGAGTTTATATCTGGCTGAGGATATTCCTGAAGTAATGAATTAGATTGCAGGATCTAAGATCAATCACATGAGAACAATGTATTTGAGATACTCTCAAGATGGGATAAAGATCTGACCAAAGATGTTTCTACCCGTCAGAAACAATCAAAGTAGATTCAACAAAAGAAGAAAACACCCTCAAAGAGCACTGAATCTTCCAGTGATTCAGATGAAATGGTTTTTTTCAGCTTAGATGAAGAAGGAGTTGAAAGGACTAACAAATCTCCTGCTCAAGAAACTGAGAGTGATAGTCACATGCAGGGGGAGCAGGTTACTGAAATCAACAACCAACTGTCTCAAGTCCAGGAAGAGCATAATCAAGGGGGAGCCAATGAGCTTTCTCCAGTTTTAGCTCAACAAGAGGCATTACCCTCAGGGGGAGCTCATGAGCAACAACCACCTGTCCACATAACTGCACTGGATAGTGAAGCAGCTACACAATCAATACTTAAGAATAATCAAGACAATGTCCCTGAGGATGTCATTTCCAGGGAAGAAACTTTGGAATTTGAAGGAGAACCTTCTGCTAAAGAGACAGTTATACCTCCAGTACAAATGGAACAAGAAGTTACTTTAGAAGAACTTTTTCCTGATTTATTAGATGCAAGAACTAAGGGGGAGCTGCTAAGGACTGAGAAGGAGATGCCCATTATAGTATCTAGTCCAAAATATATAGTGGACATAGCAAGCTCATCTGAGTCCTCAGAAGATAAAGAAGCCTCTAGGGCAAAGAAGAGAAAGCTTATGGAGCTAAGGAAGAGCCATAAGAAAGCCTTACAGACTATCTCATCAACTCCAGCTCCAGCAGTCAATTTCAACTCACTTCTAGTGCAACTGCAAGTGAAGTTGAATGAACAAACAGCAGATCTTAAGAAATATGTAGATGAGAGCCATAAAGAACTGCAATCTACATTGGCCTAAGATATCAAATCCATCAGATTTGAGGTCAATTTGCATATAATGGAAATGACTGAGTGCTTTCAAAAGGGAGGACATTTAGTTGTCTATTTGGCCAAACTGCAGAAATTCAGATCATTCTATAAGGAAGGCACTAATTACCTAGCTAATCAAATTAGATTTCAAGAGGATGATCTAAGAGACCCTGTTGAACGAGAAGTCATAAAGTGGAGAGAGTGTTAGTCAATGCAGGCTTTGAACATGCTACTTCTGTAGAGCCTATCAAGTATTTTCCAAAGCCTTATCACTATTTTGAAAGGCAAAAGGTTAAGGCTGAAGAACTCAAGAAAAAGGATCTTATAGGAAAGAAGCCAGCTGAAGACACTGAAGCTAATGTACAAGCAAGGATTCAGTCTGACAAAGACATTGTCATCAAGGAGCCTAATCAGTCCTAGAATAGATTGACTAGATTTAAGAACTATGTAATCTTGTGTTTTAAAATCTATGTAATCTGTTGATCAAAATCTTCTTGTACTTCAACAAAACATTGATTCATGTTCATTATATTTTATCATATTTTATGATAATATAATATGCTGGTTTTTTTTATGTGTTATCCTGTCAAATAATGTTTTTATACATCATATTCTGTGTTTTATTATGAAGTGATGTATATCATTGACTAAGAGTTATGACTTCTCCAAATAGGGATAGATTGTTGGGTACATTGGAAAATGTGTACTAGATTTGGAGAAGCCTCAACTAACTCAATGATATTCATCAAGGTGTATTTGATGTTGTTTTGAGTTTCATTGTGCAGGTTAAGGAAATGTAGAAAAAAGATTCTAAGTACAAGTGTCGACACTTGGGAAAGGCTGTGTCGATACTTGAGAAGAATTGTGTTGACACTTGGGAAAGGCTGTGTCGACACCAGGGGCCAGATTGTGTCGACACATAGGACTTGTGTCGACACACAGAAAATTTGTCTACAATAACTATGTCGACACTAGGAGCCAGATTGTGTCGACACACAGGACTTGTGTCGTCACATTGAAAATCTGTCAACAACAACTGTGTCGACACATAGGACTTGTGTCGACACATTCCAGAATTCTATCGACAACAAATATGTCAACACACAGGACTTGTGTCGACACACACCAGAATTCCGTCGACACCAACTTTGTCGAGACTAGGAGTTATTGTGTCGACACACAGGACTTGTGTCGACACATGCCACTGATGCTGTGTCAAGAAGTTAAAGAGAAGCTGTGTCGAAATTATGAAGGTTGTGTCGACATCATCAAGAGTTGTGTCGACACATGGACTATTGTGTCAACATATTTGAATTATTGTCTCGGCACTTTACTGTTGAGTTGAAGTTCAATGAAGGATCAAGTATCACGACTGAAGACTTGACAGCTGTCATAACTGATAATACTGTTGCATCTGTCAGAGCTGTCAGAAGGCCATTAGGAACCGGATCAACCGGTAACCTCAGATGGAGCCTATATAAAGACATGTTCTATCATCAAAGAACAGAAATGAAGAACTAAGAAGAAGAAGAGAAGTCTTCATCCAAAAATTAACAAGGGCAGATCCTGAACAAGTCTGCTAGAAGAATTCAGATTAAATTCTGAATAGAAGAAGGAAGCTGGATTGAGGATCATCTCCAACTTCAAGAAGATCAACCTTACTTTGTTCAGATTCAAGAAGCTTTGAAGAAGCTAAGATAGGTTGATTCTAAAGTTGTCAGATCTATTAAGAACTGACCAAGAAACATTCTACCCATTCTCTCTCTACTTGGGTGATGGAATTATTCTTTTTACTATCAATTTTTCTGTAGGATCTTTTACAGATCTGAGTGTAGGACGGTTATCTCTCTGAGTTGTAAGCCTAAATCTATAAAGGCTGAGGTAGGGCTGCGTGCCTGAGGTAGGAGAGTTTTCTCTCTGAGTTGTAGGCCTTGTGGAAGAGTATGAGGTAGGGCTTGATTGCCTGAGTTGTAGGCCTTGTGGAAGAGGCTGAGGTAGGGCTTGATTGCCTGAGTTGTAGGCCTGGGAAAAGGCTGAGGTAGGGCTTAATTTCCTGAGTTGTTGGAGTGTGGACTCACTCTGAGGTAGGATTCTCTGGGAGGATCTAAGAAGAAAGAAGGGAGTTAGGCCGAATCTAGTACACTGCTAGATAGGCGAAGGGGGAAAGTGGATGTACCCATCACTTGGGGAAGCACTATAAATCTGTGTGCACACTGTGATTGACAGTGATTTCTTTTTATATTGTGCTGTGTAAATTGCTGAATAAGTGATCTAACAGTAAAAATATTATCTGCCTTAAGGAAAAAAGAATTGAACCTATTCACCCCCCCCCCTCTAGGTGTTTAGGACATCTTGAAAACTAATTCTTTCAGATGGGCTGAAGCCCAAAGCTCCTTTTCACAAGGTACTTATTATTGTTGCTATCTACCCATGTCCTAACTATAACACCCCCATCCGTCACATGGGATATAACAGAAGGCCCCGCCGGGACCCCAAGCTATATTCCACGGACAGTCAGCGAAGTTACATATTAATACCAAATCACTAAGATAAAATTTTGAGTCCTATCATACAACATTCTAGTAGAAGCTTTTTAAATATAGTTGGAAGAACCCATCGCAGATCATGAATGTCACTATAGCCAACAGAGGAATGAAAGAACAAATACACAAGGAGCTACGGACTTATGGCCTTACAAATGTTTACTTCAACAATAAGTGTTTTACATGCTTCGGCACGCATACAGACCAGACATGAAAATAGTAAAAGTAAAACACTTCGCTTCGGCCTTCAAGGTCCAACATTGCAATATGGGCTTCAGCTCGCTACTCGCTACTTCGCTCACCTGTTCCTGTATAAGAACAATCTACCGCACTGTGGCAAAACAAGGCAACAGTCAGCTAAAGCTGACCAAATTATAACGACCCCTCCCTTTACTTGGGGCGGCATTGCTCATTCCCTGCAATATATTAGCAAAACCAAACATAGTAATGGAAGTGAAATTTAAGCACACTTCACCACATACGTAGGAACGAACGACCACACACCACGTGCTCTCAGGGCACATTCTCGGTGTTTGGACAAAAACCAAGGAAGCACCGTTGTTCATGAGACGACAATAACCATGAGCATTTTGGTTGTCTTTACAATCTGCAGAAGGCCTAAGACCCGTAACTGTGGCAGCGATAGGTAACACTACCCGCAGATGCTCAGTATAGCTACTGGGTAGGATCGGCCCTTTCCCGTTGAGCACATCGCTGAGTGAAATAAGCCATGATGTGGGTCAGCATCCCCATTCCCATTCCTCCAAAAAATACATAACCATGTTATACTACACGGGTGGCTCGCAGGCCACCTGGCTGGGCTCCCTGTGCTCTAAGCCCCACATCACATGCCCCAGGTCTCCACGACGCATGCCCCAAACAAAGCTCTCAAGGAGAAACTCCCTGCGTTAGCTCTACCGCCGTATGGTACCTGGATGAAATGCGATTCAACCCAGTATTCCAGGTGCCCCTTGGAGTTGGTCCCCAAGGTTCCCTGTTGTAATCTACCGTGTAGAAACCCGAAAAATAAACTTCATGGAGTCTTCACAGGCCAATACAAGCAAAATGAAAAACATCACCAATTTAGACAAACCTGTCCGGATGGGCTTCACACACTATGCCTATGTTCGTACTTCGATTTCGAACTATATATGCAAAAACTATGAGGATATACCGTATCTACCCGAAGGAAAACCTCATGCTCACCTCACCGCACATTCACGGGAGAGTGTTTTTTATGTAAAAGGAAGAAGACTTAAAATGTCCAAGTAAGAGAATTGTTACCCTTTGTGCTCTCTTCGGTGCCATGTCAATGATCTAGATTGATGAAAGCGACCGCAACTATCTTGCCTCCATAGATCCGGACTCGGCTTGCGAATCGGAACTTTGGAACTTCAACGGCGGCGAGACCTACCCTCCGGCGCTGTTACTCCTCCAGGAAAATCAAACCAACACCTTAACTAAAAAAAATGAAGTGAAAACGGCAAACTAGGCTTATATATCAAGCTACTGTCGTGCGGTAACTAGGTACTGCTGTGCGGTACCTTAATTCAACAACTCGTTTCGAGCGCAACATCCCAAACTCTCCTATCACAGCTGATACCTGGCCAGCGCCATTATTGTTTCACTACCGCCGCACTATAGGATGCAAACGCCATGCAATAGACAACGTCGGTTACGACACGACACCATCCGCTATCGCCGCACACTAACTACTACCACCACACGATAGGATCCTGAGAACCATATCAATAAAATTGACCCAGCTATCGCCAGGGGTAACATAATCATCGGGCGATAGTTTCCCGAGAGATCTGCCAGATTAATTCCCCTACTACCGCCCTGCAGTAACAACTTTCCGCCAAGCAGTAGGTTGAGTTGACACAATGCTCTCGACGCTATCGACACTAACCCTGGGGCTACCACCATGCAGTAACTAGTTACCGTCGGGAGATAACCACTAGAGAAACATTGTCTGCCTTAAGGAATTTGGGGTGTTACAAATCTCCCCCACTTAAAAAAATTTTGTCCCGAAATTTGACGTTTTGTGAAAATATAAAAATTAAACAGTGCATCTGATTACCTTAGAGAAAAAGCTCAGGGAACGTTTCCCTCATAATTTGCTCATGCTCCCAAGATAGCTCCTCTCGGACATAGTTGTTCAAAAGGACCTTGAACATTTTAATGGATTTGTTCCGCAGCTGCTTGACCTCTACGTCCTCGATCAAACGGGCCTGACCTTCATCATCAACCCACTATCAACCAACACTTGATTCATAGCAACCACTTGAGTAGGCTCTTGAATATCCTTCCACAGCACTGAGATGTGAAATACATCATGCAAACTGTTCAACTCCACCGAAAGAGCCGAACGATAGGCGACATCACCAACCACCTCCAAGATCTCAAAAGGCCCAACATATCTTAGACTAAGCTTCTTTAGCGTCGAATTCTTGATACTCCTTTAAATGGCTTTATCTTGAAGTATACCCAATCGCCCAACGCAAACACCACGTTCTGATGCTTGGCATTGTACTACTTGGCCTGCCTATGTTGAGCAATTAGTAGCCATGCTCGAATCAACCATATCCTTGAAGAAGCATATTCAATGTCCCTTCGCTTGTACAACTTCGATTCTCCCATTTCTACCCAAGCCAACAACGGACGACACCTCCTTCCGTATAGAACCTCAAAAGGCGCCATATGAATGTTGGCTTGGTTGCTATTATTATACGTAGACTCAATCATAAAAAGATGGTCCTACCACCTTTTCCCAAAATCCAAAGCATACATATGAAGCATATCTTCCATTGTCCTGTTCACCCTTTCAGTCTGACCATCTGTCTACGGGTGAAAAGCCATGTTAAAGTTCAACTTGGTACCCAACAACTGATGAATGTGACTCCAATCATTAGATGTGAACCGACCATCTCGGTCACTAACGATGCTACGGGGTACGCAGTGCAAACGAACAATGTTTTCCACATAAAGTTTCACCAGTTTCTCCACTGAATAATCCTTCCTATTGTGTATGAAATGTGACACATTCGTTAAATGATCAATGATCACCCAAATGGCATCGTTCCCCTTATGCGATCTCAGCAAACCATACATGAAATCCATGAAGATGTCATCAAACTTCCACACGGTACATGCAAAGACTTCAGGAATCCGCCAGGCCTCTGGCATTCGGCCTTTAACAAGACATAGGTCTAACACTTCGCCACATATAATGCTATGTCTTTCTTCAGACCTAACCACCAGAATAATTTCTTCATTTCCTTGAACATCTTGGTGAACCTGGGGTGAGTGGAGTACTCTGTGAAATACGCCTCATACATTAATTCTTCTCGTAACTTCCCCGCATTGGGAACACACAATCAGTTACCTTTCCATAAAATGCCATCGTCAACAGAGAACTGGTCGTTAGACCTATCAATGACCTCCTCCACGTGACGTTTCAAGCTCACGTCCAACTCCAAGGTCTGCCGAATCCTGTCCGCAAGGTCGTATTGAATCTCCGTCTAACTCAAACATGCGTTTGTACTAGATCCCTTGTCAACACAAGAAATTTTCAAGGCCTCCAAATCCTGAATAAGACGCTCATTGTGAAACTGTAACCAGTTATCCCGCACAGGGGTCCTACGACTCAAAGCGTTAGAGACAACATTCCCCTTCCCGCGAATATAATGAATCTCGTAGGTGTAGTCCCCAAGGAACTCCATCACCCTACGTTGATGCATGTTCAAATATTTCTGATCTATCAGATACTTCAGGCTCTTGTGATCTGAATATATATTGACCTTAACCCCATACAGATAATGCCTCCAAAGCTTGAGATCGAATACCACGGCCAACAACTCCAAATTATGGACCATGTAATTCCTCTCATGAACATTCAACTGGCGCGATCCATAGGCTATCATCTTTCCGTGCTAAAGCAGAACACAACCTAATCCACTCCCAGATGCGTCATTGAAATTATCAAAGCCATCCGAACCACATGGCGAACATAAGATAGGCATCGTGGTCAGACGACACTTTAGTTCTTCGAAAGCTTGCGCGCAGTTCGACGACCAAACAAACCTCTGATACTTCCTTGTCAGAGTAGTTGTAACATCCCAATTCGCGCTAGGCGCCTCCCGCCCATTTTTAAGCCAGGAGAGCTGACTTGGGCTCAGGGTGTGCTGGCAGATAGGCTTGCACCTAAGTGGGGGAGGAGGTGTAGATTCCTCCCGAGAAGGACATGGGTAGTGACATGGGCGTGTTGCTACACATGTGGTGCCTTTGTAAATTTTGCGCCTTCTTTGTGATCCTTCCAGAGAAGGACATGGGTAGTGACATGGGCGTGTCCCTACCCGTGTGGTACTTTTGTAGATTTTGTGCCTTCTTTGTGATCTTTCCAGAGAAGGACATGGGTAGTGACATGAGCTTATCCCTACCCGTGTGTGTGCCCAATCCATGACTACCTGTGACATTGGTAGTGACCAGGGCTCGAAGAGAATCGTCAAGCAGAGCTTGATAAACATCGTCGAGCAGAGCTCGATGAAATGTCAAGCAGAGATCGACGAACATCGTCCAATAGAGCTCGACGAACATCGTCGAGTAGAGCTCGACGAACATCATCGACCAGAGCTCGATGAATCGTCGTGCAGAGCTCGACGAAACGTCGTGCAGAGCTCGACGAATCATCGAGTAGAGCTCGACGAATCGACAAGCAGAATTCGTCGAGCGCGAAATTCTCCCCTGGCGAATTTTTGGGCCGCGTCCTTTCGAAATGACTCATTTAATGTGATGTTTGGCGGTCCAATGTCAGGCTGACACGTGGCTAAGCAGTTACCATAATTTCTCACTATAAAAAGGGACATGAGGAAAACCCTAGCCTTCTTTTCTTTTTTTATCACCTTGCTGGGCAGCCGTCTCTGCCAAGATGACGGAACAGTGAATCCGCAAGATTCTGGAAGAAATCTTCTCTTCCTCTTCTTTCCCGTGAAGAGCAAACACCAACCAAGGAGAAGAAGATGCCGCCAAGAAGGGTGACAACATCCATGGCTGGAAATGTTGGAAACACTGGAAATTAAGTGAGCTTCCTACCCTCTCCCTTGGTGCTAGATCTCTAGTTATTCCTAAGAGAGATATCGAGTCAAAAGAGTCTTGATTTGTGAGAATACGATTTCTAGGAAGAGGCCATGCGAGGACTTATGTCCTAGGAATTAGAGTCTTCAACCTTTCCTCACTTCAAATGAAGTTTGTGGACTGGTTTCGCGAAGAGATGTGGCCATATGAGGGTGAATAAGGGAGCAGAAATTCTAGATGTTAATTGAAAAGTTTGGTTGGAGGAAGAAGACGAACCTATGACGTTTGATCTGCTTTAAGATGGGCGCAGAAATCTGTTTTCTCTACGTAGCAACATTCGAGCCCATTTTCAGACATGATACGGCCAGATCTGGGCTTTTAACTAAACATGAAAGTCGTAGCCCTTGGAAATACCTTTCCAACAAGTTGTTACATGCCTTCAATGGATTCCTGTAGCCTCGGAAATCCCCAATCGAAGTAACTGTAAAGTAATCATTGCTGCATAAATAGTTCTCGTGTTAGTTTTGTATCAGCTTTGGGTTTGGTAGAGAGATTATAGTACATTAATGTTAATGTTTTGTTAAATTTAGTCTATAAGTAATTGTGATAAAATATGTTAATGACGACTGTCAGATAGATCCCTAATGAACAATGGTGTAGTAAAGTGTACTTGATCGAGGTGATTTGGTGGAGGTTAGTGAACGAATGGATTGACGAGTTGGGATGGTAGGAATGACTTAAATATGTGAATCGATAGGGATGTACTTGGTAATGGTAATACAATGAATAATGATGAGGTTGACATGATGTTTGTTGTACATAATTTGTTGTAATTGCGATGAACAAATGGTTGATGGCTTTTAGTTGGTAGATCCATATGTACACGAATAGTCCGAACATGGTAAAAGAATTGTAACCAGTGATGTTAAAGTCATGTGATCATAGTATACATGTAATTATGATAACCAAATGGTTGGTGAATATGTGTGGAGTACCATTATGTTGATGGTGGACCCTTAGTGTGCTTGGATGCACGAAAATGTGGAAGGGTTGAAAGTGCGTGCGTGTTGTTACACTGGTATTATGTATTGGTAAGAGACTCGGTGTGGAGCTCTTCCATGCTGTTGAGCACGAAATGTGAATAATGAAAAGGGGGCTCAATGTGGAGCCCTGTATGTGAAATGCATGTGGTCTGATTTGACACACGATATCGTATTCCTGGTTTAAGGATAGTTTGGAAGGTCTACAGGATCGCCAGTCGTCACACTAACGGGAGTTGGCAGTTAGACATGGACGGTTGGGCCTTGGTCCTCGGTGCTTACTCCCCGAGGCACCCTCCGTGCTAGTGGGAGGTTGGCCTTGGTCTTTTGATGATACGCTCCCAGAGGCACCTTGCGCGCCACAAGATATGTGTAACACCCCCATCCGTCACATGGGATATAACAGAAGATCTGCCCAGGGCACCCATTAACGACAATGAAACAATAATGAAACTTAACACGGAGCAATCTAGTGGAAGATTTTAAATAAGTTAGAAGAACCCATATACATAACATGAATGTCCACTACACCCACAGCAGGAATGAAATAACATACACAAAAGTCTTGGCCTTATGGCCTTACAACATTCAACTTGAATTAAAGTGTTTTTCATACATCGGCTCGCAGGCCAGCCATAGATGATAGTATTAAAAGAAAAACACTTTGCCTTGGCCTTCAAGGGACAACACAACAACAAGGGATTCAAACCGCTATTTGCCACTAGGCTCACCCATTCCTGCATAAGAACAATCCGCCACACGGTGGCAAAACAAAGCAACGGTTAGCTAAAGTTGAACAAATTATAACGACCCCACCTCATACTTGGGGCGGCGGTGCTCCTTCCATACAATTGTATTAGCAAAATACAACATATAAATGAGAGTGCAATTTAAGCAAACTTCACCACCGGAGTAGGTACGAACGGCCACACACCCTGTGCTCTTAGGGCACATTCTTAGTGACTCCGGTACAATCCAAGTCTTCACCACCGCCCCCAGGACGGCAACAATCGTGAGCATTTGAGTCTTTTCGGCTGAAGACCTAGACTCGTCCTTCTATGCCCCCGGTAATTGCCACGTACTTTATGTCTCTTAAACCGAACCACATAGATCGGGTATGGATCCACTCAACCCGTTGCTCACATCGCCATGTCAATTTAAGCCATCGACGCGGGTCAAGATTCCCCGAGGCCCATAGTATCGATCATACAAAAATACATAACCCGATTATGCATAAGGTCGGCTCTCAGGAAACCAAGCTGGGCTCCCAGAGCACGCAACCCCACACACTGGCACCCAGGTCTCCGTGAGACAGGCCTCACAACAGCTCTTTCACATAGCTACCGCCGGCGGTAACACTACCGCTGTACGGTATCTGGCAGAAATGTATTTCTGCCCAGTTTTCTGGGTGCTCCTTGAGGTTAGTCCCAAAAGTTCCCTGCTGCAATCTACCGCAAATAAACCCATAAAACAAACTGCACGGAGTCTTCTCCGGGAATACGTGCATAATGAAACATCACCAATCCAGACCAACCCATCCGGATGGACTTCACACACCATGCCAATGTCCATTCTTCGATTCTGAACTCTATATGCAAAACTATGGGGATAATCCCCAATGGAATACCACACACTCACCGCACACTCGCAGGTGAGGGTTTCCTATGCAAAAGGAAGAGGACTTCACATGTCCAAGTAGAGAATCATTACCCTTTGCAATTTCTTCGGCGCCAAACCCAATATCTAGATGGATGGACGCGACCGCAATGACCTTGCCTCACGAAATCCGGACTCAACTTGCGAAACGGAGCTTCGGAACTCCAATGGCGGCAGGATCTCTTCCTTATTCTTCCTTCTTCACTCTCCCTTCTCTCCAGAACTTAGAAAGGGAGAGCCACTAAAGAAATGAGTTGGAAAAACCTAACTCCTTGTTATAAATCCGCAGAGGCACGAACCAGCCATCAGATCTCCAAATAGAATCAGTGGATGGTCCTAATTCCTCCAAGAATAAAGTTTATGAGAGCTATCGATGCGCGGCAGGAAGTTACCGCAGCGCGTTAGGAAGTTACCGCCATACGGTAGGAAGTTACCGCCGCATGGTAGGAAGTTACCGTTGCGCTTGTAGGAAGTTAACGCCGCGCGGTTGGAAGATACCGCCACGCGGTAGGAAGTTACCGCCGCGCGATAGCCCAATCATTCTGCTTCTCGAGGATGCCACCGCTCAGCCATCCAAACGGGCGGCGACAATTGGACATGTCATAACTACTATGCTACCGCCACGCAGTAGAAAACTATCGTCGCGCGGTGGTTGACATGTTTGGATGGAAATGACAAAGCTATGCTACCGCCTGCAGTAGGGTTAACACCGCGCGGTAATAACCCGAGAGCTCTGTCAAATAAATCGTCGGTCAATCGCACCGCGCTACCGCTACCGCTACCGCCGAGCACTAGCGCTTCTCGAGAACGTCGAGATCTACGTGCCCCGACCCAAATGTCGAGCGGACTACCGCGGCACTGTTTCCATTACTGCCCGATGCTAGCATGCATTGAGATGCCGAGAGCATCGAGAGCGTCAAGAACACCGACCTACCGCCAGCGGTAGCTCTACTGCTACGCGATACCTTCCAAAAAGCATTTCCTGAACCTAGGGCGTTAGAAATCACACCCACTTAAAGAAATTTTGTCACAAAATTTAAAGTTACAAGATAACAGAAAGAGTAGCAATATATCAGGTTACCTTAGGGAAAAAGCTTGGGAAACTCCCCCCTCATAGTTTGCTCTCGCTCCCAAGACAACTCTTCTCGACCACAATTGTCCCAACGGACTTTGACCATTATGTTGGCTTTATTACGAAGTTGTCTGGCTTCCACATCCTCAATGCGAATGGGCTTGACCTTCATCGTCAACCCACTATCGATCGACACTTGAGTCACAACTACCCCTTGTGTAGGCGCTTGGATAGCGTTCCGCAACACTGAGATGTGAAATACATCATGCAAACTGCTCAACTCCGGCGAAAGATCCAAACGATAGACGACTTCACCAATCCGCTCCAAGATCTCAAAAGGCCTAGAATACCTCGGCCTAAGCTTCTTTAAGCATCGAATACATGATACGCCTTTAAACGATTTTATCTTGAGATACACCCAATCGCCCACCGCAAACTCCACATTCCGGTGCTTGGCATTAAAGTACTTGGCCTGCCTATCTTGAGCCATCAGTAGCCATTCCCGTATCAACCGTATCGTTGAAGTAGCATCTTCAACGTCCCTTCGCTTGCAAAGCTTCGATTCTCCCGTTTCTACCCAAGACAATGGTGTACGACACCTCCTTCCGTACATAACCTCAAAAGTCGCCATCTGAATGCTGGCTTTGTAGATGTTATTTTAAGCGAACACAATCATGTAAATATGGTCTTCCCACCTTTTCCCAAAATCCAACGCACACATACGAAGCATGTCTTCAATTGTCCTATTCACCCTTTCAGTTTGCCCATCTATTTGTGGGTGAAAAGTCGTGCTAAAATGCAACTTGATGCACAACAACTGATGAACGAGCCTCCAGTCATTAGACGTGAACCGACCATCTCGGTCACTTACTATGCTCCGGGGCACGCCGTGCAATCGCACTATGCTGTCCACATAAAGCTTCGCCAGCTTCTCCACTGAATCATCCTTCCTATTGGGTATAAAATGTGACACCTTCGTTAAACGATCAATGACCACCCAAATGGCGTCGTTCCCCTTGTGCGATCTCGGCAAACCATACTCGAAATCCATAGAGATGTCATCAAATTTCGACTCCAATATGGGCAAAGAGCTCAGGAATTCTCCAGGTTTCTGGCATTCAGCCTTCACCAAGGCACATGTTTGACATTTTGCCACATACAACGCTATGACTTTCTTCAGACCCGGCCACCAAAATGATTTCTTCATGTCCTTGAACATCTTGGTGCTCCGGGGTGAATCGAGTACTTTGTAAAGTGCGCTTCGTACATCAATTCCTCCCGTAACTTCGCCACATTGGGAACGCACAATGGACTACATTTCCACAAAAGGCCATCATCGATAGAGAACTGGTCGTTAGAGCCAATGGCTTCCTCCCAACAACGTTTCAATTCACGTCCAACTCCAAAGCCTGTCGAATCCTATCCGCGAGGTCGTACTGAACCTCCGTCCAACTCAAACATGAATTTGTAATAGATCCCTTGTCAACACAAGAGATCTCCAAGGCCTCCAAGTCCTGAATAAGTCGCTCGTCATGCCTCTGCAACCAGTTGTCCCGTGCCGGAGTCCTACGACTCAGAGCATCTGCCACGACGTTTCCCTTCCCAGGAATATATTGAATCTTAAAGGTGTAGTCCCCAAGGAATGCCAACCACCTATGTTGACGTATGTTTAGGTTCTTCTGATCTAACAGATACTTCAGGCTCTTATGATCTGAATATATTTCGACCTTTACCTCGTACAGGTAATGCCTCCAAAATTTGAGAGCGAATACCACAACCGCTAACTCCAAATCATGGACCGGGTAGTATCTCTCATGCACCTTTAACTGACATGATCCATAGACTTTAACTGACCCGTGCTGAAGCAGGACATAACCTAATCCACTCCCAGAGGCATCACTATAAGCCTCAAAGCCTTCAAAACCACAAGGCGAATGTAAGACAGGTGTCGTGGCCAAAAGACACTTTAGTTCTTCGAAAGCTTGTGCGCACTCCGGCGACAAAACAAACATCTAATCCTTCCTTGTCAGAGTAGTGAGGGGCAATGCTATCCACGAGAAGTTCTCCATGAATTGCCTTGTAATAGTCGCCAAGCCCAGAAAACTCCGGACTTCCGCCATCGTAGATAACACAAGCCACTCCCGTATATCAACTATCTTTGTCGGATCTACTGCAATACCCTCTCCACTAACTATATGACCAAGGAACGCTACCGAGGACAACCAAAATTCACATTTGGAGAACTTGGCATACAGTTGGTTCCTCCTCAACATCTCCAAAACCATTTGCAGATGCTTGTAATGATCATCCTCGCACTGCGAGTACACCAGTATATCGTCGATAAATACTATCATGAACTGGTCCAAGTATTCTCTGAACGTTCTGTTCGTCAAATCCATAAACATGGATGGTGCGTTCATCAGCCTAAATTACATTATAGTGAACTCGTAATGCCCATAACATGTTGTGAAAACCGTCTTGGGAATGTCACTTTCACTTATCTGAAGCTGATAGTATCCGTATTTCCGATCCAACTTCGAGTACACAGTTGACCCGACCAGCTGATCGAACAGATCATCAATCCATTGTATCAGATACTTATTCTTCTCTATTAGCTTATTTAACTTCCAATAATCAATACATAGTTGTAAGAATCCGTCCTTCTTCTTCATATAGAAGACCGACACACTCAAAGACGATGAACTTGGATACACATAACCTTGATCCTACATCTCTTGAAGCTGTACTTTCAGTTCTGCCATCTCCTTAGGTACTAAGCAATACAAAGAGTGTGACATAAGTTTAGCACTTGGTACTAACTCAATGGTAAAGTCAATCTCTCACTGAGGTGGAGCTACAGGGAGATCTTCGGGGAATACGTCAGGAAACTCAGATATAACTGGGATGCTGTCCAGAACAGGCTTGGGCTTCAAAGCCTCCACTAATACGAAAAACAGCTCTGCACCACTACGAACTGCCTTAACCACCTGAAGAGCAGACATCAGTGTCATGCTCGACCCCTTCATGCCTGATAACATCATCTCATGATCTGTATCTAGTCCCAATTTGACTACCTTACGGTAGCAATCAATGTGCGCAAGCTGCTCGGATAGCCAGTCCATACCAAAGATCACGTCGAACTCCACTATCGGCAGTAGCGATGCTTGCAAGTCAAACTCTTGACTCCAAATCCATATCTTCACGCAACAAACTTTATCCGCGCGCATAGAAAACCTGTTAGGCAACAACACATCCAATTTGTCTCTTACCATCGAAGAATATACTCTGATGCGTGATACAAATTCTTTGGACAAAAAGGAATGCAAAGCTCCCGTGTCGAACAGTGCTCTCGCCGGACAATCAAAAATCAAAACAAAGCCTAGCACAAGCAGTTGTAAGCTAACACGCATGAGGCAACAAGTATATAAATCTAAATCGCTATTAATTAAACCATACCTGTCACCACGTCAGCCTGATTTATAGCCTCCTGAAGGCCAGGGTTGTACACTCTAGGCTGTGCTGGAGCATAGTGGAATGTGTTTGACTCCACCATCTTTCCCTTCTCCTCGTAAGTTGCTTCAGTCCTCTTCTCGGACTTTGGACATCCTCTCCTACAATCAATGGCAAAATGTCCCGGCTTTCCACAGTTATAACAAGAGCCCTCAGCTCAGCCTATAGTTGCCCAGACACACCCGTAGAAGGGGCTGCACCCGATGTCCCAGCCTTCTTATTCCACCTACGGAACCCAGACTTTGAGTTCGGCACTTTGAACTCCGACTTCTTCGCACTCAAGTACTTCTTCCCTTGGACTCTCTTCAGATCTTTTTCCAAAGATCGGGCCATATTGACCAGGGTTAGGAAGACTTACGTCATAGGCCCAGAAAGTAGTAGCCTCAGGTCATCACATAGACCCTCATAGAACCAGTTGGTCTTATGCTCCTCATCAGCAAACGTAGCACCAGCATAATGACCCAACCGCATAAACTTGTGGAGATACTCATCCATGCTACTGTCTCCCTGTGTCAGTCTCTGGAACTGATTCTCCATATCGATTCTCTGTGATGAGGGAAGGTATCTTGCAAAGAATAACCTCGAGAATTTCTCCATCGAGACATCAGTGAGTTGCATTCCAACCAAGTGATGCAGCTCTAACTCTTCCCACCACAATCTCGCCTCTCCATCCAATAGGAAGGTGGATTTGGTGGTCTTCTGCAATTCCTCCGTGTCAGTGGACGTCAAGACTCTTTTCACCCGATAGAGCCAATATTCGGCCTGGGATGGTGTTCCAGTCCCCAAAAACACCGGAGGATTAAAGCTCATTACATGCTTGAGTTGCTTCTCTATTGCTCTTCATGGTACTAAAGGCTCTACCACCATTTGTTCTACCATTCTAGGTTCTGCTGATCGAAGCGGTATCTGCTCCCCTGCAGGGGCAGGAATGGTGCACTTGCCTTCTTGGCTGGGCATTTAGCATCGCAAACACCGCCTCAGCCACAAGTCTTATTATTTCCACCAAAGGAGGCGATGCAGGCACATCATTGGGTGCACTACTTTCCTCAGAAAGCGGGCGTTCTGACATCCCAATGCCACTCCTGGTCACCTATAGCCGTACAACACACCATTAAGTCTGTTTGGCGCACCTGGCGGCTGGAAAATCTCTATTCCAGCCGCCAGAGCTTTTTATATGTGTTTGAGACAGCTCCCTGTGAAAGCTTTTCAATCCGCAAGCTGTTTTGCAGCTTTTCAGAAATCTCCCTCCCCCCAGCTGCTGCTCTTGCAATACTTTTTCTCTCACAGGTTTTGGAAATCATGTTCTTCTTGAACAAACGGACGGCCTTCCTCCGGCGATTCCGAGCCCCTGTATTCCGATTTTCGGGCGATTCAGCGCACTTCTGCACAGAATCCTAGCTTTTCAAACTGCTCCCCATAAATCTATTTTAAAACAGCTCTATCCGGACAGCAGCTTTTCAATCCGCCAGAGCTGGACCAAACAGGATTCATCATAGGAATACGGTTCCTCAAACATGTGTATTTTCATGTTTCATGGGTTATTTTCATGTTGTAACGATGACACACATGACTGTGTTCACCACCCCTTAAAAAGAATTCGACCATGAATTCTCCTAATAAAGACCGACACCGTAGTATGATACTAAATTGTAATGCCACCATCTGTCACATGGGATATTACAGAAGGTCCGGCCGGGGCCCCATCCCATATTCCACAGAGAGTCAGCGGAGTTACATATTAATTCCAAAATACTATGAAACAATAATGAAACCTAATACAGAGCATTCTAGCGGAAACTTTTAAATAAGTTAGAAGAACACATATACATAACATGAATGTCCACTACTGCCACAGCAGGAATGAAATAACATACATAAAAGTCTTGGCCATATGGTCTTACAACATTCAACTTGAATTAAAGTGTTTTACATACATCGGCTCGCAGGCCAGCCACATATAATAGTATTAAAAGAAAAACACTTCGCCTTGGCCTTCAAGGGCCAGCACAACAAGTGCTTCGGCCCGCTATTTTACACAAAGCTCACATGTTCCTGCATAAGAACAATCCACCGCACAGTGGCAAAACAAAGCAACGGTCAGCTAAAGCTGACCAAATTATAACGACCCCACCCCTTACTCGGGGCGACGGTGCTCCTTCCCTACAATTGTATTAGCAAAATCCAACATATAAATGAAAGTGCAATTTAAGCACACTTCACCACAGGTGTAGGCACGAACAGCCACAAACCCCGTTCTCTTAGGGAACATTCTTAGTGACTCTGGTACAATCCAAGTCTTCACCACCGCCCCCAGGACGGCAACCATCATGAGCATTTGAGTCTTTCCGACCAAAGCCTAAAACTCGTCCTTCTATGCCCCCGGTAAGTGCCACGTACTTTAGGTCTCTTGAACAAAACCACATAGGACGGGTATGGATACACTCAGCCGATTGCTCACATCGCCATGTCAATTTAACCCATCGGCGTGGGTCAAGCTTCCCCGAGTCCCATTGTATCGATCATAAAATAAAACATAATCCGGTTATGCACAAGGTCAGCTATCATGCCACCAAGATGGGCTCCCAGAGCAAGCAACCCCACACTGGACCCCAGGTCTCCGCGAGACAGGCCTCACAAAAACACTTTCACATAGCTACCGCCGGCGGTAACACTACCGTCGCGCGGTATCTGGCAGAAATGCATTTTAGCCTAGTTTTCTGGGTGCTCCTTGGGGTTAGTGCCCAAAGTTCCCTGCTGTAACGACCCAGGTTTATGCCCTTTAGACCACCCCACGGCATCGCCTGGCCCACCACACAACACCGGAGGAACATTGCACCACGGGTGGTACGACCGGAATATACAAGGCGCGAGATGCTTTGGTGTGTACAGCCTACGGGCCTTGTATATTCCGGCTATACCACCCGTGGTGTCATGGTCCTCCTGGGCTGCGTGGTGGGCCGGGCAATGTTGTGGTGTAGTCTAAAGGGCCTAAACCCGGGTCGTTACAAAAAAATGCAC
Source organism: Platanthera guangdongensis (assembly GCA_039583875.1). Lineage (NCBI taxonomy): Eukaryota > Viridiplantae > Streptophyta > Magnoliopsida > Asparagales > Orchidaceae > Platanthera > Platanthera guangdongensis. Next base: position 101,786,739 of record CM077150.1, read on the forward strand.
TTTTTTGTAATGGACAAGGTTTAGAGCTTAGAGGTCCATGACTTAACCGTGCAGCATGTCTCGCCCTTATGCCCTCGCTATAGGACAGCAGTCCGTGCCACCCAAACCCATCTCCGACATGTTTCTTAGGACGACAGATTTTTGCGCACGCATGGATTCGAACCCACGTGCCTTGATAACCCATCTTCCATAGTCCTCATCACCAGCACAAGATTTACAACTTTCATGCTGATCACTTTTCGATTCGAGCCATCTTAAGCCTCTATTTTCATTTTTCGAGCACCCACACTTAATTTGCGCCCCTCCTTTCTGTTAAGACAAAACAATATATATATATATATATATATATATATATATATATATATATATATATATATATATATATATATATATATATATATATATATATGTATATATCCATATACTTAAGGATAAATAGAACAACTTCATCTTCTTCTTGACTGAACTAGAGAGCGAGAGTGACGACGAGGGTTCTAAGTTGTGAAGCTTCGTATCTCAGCCGTCGGAACTACGTTGCTTGGAATCGCAAACCGAGCATAGATTCGAAAATCTCTCGCCGAGATCTTCACGTTCGTGGTAAGTATTTCTCATTTCGTGGAAGTTTTTTCGTTAGGATTTTTGGCCCAAACCTCTCTTTTGGACAAATCCTTGTAGATTCTGCTTCCCCGTGCCTTCTTTAGGCTAGATCCATGATGTGGATTATATTGGAAGACCGATTGGGGCAGAAACCGAGGCAAGTGGTGTTCTTGCACTCCCTCTTGCTCTTATCTTCCAAATTTTAGCCATATGTTGTAGATTTGACATGTTTAAGTTAACCATATCCTCGAATTTCTAGTTAATTGTCTTGGATTATTAAGTGTGTTTCACCTGGAACCATCTCTCCCAAATTTTATTCCGTAGATTTGGTAAACAAATTTGGTTGTCGCGCCTCTTTAACCATCAAGTCATTATGATCATTGCGACACCACGTGCGTCCCATTGTTTTGATCGTACCTCACTTTGCTTAACCCTTTCAATGTCCTTATGCAGTCCAAATCGTTTGTTGACTGTTAATTCATGTTAAATAAAAGAAACTCTACATGTATAATATTGTAACTAAAGAAAACTCTGATGGACTGTGCGCGTTGGGTTTTCTCCCTCGGCATAGTGTCGTATGGCTGAGTCTGTGCGCATTATTGACCTTAATCCCCTGCACTTCACCTTAGCTGTTGGTCTGTACGTGTTGGGGTTTCTCCCTCGGCATGGTGCCTTTTGGCTGCGTTTGTGCGCATTGTGGACCTTTTTCCCCGGCACGGTACTCTTTCCTATTGAGCTGATCAGTCTTATTTCAAATGATGAATGACATGAATAATAAAGAATGATGGATATATGAACTTCTGATGTTTGACACTCTGTTCTATCTAGTTATTGTGATTTAGCCCTTCTTGCTCATGTAGATTTAACGTTTTGTTTATGTGGCTTTGCTACCGACTTTTGTTGCAGTCGATTTATTGTCCCTCATTCACTTCGAGGTTTGTTGGTCTTCCTTTTACTCTTTTGCACCACTTGTAACTTGCTTCTGAGGTGTTCTTCTTTTGAATGCCTCAGGTCTAGAGAAGTAACAGTTTTAACTGATAGAGTTGTGCTTCTGGTGCTGTGAATTGTTGCGGACGTTTGTTTCCACCTCAGAGTGTCGAGGTAGTTGTTTTGCTAGACATGACTGTTTTTCTATAGCTTCATGTTAGTTGTTGACAGCCAATAGTCTTAGACTTCTTATGATAGTTTACTTGTTACTTTTACTGCTATTACTTATTGTTTGTTTATACTTGCTCTCTGAGAAGGATTTATGTTAGGATGCAAATAGTTACTTTTAAGCATAAAAAACTACATTCTAGAATATTGTCATGGCATAATTTTTAACTACAAAACATACTACTTTTAAGCGTTATAAAAGTCCTTTTATATATATTAAATGTAGAAGTCACATCATCATTACAATATGCTAGGCTTTCATTCTCATATGGGATAATAAATGAATCAAACTAAGTATTTTCCACTGTGTAAACTTATATATTTTTTCACATATGGACTAGTGATCCACCCGACTAAAGGATACAGTCAGTAACTCAAATAACTTATATTTTCTTTTTAAACTTAATTTCATAAGTCTTTTACTTAAAGTAAATGCGAGGACGAGTCGCCTGAGCGTCTGCAGTTGTCCCCTACATGGCGTGACATCACAACACGTATTTTCTCTTACTCTGACGTATTATTTAATACGTAGAAAATGCGGGTTGTGACAACCAATCCAGACCAACCCGTCCGGATGGGCTTCGCACACCACGCCTATGTCCGTACTTTGATTGCGAACTCTATATACAAAACTACGGGGTTAATCCCCGATGGAATACCTCACGCACACCGCACACTCACTGGAGAGGGTTTCCTATGCAAAAGGAAGAGGACTTCACATATACAAGTAGAGAATCATTACCCTTTGTGATTTCTTCGGTGCCATGCCCAAGATCTAGATTGATAGATGCGACCGCAACGACCTTGCCTCCCCAAATCCTGCTCGACATGCGAATTGGAGCTTCGAAACTCCAATGACAGAAGGATCTCTTCCTTATTCTTCCTTCTTCACTCTCCCTTATTGATGCGGGTTAAAACTCCAAAAATTAGTTCGAGCAAGCGGCGCCCCGGGCGGTTTTATTTAAAAAAGCAGATTTGGTTTTATTTAGGAAAATGGGGCACGCAGATTTATTATTTGGATATAAAATAGATGAGATCGAGTTTTAACGAAAGGAGGCAAGTGCACCTATCGTGAGTAGTACAAGATATTCCAGTGTGGAATATCGAGGTCATATTGTTCTCGGGTCGTGTTGATTATTTCTACTCTAACAATACGACCTCAATATTCCACACCGGAATATCCTGTACTACTCACGATAGGTGCTCTTGCCTCCTTTCGTTAAAACTTGATCTCATCTGTTTTATATACAAATAATAAATCCGCACTCCCCGTTTTCCTAAATAAAACCAAATCTGCGTTTTCAAATAAAACCGCCAGTGGCGCCGCGTACTCGAACTAATTTTTGGAGTTTTAACCCGCATCAAGTTTTTGGCGTTGTTGCCGGGGAACGAACACGGGTCACCGGGTGTGCCAAATGACACGGGCATGTCACCGGGCGTGTCACGCCTTTTTCTTCAAAAAATTGCTGATTTCATGGGAAATTGGAGTATCACTCCATGGTCACGGTCGTGACCCAAAGTACACGGGCGTGTACTTGCTTTTTTTTGACAATTTTCCTGCAAATTTCAGGAAACAAAACTAAAGTTAAGTTAGCATAATATTTAAAAAATAGGAGCATTTTATTGAACAAAATTAAGTAAAAATAATGAAAAGAAACTAAAACGACTTATTTATTGTACATAAAAATACGTATATTTACAACTCATCAAATACCCCCATACTTAAGCTTTTGTTATTCCAACGCAAAATTTGGTGATGAACTTATAAGGAATTAAAGAAATCCTAAGTTTTGCTACCGCTTGAATTAATTGAATGAAAGATCTAAATAAACATCCGCGGTATAAGAGTTAAGTCCGAAATTATGATAAAAATTTAAATAAATGAAGAGTTTCAGCTAAAAACTTCTCGATATAATCAAACAGATAGCAAAAAAATTTATTTGTTAGGCTAACAAAATCAGATTGGATTTATGAAAACTTTAGTTTATAAGAATTATTAGAAATAATGTAATTTACAAATTATGCTCTCAAAAAGATTTTAAAAATAAATCTAGAAACATTTGAAAATGGCGGAGGGGGATATCGTGGTATATGAAGAAGGCTTTGAATTTTAGAGGCGACGGTATATTTTTTCGCTCGAACCTCTAATGAATTTTTTTGGTTCGAAAATGGATGTTAGGAAAACGAAATCTTATTTTTCATAACATATAATATATTTTTTAACAACTTCATAATAATCCAATGTATATGTATAGGAGTAATGAATTTTATCCTCTTACTCCGTAAAATATAATCTTTTTAAATATTGGATGTCTATGTTTACGGAACGAAATCTTATTCCCATCGACATAGGATCTTTTAAGGATCTTAATCATGTCAAGTAAGACATGAAAAAAAAGTGAAAAGGTTTGTTTGTTTTTTTGTTTTTTCAAAAATAAAACTAGGTTTAATAAAAAAAACTTTTGAGAGCAACCTTTATAAATTATACTTCCCTATATTTCAAAAAAAAAAGCTTGGAGTAACATAATATGAAATCTAAGATTGTTATTTTTTAACAAAATAAATGTGGAACTATTTAGATGAGTTAGAAGTGGTGTTAAAAACAGGTAACTTATCTAAATAAAAAAGCATACGAAATTCTTTAAAACTTAACCCCAGATATCTAAATTTATCGATCTCCAATTAATAAATGAATAGTAAGTGAAGAATTAATAAAATTCGATTATAAATTAACTCGCAACTAAATTTTTGGAGAGCGAAAAGGGTTAAAAATGAGATATTCAATTTATTTGTTACATAATTAACAAAATATTTTTGATTTTTTTAGAGTTTTTATCTCTTTTTTTATGTTTATGTTTTGATTTATCATCATTTTTTGAATTTTTTAGGGTTTTCATCTTTTTTGGATTTTTTGATTATTATCTTTTTTTAGAGTTATTCTCTTTTTTGGGGATTTTTGAATTTCTAAGTATTTTTTTGTTTTTTTTGAGTTTTTATTTTATTTTGATAAGTTATTTACAAGAAAGAAGAAAGAAAGAAGTGTTATTTATGAAGAAGATAGGGGGGGGAAAGAAATTAGTTTTACAAAAAATAGATTTACAAAGAAGAAGAGAGGGGGAAAGAGAGATTTTTTTACAAAAAATGTACAAAGTAAAAACATTAATTTTTTGAAAATTTTTTAGTTTTATAATGTTTTGAATTTTTTTTTGAGTTTTCTAAATTTTTTGATTTTTTTTATTATAAAAATAAGGGAAATAAAATTTTTTTTGGAGGTTTTAAATTTTTTTAAAGTTTTTGATTGGTGCAGAAAATGTGAGTGCGGAATAAGAAAATAAGAAAACACCATCATACTTAAACCCAACATTATCCCCAATGTTGCAATCTAAGTATGTAAAACGATAATTCACAAAATAAAATATGTATAAAAATAAAAAGGGAGGGTAGAAGCTTTCCTAAGACGAGTTTGGGGAGCCCCGAGGTTGATACCCTGCATTATTAATAACAAAAAAAAAGAAAACAGAAAAAATGGAAAAGATAAATTCTGCGAAATGTGTGCGGGTGGTAGCGTGCAAGTGTGTGTTGCTCGGAAGCTAACATCTTAGCTAGAAGAGCGGTATAGATATGCGAACCCCTAGCGCGCACAATAGTGTGAAGTGCGCTGAAGTGACAAAATAAATATATAAAACTTTAATAATAAAAAAATTTTATTTATTTCAAAAAAAAAATTTGGTTTTTGAAAAGAAATATAACAAGTTAAAACAAAACATATATGGATAATGTTTTTGCGGTTTTTAGTAGGATTTGTTGTTTTTAGTGTTTTTGTGTGTTTTTGTGTGTTTTTTAGTTTTTAGGTTTTTTAGATTATCAGTTATTAGAGTTTTAGAATGTTTTAGTGTTTTGGTTTTTAGGTTTTTACATTTTTTAGATATTTATAAGTTTTTTAGTTTTTAGATTTTTAGTTTTTTTTATTTAGATTTTTTTGTAGATTTTTTTTGGTTTGTATTGTTAATTGTTTTTAAGTTTTTGAATTTTCTAAATTTTTTTGGTTTTAGAGTTTTTTCAAATTTTTAAATTTGTAGGTTTTTTTAATTTTTTTTGGAAACAAAGTTATTTCATTTTTGTGTTTTTTATAGATAAATATATATGAAATTATAAGTATAAAATAAAATCCTTTTTGTACGTTTTTTTAAGTAATTTTATTATTATTATTATTATTATTATGAATATTATTATTTATAGTAGTATTTTTTTGTTGGCCATTTTTTTAATTTTTATGATATATATAAAAATAGGTAAAATTAATAGATCTCCAGAGTTCAAAATAACGACTCGAAAATTACCCGGCAACGGCGCCAAAAACTTGCCCCTTTCGTTAAAACTCGATCTCATCTGTTTTATATCGAAATAATAAATCTGCGCGTCCCGTTTTCCTAAATAAAACCAAATCCGCTCTTTCAAATAAAGCCGCTCGGGGCGCCGCGTGCTCGAACTAATTTTTGGAGTTTTAATCCGCATCAAGTTTTTGGCGCCGTTGCCGGGGAACGAACCCGGGTCACCGGGCGTGTCAAATGACACGGGCGTGTCACACTTTTTCTTCAAGAAATTGCTGATTTCATTGGAAATTTAAGTATCACGCCCAGGTCACGGGCGTGTCTCAAAGTACACGGGCGTGTTCTTGCTTTTTTTGGCAATTTTCCTGAAAATTTCAGGAAACAGAACTAAAGTTAAGTTAACATAATATTTAAAAAATAGGAGCATTTTATTAAACAAAATTTAGTAAAAATTACGAAAAGAAACTAAAATGACTTATTTATTGTACATAAAATATGTATGTTTACAACTTATCACTTCTCTCCAGAACTTAGAAAGAGAGAGCCAATGAAGAAATGAGTTGGGAACACCTAACTCCTGACTATAAACCCGCAGAGGCATGCACCAGCCATCAGATCTCCAAATAGAATTAGTGGACTGTCCTGAGTCCTCAAAGAATAAAGTTTGCGAGAGCTACCACCGCGCGGTAGGAAGTTCTCGCCGCACGGCAGGAAGTTATCGCCGCGCGGTAGCCCAATCATTCGGCTTCTCGACGACGCCACCGCTTAGCCATCCAATCGGGCGGCGACAAGTGGACACGTCATAACTGCTATGTTACCTCCACGCGGTAAAAAACTATCGTCGCGCGGTAGTTTACACATTTGGAAGGAGACGACAAAGCTACGCTACCGCCTGCGGTAAGGTTAACGGCGCGCGATAACAACCCGAGAGCTCTGTCAAATAAATCATCGGGCTATTGCCTCGCGCTACCGCTACCGCCAAGTGCTAGTGCTTCTCGAGAACGTCAAGCTCTGAGTGCCCTGACCAAAATGTCGAGCGCACTACCGCCGCACGGTATGAATTACTGCCCGACGCTAGCATGCGCTGAGATGCCGAGAGCGTTGAGAGCATCGAGAACACCGACCAACCACCAGCGGTAGCTCTACCGTTGTGCTCTACCTTCCAAAAAGCATTTCTTGAACCCAGGGCGTTAGAATAGGAGATTTAGGCTGGGCTCTTGGTGTACATCTACCTGAAACCCCTTCTGAGCCGTAGTACGCATGTGAGCTCCGATGTTGTGTTCTTAGCGTTGAGGCATACGGAGGCCTAGGTTTAGTAGTATGGATGCCCGCCTAGTAGTGGAGAAACCCGCTCTACTGTCACTGCCTGACCATGATAGTTGACGCATGCGAGGTTAGCTACTTGCTCGAAAAGTGGGAACTACAAGTCTGTTTCGACATAGCAGTTGCATATGCGTGATCATGGTTGAGTCATTATATTGCATTCATGGCATTACATTATATTGCATGCATAAGATCCTCATCGTATAAGTTTGTATGGGCACTCTTATATGATGAGTTACATTACTGCTGAGCCGATCCTCAACTTATATGTCTGTATGAGCATTCATATAAGTTGAGTTACTTTCTATTGTAGCTTTACATTTCTCATATACTACTGTAGATGATAGAAATGCCAGAATAGATTGTTTACTCAATTATTATACTGCTGATATACTTGATATTGCTCACTTTATACCACTTGTTTGTACTACTGTTTTATTTATATATATTGTACCCTTGTTCTTTTCTCCGCCCGGTGCTGAAGAGTCGCCGGGGGAGCAGATGTGATAGCCACTTAGTCTTATGACTAATGATTGCGACGTCTTCCTTTTTAGGAGGAAACCCAGCAGACAAAGTAGCATCAGGTTATGCAGTAGGACAACCAGGTCAGGACAACATGGCCTGAAGGGACGGTGTCGTCACTACCATCTGTGACTGATGTGAGTTTTGAGAGACTCATGATGTAGCCCTTTGGGCAAGTTTTACTCATACTCTGATATTATAGAATATTGTTGTAGCTTCTTTTTCTTGATGTACATTTTGGACTATTTTACTTATGTGTGGATTGACTTCTGTTTTATATTCTTGGTTGGGTTAGCATTGGTTGATATTTGTTATAGCCGGCAGGATAGGCATTTTGTGGTACAAATTAGCCCGTGTGCTAACGCTACAGCAAGGCGGCTGTTCTGGGCATAATACTCCCCTCGTGTCATTTTTTGTGTTCCGGGAGGGGGCCTTATAGTAGTGAGGGGCAGTGCTATCCGCGAGAAGCTCTCCACGAAGCGCATGTAATAGCCGGCAAGCCCCAGAAAACTCAGGACTTCCGACACAGTAGACATCACAGGACACTCCCGTATCACAGCTACCTTCATCGGATCTACTGCAATTCTCTCTCCACTAACCATGTGAGCAAGTAACGCTACCGAGGACAGCCAAAACTCACATTTGAAGAATTTGGAAAACAGTTGGTTCTTCCTCAGGGTCTCCAAAACCATATGAAGATGCTTGAAATGATCATCCTCTCACCATGAGTACACTGGTATATCATCGATGAAGACTATCATGAACTGGTCTAAGTACTCTCTGAACGTCCTATTCATCAAATCCATAAACATGGATGGCGCATATCTCAGTCCAAACAGCATGACGGTGAATTCATAATGCCCATAACATGTGCTGAAAGATGTCTTGGGAGGTATCTTTCCCAAATTCTTAGCTAATAGTACCCGTATTTCAATTCTAGCTTCGAGTACACAGTCGACCCGACTAGTTGATCGAACAGATCATCAATCCTTAGGATTAGATATATATTCTTCTCTTTCAGCTTATTCAACTCTCGGTAATCAATACACAGTCGTAAGCTTCTGTCCTTCTTTTTAACAAAAAGGACTGGCACACTCCAAGGCGAGGAACTAGGACCCACATAACCTTGGCCTAACAGCTCTTGCAGTTGTACCTTCAATTACTCCATCTCCTTAGGTGCTAAGAGGTATGTGGAGCATGACACAGGCTTGGCACCTGGCACTAGTTCGATGGTGAAGTCGATCTCTCACTGAGGTGGGGCTCCAGGGAGATTTTCCGGAAAAATGACAGGAAACTCTGATACAACCGGGTTACAATCCAGCCATGGCTTAGGCTTCGAAGCCTCCACAAAAATGATTAATAGCTCTGCACCACTATGAAATTCCATAACCATCTGGATAACAGACATCAAAGCCTTGCTTGATCCCCACGTACTAGAGAATGTCGTCTCATGCTCTGTATCCACCCCTAGTTTGACCACCTTGCGATTGCAATCAATGCATGCACGCTGCTCCGAGAGCCAGTCCATGCCAATGATCACGTCAAACTTCACTATCGATAGTATTGACACTTTTAAGTGAAACTCTTGACTCCCAATCCATACCTTTATGCAGCAAACTATATCCATGCGCATAGAACACCTGTTAGGCAGCAGCACATCCAATTTATCCCTTGCCACCGAAGACGATACTCCGATGCGCGATACAAATTCCTCGGACAAAAAGGAGAGAGAAGCTCCCGTATCGACTAGTGCTCTCGCCTGAAAATTAATGATCAAAACAATGCCTAGCACAACAAGTCATAAGCTAACATGAAAAAGACAACAAGTATATAAAGCTAAACATACTATCAATTAGCTCATAATTGTCACCACATCATCCTGCTTTATGTCCTCTTGTTGACCAAGGTTGTAAACTCTAGGCAGGGATAGAGCATAGTGGGATGTGGTTGACTCTACCGCCTTTCCCTTCTCCGTATAAGTTTCTCCAATCTTCATCTATGACTTCGGGCGCCCACTCCAACAGTGTTAGGCATAGTGTCCCAGCTTGCCACAATTATAACAAGTAACCTGGCCTCGCACTGTAGTAACCCCGATGCACCCGAAGGTGGGGTGGACCCAAAGACCTCGCCTTCTTGTTCCACTTTCGAAACCCTGAGTTTGACGAGCTCGACACCTTGAACTACGACTTCTTCGAGCTTGATTCCTTCTTCTCCTAAACTCTCTTCATATTTTCTCCAAAGATCAGGCGATATTGACATGAGTTAGGAAACCCTGCGTCATCGGCCCCGATAGCAGTAGACTTAGGTCATCACACAGACCCTCATAGAACTGGTTGGTCTTACGCTCCTCGTAAACGAAAGTAATGCCAGCATAACGTCCCAGCCTCATGAACTCGTGGAGATACTCATCCACGCAACTATCACCCTGCGTCAGTCTCTAGAACTGATTCTCCATGTCAATCCTCTGCACCGAGGGAAGTCATCTAGCTAGTAATAACCCCGATAACTCCTCCATCGAGACATTGGTGAGTTGTCTTCCAACCAAGAGATGAAGCTCTAACTCCTCCCACCACAGTTTCGCCTCTCCATCCAACAGGAAAGCGGCTATGGTTGACTTCTGCCATTCCTCCATTTCAGTCGCTGTCATGACTCTCTTAACACAAGAGAGCCAATCCTCGTCCTGGGCTGGGGTTCCAGTACCCGTAAATACTCGAGGATTGAAGCTCATCACATGTTTAAGCTGCTTTTCTGTCGCTCTTCTTGGCGCCAAAGGTTCTAGAACCACTCTTTCCACCACTTCAGGCTCTGTTGCATGAAGCGACACCTGCTCCATAATTGGGGTAGGAGTTTGTGTTTACCTCCCTAGCTGAGCATTTATCATCGCAAACACCGCCTCAGCCACAAGTCTTATAGTCTCTGCCGAAGGAGGGGTTGTAGGCGTATCATTAGGTGCACTGCTTTCCTCATAGAGGAGACGTTCCGACTGTCCACAACCACTTCTTGTCACCTATTATTGTAGGACACACCATTAAGTGACCAAATAAAATTGAAAAAAGCAATCATAGAAACATGCAGGTTCCTCGAACATATGTATTTTCATTTCTAAGTGGAAATTCATGGGTTCTTTTCATGTTATAGGGATGACGCACATCCCTGTGATCACCACCCCTTAAAAGAATTCATCCTCAAATTCTCATAAGAAAGACCGACACCGTAGTCTGATACCAAATTGTAACACCCCAATCCATCACATGTGATATAACAGAAAGTCCGGCCGGGGCCCCATGATATATTCAACGGGCATTCAACGGAGTTACATATTAATACCAAATCACTAAGATAAAATTTCAAGACCTATCACAGAGCATTCTTGCGGAAGATTTTTAAATAAAGTTGGAAGAACCCATCGCAGATCATGAATGTCCACTATATCCCAAAGCAGGAATGAAAGAAATAATACACAAGGAGCTATGACATTATGGCCTTATAAATATTTACTTCAACAATAAGTGTTTTACATACTTCGGCACGCAGGCCGGCCATACATGAAAATAGTAAAAGTAAAACACTTTGCTTCGGCCGTCAAGGGACAACACTGCAATAAGGGTTTCAGCATGCTACTTTATACTTGGCTCACCTAATCCTGCATAAGAACAATCCACCGTACAGTGGCAAAATAAGGTAACGGTCTGCTAAAGCTGACCAAATTATAACAACCCCATTCCTTACTCGGGGCGGCGTTGTTACTTCCCTGCAATATATTAGCAAAACCAAACATAATAATGAAAGTGCAATTTAAGCACACTTCACCACAGGCGTAGGCACGAACAACAACACACCTCGTGCTCTCAAGGCACATTATCAATATCTGGACAAAAACCAAGGACGCACCACCATTCACTAGACGATAACAACCATGAGCATTTTGGTAGTCTTTACGGTCTGCGCAAGGCCTAAGAACTGTAACTATGGCAGCGACAGGTAATACTACTCACGGGCGCTCAGCATAACTACTAGGTTGGTTCGGCCCTTTCTCGTTGCGCACATCACCGGGTGAAATAAGCCATAATGCTTGTCGGACTCCCCATTCCCATTCCTCCGGAAAATACATAACCATGTTATGCTACACGGGTGGCTCACAGGCCACCTGGCTAGGCTCCTAGAGCTCTCAGCCCCACATCACCGACCCCAGTTCTCCACGACACAGGCCACAAAAAAAGCACTCAAGGAGCTACCGCCTGCGGTAGAACTACCGCCGCGAGGTACCTGACTGAAATGTAATTCGGCCCAGTTTTCAAGGTGCCCCTTGGAGTTAGTCCCCAAGGTTCCCTACTGCAATCTACCGTGTAGAAACCCGAAAAATAAACATCACAGAGTATTCTCCGTCCAATACAAGCATAATGAAAAACATCACCAATCCATACCAACTTGTCCGGATGGGCTTCACACACCATGCCTATGTTCGTACTTCAATTCCAAACTCTATATGCAAAAACTACGGGGATATACTATATCTACCCGAAGGAAAGCCAATGGGCAAAGCTGTACCAGTTTACTGGTCGGCTGTTGATCGAGATCTCCTTGGAAGAGTTCTCAAGGTGTTTTCTGGCGAGATATCTTCCATCAGCACAGCTGATTGCGATGGAGAACCAATTTTAAAGGCTAACTCAAGGCGAGAGCTCTGTGGATTACTACTTGCATGAGTTTATGATATTGGGAATGTATGTAGTATTCACGTTTGTAGATGAGAAATGAAAAATAAATCAGTGTTATGAAGGGCTGAGAAATGACCTATGGTTGCTTCTCTCACGACCGATTATGCAGGGTTTTCTTACCTTGGTCAATACAGCCTGCTCCCTCAAACTGGATATGAAGCACGTGCAGTGTAAAAATGATTTAGCAGTGAAGAAGTCAGATTTCAATGTGTCATATTCCTCAAAGTTTAAGCACCGAAAGAGGTGGAAGTCAAAGGCTAGTTCTTCAGGACATGCCACTTCTTCGAGCAAGCCTAATGTGACGACAGGAAAAAATCCTCTCACATGTTATACATGTTGTAAGGTGGGACATATTGCTTGATATTGTTGGAGTGGCCTTCCAAAAGGGGAGAAAAAGACTGGTGCGACTTATGATGAAAATAGAAAGGTAGTGGTGGAATCAACTGCATCTCAAGTGCAACCCCGAGTCTATAATCTTGGCAAACATGAGGCCATAAAACAAAGTGACGTCATAACAAGTATGAGTAAAGATATAGTTTTTACTGCTTTCCATACTTAGTACCATGTGTGTTGCTTGTGTATGATTGGTTTGAATTAGGCTTTGTCCTGATATCAGAATATCAGGCGAGAGCACTGTTCAATACAAGAGCATCTCATTCCTTTTTATCTGAGGAATTCATGGGCCGTATCAGAGTGCCTTTGTTTGTACTGACAGATCGAATGAATATGTTGATACCTAAGGGGTGCTTGATGCACGCGGATAGAGCCTGCTGTCTTGAGGTGTGAATAGAAAGTCGTGATTTTGGATTGGAAGCATCTGTGCTATCGATATTAGAGTTTGATGTAATCTTTGGTATGGACTTGCTCTCGGAGCAGTGTGCCTATATAGATTGCAACTCTAAGGACATCACACTGGGATAGAATATCGATCGAGAGACTATATTTGCTGGTATAAGAGGATCGAGCAAGATATTGAAGTCTGCTCTCCAGGTAGTCAAGGTTGTTTGGAAGGTCGCAGACTTATTCTTCATGCTGTTGGAGGCTGTTGAGCCGAAGCCCAGTGTAAATGATTTTCCTATTATATCGGAGTCCACTTATGTGTTTCCTAAGAATCTCCTTGAGCTTCCACCCTAGCGGGAGATTGACTTCGCTATAGAGTTGGTGCCAGGTGCGAAACCTGTGGCCCGCTCACCATATCGTGTTAATCCAAAGGAGATGGCAGAACTAAAGGTTCGTTTACAAGAGTTGCTGTAGCAAGGTTATATACACCCCAAGCCTGTCACCTTGTAGTGCACCGATCCTCTTTGTGAAAAAGAAAGACGAAAGCTTATGGCTATGTATTGACTATTGAGAACTGAATAAGCTGAAGTAGAAGAACAATTATCTGATTTCACAGATTAATGACTTATTTGATCAGCTAATGGGATCAACTGTCTACTCGAAGATGGATTTAAATTCTGGCTCTTACCAGTTGAGGATTCTGGAATGTGATATTCCAAAGACAACATTTGGGACATGCTACGATAATTATGAGTTCACTATAATGCCGTTTGAGCTAACAAATGGGCCATCGGTGTTCGTGAACCTAATGCATCAAACATTTTGAGAGTACTTGGATTTGTTTGTAATCGTCTTTATTGATGACATTTTAGTGTACTCTCAGTCTGAAGAAGATCATGCGAACCATTTGTGGATGGTGTTGCACACCCTAAGAAGGAACACGATCTATGCCAAGTTCTCTAAGTGTGAGTTCTGGCTGTCATCAGTGGCATTTCTTGGCCATGTGATATGTGGAGAAGGCATGGTTATGGATACGACAAAGATAGTTTCGATAATTGAGTGGCTAGTTTTGTCTACTTTGGCTAATGTCTAGAGTTTCCTTGGAATTGCGGGCTACTACAGGCGCTTGGTAGAGAACTTTTCGTGGATAGACTTGCCTCTCACAACACTGATGAGGAAAGATCAGAAGTTTGTTTGGATGCTGCAGTACGCACAAGCTTTTCAGGAGCTAAAGCATCGTTTGACCACAACGCCTATTTTGAGTTCACCATATGGTACAGACAGATATGAGATATATAGTGATGCTTCACGGAGCGTCTTAGTCTGCATTCTTCTTCAGTTTGCAAAAGTGATAGCATATGGCTCATGCCAGTTGAAAGTTTATGAGTGGAACTATCCTGTCCTCGACTTGGAGTTGGCGGTGGTGATATTTGCACTTAAGTGGTGGCATCATTACTTATATGGCATGAAAGTTGACATCTTCACGGACCATAAGATCATTAAGTATCTCTTGGATCAGGAAGATCTAAATATGAGGTAACTGAAGTGGATGGAGTTCCTCAGGGACTACACCTTTGATATTCATTATACTCCTAGAAAAGGGAACGTGGTCACAGATGCCTTGATTCTTAGGAATCTAGCAAGGGCTAATTGGTTGTAGATGTATGGTGAACATCTGATCCAGGAGTTGGAGAACTTAGACATTTCTTGAGTTGACAAGAATGCCACAACCATTGCGTGCTTGAATTGGACAGATGTTCAATATGAACTCGCGGATAGGGTTCAGCGAGCAATGGAACTTGGTGAAAGTCTATAACGCTATGCAGTAGATGGGTCAAATGCCCAATTTACATTGGATGACGGTCTTTTTCCGAAAGATGGTCATTTGTGCATCCAGGATGTGGGTAAACTACAAGAGGAGTTGATGTACGAAGCACATTTTACCAAGTACTCAATTCACCCAGGGAGCACAAAAATGTACAATGACATGATAAAGGTGTTCTGTTGCCCAGGTTCGAAGAAAGACATAGCCCATTACGTGGCAAAATGTCAAACTTGTGCCTTAGTGAAAGCTGAATGCTAGAAACCTAGAGGTTTCCTGAAGTCATTACCAATCCCGGTACGGAAGTTCGATGACATTTTTATGGATTTCATTCATGGACTGTCGAGATCTCAGAGCGGAAACGATGTCATGTTGGTGATCGTAGACCGATTAACAAAAGTGTCGCACTTCATACCTAACAAGAAGGACGATTCAGTGGAAAAATTGGCCAAGCTATAGGTGGATAACATCGTACGATTGCATGACGTGCCCCGTAGCATCGACAATGACTGAGATGGGCGTTTTACTTCAGGTGATTGGAGGCTAATCCACCAACTGTTGGGTACCATGTAAAAGTTCAATTCGGACTTCCATCAGCAAACAGATGGTCATACCGAGAGGACCAATAGAATAATGGAGTATATGCTCTGTTTGTGCACCCTGGATTACGGGAAGAGATGGGAAGATCACCTCTATATGATTGGGTCCTCCTATAACAATAGCTATCAAACTAGCATACAGATGGCTCCCTTTGAAGCTTTATACGGTAGTAAGTGTTATACACCATTAGCTTGGGTAGAAACAGGCGAGTCAAAGCTATATAGCGTAAGGAGGTCGAAGATGCAAATTCGACCATACATACTATATGAGAGCGGTTGTTGGTATTGCAAGATAGGCAAGCAAAGTGCTACAACACCAAGCACTGAAGCGTGGAGTTTGTATTTGGCGAGTGGGTGTACCTAAAGATCAAGCCATTCAAAGGCGTGTACATGATTCAACGCTTGAAAAAGTTGAGTCTGACGTATCTTGGTCAATTTGATGTGGTTGAGCGAATTGGATAAGTTGCCTATCAGTTAGCTCTTTTGGCGGAGTTAAGTGGCTTACACGATGTGTTTCACATATTGGTGTTGTGAAAAGCTACAAAAGAGCCAGCTCAAGTTGTTGTAGATGATCCGGTACCGGTTGATAGTCGGCTAATGATGAAAGTTCAGCCCATTCGGATTGAGGATACGGAGATCAAGCAACAACGAAACAAGGCAATTAGGATGGTCAAAGTCCGATGGGACAATTGTGCCCGAGAAGAGCTAACATAGGAGCGTGAGCAAACCATGCGCGAGGAGTACCCCAAGTTGTTTTTAAAATAATGTTGTAACATTATTTTGTGAAAGTAAAATATGTTTTGACATATAAGTTTCTTTTTTTCCCTTATAAAAGAATAAAATTTTGGGACGAAATTTCTGTAAGAAGGGAGGGTTGTAACACCCCAAATTTGACAGCAGAACTTTTGGTCGCTATCGCCGAGCGACAGTGGGTATCGCCGGCGGCGATAGCAATAGCACTCGATGCCATAAAGCGTTGAGTGAGCTCATCACACTCGACATCTTTCGACGAATTGTTGAGTAAGATACTATCGCATGGAGATAACCACAACTGTCAACGCTCTCGATGCCTTAAATCATTAAGTGAAATCAATGCACTCGATGTCGTAAAGTGTTGAGTGAGATATTGGAACGATGACAGTGGAAATCACCAGGCGATAGTATCACGTTTGCTGGAGACGTGTCTGATGGATGGTCGGCGGCCGATAAGCGATGGTTGACTGGGTTCAATGTGGCGAAAAAGCTGATGTCGTCAGGCGACAATCGATATTGCTAAAGTTGACCAGTCAACTCAAATTTTGGCCTTTGCTTCCTTTTGATAAAATAATCCTGTGGCTGGGATTAATCCTGAAGCCACTTAAGTTGAGGAGATATCAAGAGAAGTCTCATTTCACTTCTCTCCCTCTCTCTTCATGTCCATTTGCTCTCTAGGAGCTAAGGAAGAAGACTGAAGCTGATCTTAGAAGGCTTGGTAAAAGACTTTTTGTGGTTAGAACCGAAAAACAAGGCTAGATCCATGAAGAGGAAAGTGGAGCATTCCTTTCCAACCGACATAAAAGCTCGTTCATGGCTCCAAAAAACACTACTAGGTTAACGATTTTCTACTTGGACAAGTGAAGTCCTTAATTTGCATACGTACATGGAATCCCTCACCAAAATGTGAAGAAAGGGTGGTTTCTAGTGGGTCGATTATTGTGATCCCCAATTACATTTGCATATAGATCGAAAAATTTGCAGTACGAAATAGGCATGATGTGTGAAGCCCATCCGGACAGGTTGGTCTGGATTGGTGATGGTTTATTTTGCATGTCGGAGAAGAATCCACATATAAACAAGTAGAGTACGTGGTCTGAGAGTTATGCCAGTGAAATTGGAATAACAGGAAGTACTGGAGATGCTCTCCCTGAAAATAACCAAGAAATTCCACGGTTTGCAAAACTGTTGGATATCGCCGGGCAATAGTGAGTATCACCAGTGACAACTCCTAGTGAGCTATGTTTGTGAGGTCTGTCTCACGGAGACCTGGGGGTCATGTATGAAAAGTTGAGAGCATGTAGTTCCCATCTATTGCGTCCTTGAGTGCCAACCTATTTTGATGCAAAGGCTGTCTCACGAAGACCGTGGGGCTAGCATGTGTGTTGAGCGATGGAGGCCAACTATTAAGGCCGTGAGAGCTGTAATGAAGTTGTGAGTCTACAGTGCCCAACTCTAAAGGCTATTGAGCTGAATGGAAAAGGGGAGGTCCTCCCATGTCTTTTCTATTATCCTTGATTGTTTTGGCTGTAGGAATTGGCATGGTGATCTGAGAAACGAGAAGTGACTGAAGTGTACCAGCGTTATGTCTATCTTGATTATATTGCATAAAGTAATGGGTTGTCGTTGATAGCATAATGAGAGTCTTAGGCCTAGGGACAAAAAGACTAACATGCTAAAGCATGAACCGTTAAGTCTTGGATCTTCGAACGGGAGGTCGTATTCGGGAAGTCCGGTACACCGAGAATGTGCCCTGAGTGCACGGGGCGTGTGACCTTTGATCCTGCATCTGTGGTGATGAATGCTTAAATGCACATTATTGTTGCCAATATATATATATATATATATATATATATATATATATATATATATATATATATATATATATATATATATATATATATATATATATATATATATATATATATATATATATATATATATATAGACACACACACACACACATATGCTGCGATTGTAGGGAAGGAGAATCACCGCCCTAAATAAGGGGTGGGTGAAAGATATGGTACCTAAACACCTAGAGGGGGGGGTGAATAGGTGACCTAATCCTTTTCTAACTTTACTGGCAGCAAACAGTTTATTATCACAGATTTTTAACTTTTGCACAGCAATCACAAAATATTCACAGCATACACAGCACAATCACAGCACAACACAGTGGTTTATTATGGTTCCCCAAGATATGGGTACATCCACTTTCCCCCTTCGCCTATCTAGCAGTGTACTAGATTCGGCCAAACTCCTCTACTATCTCAGAACCCAAATTGGTTCCTACACCTCAGGCCCAAAGCCTTACAACTCAGATTTATCCCAAAGCCTACACTCAGCCAATCAAGGCCTACACTCAGCCAACCAAGGCCTTTACTCAGCCAACAAGGCCTACACTCAGAGATCTCTATCTCCTACACTTAGGCTAACAAGCCCTACCCTCAGCCTTTATAAATACAGGCTTACAAATCACTCAGATCCAAAGGATCCTACAAGTTAAAATGTATTACAAATAATAACTCTACAACTCAGAAATAAAAGAGGGGAGTTGAGAGTTTCTTGATGAGTTCTTGGAAGAACTCAGCTGGATTCACTCTGACTTAGCTTTCTTCAAAGCTTCTTGAGTAGAACTGAATAAGATTGAATCCTCCTGCAGTAGTTCCTTGACCTCTGCTACTTAAGATCCAGAATTGAATCTGAATCCTTCTTCTCAGCCTAGTTCCATAGGCTGATTTCTTGGAAGGAGCCCTCTCTCTCCAACTTCTTAGATCTGCACTTGGACTGCAAGATCTTCTTGTGTTGATACTCTTGGTACCACTTCAATAATTTATTTTTCAACAAACTGAACTTTTGAACAATAATCTGATCCACAATTTCTGTAAACTGTAGATGCCTATTTATAGGTCTTCTTCATGGTAATCGGCTGGTCCGGTCCATAACTGACTTCTGATATCTCTGACAGGTGCTGTAGACTGGCTGGAACGGCAGCTATCAAGTCATCCAGTCATTTCTTGAAAATCTCTAACTGTCTGTAGGTGTCGAGACTTTCTATCTTTAAGTGTCGACACTTATAGTCCAAGTGTCGACACATGTTGTGTAAGTGTCGACACAAGTCTACAAGGTGTCGACACATTTCCTTGTATGTCTCGACACAGATTCTTCTGCATGTGTCGACACTGAAATTGAGTGTCGACACAAGTACTTGTTCTTCTAGCTTTTGCTGAATTCTTCTAAGTGTCGACACATCTCCTTTGTGTCGACACAACTTCTTGTGTTGTATCTATTAAGTGTCGACACTGCTTCTTGGTGTCGACACATAGTCTTCTATGTTGATTCTTGCTGAGTGTCGACACAGCTCCTTGTGTCGACACTTGATTCTTCTGTTGAGACTTCAGCTGAGTGTCGACACATTCCTTTAGTGTCGACACTTGTACTTAGAATATTTTGGAAATAATTCTGTTCTTTGTTAAGTGTCGACACAACTCCCTGTGTCGACACTTTCTTCAAGTGTTGAGTCTTCAGCTGTGTGTCGACACATTGTTCTGGGTGTCGACACATACTTCAAATGCTGACTCTTCTGTTGAGTGTCGACACATTGTGCTGGGTGTCGACACTTACTTCAAGTGCTGACTCTTCTGCTTAGTGTTGACACATTGTGTTGAGTGTCGACACTTGTACTTAGTCTCTGCAGACTTTTACTGAGTGTCGACACAGCTCCAAGTGTCGACACTTTCTGGTGTAGACACAGCTTCACTGGGTGTCGACACAGCTCCTTGTGTCGACACATTCTATCTGCACTTTTCTTCACTGAGTGTCAACACAGCTCCAAGTGTCGACACTTTCAGTCTAGTGTCGACTCTGCATCCCAGGTGTCGACACAATGACTCCAAGTGTCGACACTGCTTGTCTGGGTGTCGACACAAGCTTTCTTGAGTGTCGACACTTTCCCTCTGGGTGTCGACACATGGACTTAGAAACTTTTTGATTCATTCCAGTGATTACTTAACCTGCACAAGTAAACTCACCATACATCAAATACATTATGATGTATATCATTGAGTTGGGTGAGGCTTCTTCAAATCAGGTACATTTGACCAATGTACCCAACAATCTCCCCTATTTGGAGAAGTCATAACCCTTAGTCAATGATATACACCATTCATAATTAAAGATTACAAAATGATGTAAAGCAGATTATTTACAGCAGGGTAAACATAAACATGTAATAATTCACACATGTATACACATTCATCATTTCAGAACAAGAAATAGACACATTCACAGAACAATCATGAAATATATTTATCATATATTGTTCTAACATTTTTCTAATACACCTTCAATGGTTTACAAAAATGTTTTACATTTAAAAGATTACAAAATAATCTTCAAGTAATTTCTTAATCTATTTCTGGTCTGGTTCTTTGATAACTATGCCTTTGCCAGGTTGGACTTGAGCTTTGATAGTGGCTTCAGTAGTTTCAGCAACAGCAGGCTTCTTGCCTTTTAGATCTTTCTGTTTGAGTGCTTCTGCCTTGATCTTCTGCCACTCAAAGTAGTGATATGGCTTGAGGAAGTACTTGCTAGGCTCCACTGCAGTAGGAGGTAGCTTTCCCATCTTAGCCTTCCTTCTGAATTGAACAATGGCCTCTTGTCTTATTTCATGTTTTCTCCATTCAGCTTCAGAGAACCATTTGTTCCTATCATGTGTATTATCCTTGGCAGCTTTCCAGGCAATTAAAATTATATTCCTAGAGGTAGGGCTCCATTGTTCAAAATCTGGCTTTTTTTCTGCTTGTTCCCTAAACCTCTTCTTTGACAACCTTGTCTCTTCTTCTTTCTGTAATGCCTCTTGCATGGCTTCAGATATAGGTTGAACAACCTTTTCAATATGGACATTGTCCTTGCCCTCAAGTGGGCTATGCATTGTGCTCACATCTGCTTGAATCATTTCAAAGTCTGGAGGTGGATAAATGACCTGAGCTACTTCTGGTTGCTCACCTCCAAAATAAGAAGGGTTAATGCCTGATTCAGCAACATCTTGGTCATCACACAGAGGAGGGTATCCAAGTGTAGCCCTGATTGAATTTGATATCCATTTTGCATGCTCAGAACTTGCCTTGACTAACACTCTCTCCCCCTTTATGACTCTCGAGCCATGTGATCTCTGACATCATCCTTTTGAAATCTGATCTGACTGTCCAAGTACCGGATCCCATCTTTAAAGTAAGGTTTTAGCTTGTGAAGTTGTTCAGATATGACCTTCTAGGAGGCTTGGATAGCAGTCTTTACAGCAGTAATTTCCTCTTGAAAGACTTTATCAAATTTAGCTTTAGCAGCATCAGTAGATGTAGAGGGTTCAGCAGCCTTATTCTTTAATTCAGTGACAATAGCATTGTGGGATTCAGTCAAATTGTCATTCATTCTTAATTGATTCTCAAGAACATTGTTGGGTACATTGGTCAAATGTACCTGATTTGAAGAAGCCTCACCTAACTCAATGATATACATCATAATGTATTTGATGTTTGTTTGAGTTACTTGTGCAGGATAGGTATTCACTGGACTGAAGCTAAAAGTTTCTAAGTCCATGTGTCGACACCCAGAGGGAAAGTGTCGACACTTGAGAAAGCTTGTGTCGACACCCAGACAAGCAGTGTCGACACTTGGAGTCATTGTGTCGACACCTGGGATGAAGAGTCGACACCAGACAGAAAGTGTCGACACTTGGAGCTGTGTCGACACTCAGTGAAGAAGTATGCAGAAAAGCTGTGTCGACACTTAGCAGAAGTGTCGACACCTAGAAGAGCTGAGTCTACATCAGAAAGTGTCGACACTTGGAGTTGTGTCGACACTCAGCAAAATTCTGCAGAGACTAAGGACAAGTGTCGACACTCAACACAATGTGTCGACACTCAATCAGCAGAGTCAACATATGAAGAATGTGTCGACACTCAGCACAATGTGTCGACACACAAACAGGAGAGTCAACACTTGAAGTAAGTGTCGACACCCAGCACAATGTGTCGACACTTAGCTAAAGACTCAACACTTGAAGAAAGTGTCGACACAAGGAGCTGTGTCGACACTTGGCAAAGAACAGAAAAGTTTATAAAATTATTCTAAGTACAAGTGTCGACACTAAGGGAAAGTGTCGACACTCAGCTGAAGAAACAACATTGAAGACTTGTGTCGACACCAAGAAGCAGTGTCGACACTTGACAGTTTCAACACATGGAGATGTGTCGACACAAAGGAGATGTGTCGACACTTAGAAGAATACAGTTAAAGAATGAAGTACAAGTACTTGTGTCGACACTCAATTTCAGTGTCGACACATGCAGAAGAATCTGTGTCGAGACATACAAGGAATTGTGTCGACACCTTGTAGACTTGTGTCGACACTTACACAACATGTGTCGACACTTGGTCTATAAGTGTCGACACTTAAGAACAGAAAGTCTCGACACTATCTGACAGTTAGAGAATTTCAAGAAGTGACTGGTTGACATGACAGCTGCCGATCCAGCCGGTCTACAACAACTGTCAGAGAAGTCAGAAGTCTGTTATGAACCGGACCAGCAGGTTACCATGAAGGAAGCCTATAAATAGGCACTCACAGTTTACAGAAGTTGTTGTTGTTGATATAAGAATTACAAGTTGTTCTTTCAAGTAGTGAGAATAATTTAAGTGGTTGATCAGATTATTCAAGTAATCAAAAAAGTGATACACAGAGGATCAACACAAGAAGATCTGGCAGTCCTACTGCAGATCTAAGAAGTTGGAGAGAGAGAGAGCTCCAATCAAGAATTCAGTCTTTGGAACTAAGGCTGAGAAGAAGGATTCAGAATCATCTGGATCTCAAGAAGCAGAGGTCAAGGATCAACTGCAGAGGATTCAGACTTATTCAGTTCTACTCAAGAAGCTTTGAAGGAAGCTAAGTCAGTTTGGATCTAACTGAGTTCTTCCAAGAACTCTTCAAGAAACTCTCAAACTCCTCTCTTATTTTCTGAGTTGTAGAGTTAGTTATTGTAATTCAATTTAACTTGTAGGATCCATTGGATCTGAGAGAATTGTAAGCCTATATTATAAAGGCTGAGGGTAGGGCTTGGTTGCCTGAGTGTAGGAGTTGAAGAACTCTGAGTGTAGGCCTTAATTGGCTGAGTGTAGGCCTGGGTGGCTGAGTGTAGGCCTTTGTGGCTGAGTGTAAGGCTTTGGGCCTGAGGTGTAGGAACCTAGTTGGGTTCTGAGATAGTGGAGAAGTTTGGCCGAATCTAGTACACTGCTAGATAGGCGAAGGGGGAAAGTGGATGTACCCAAAGATTGGGGAACCACTATAAATTTGTGTGTCTGCTGTGCTGTGCTGTGCTGTGGATTAACTGTTTATATTCTGTCATTGCTGTTAGCTGTAGAAATCTGTGAGATAACTGTTTTGCTGCCAACAAATCTCAAAAAGGTTTAGGTCACCTATTCACCCCCCCCCCTCTAGGTGTTTAGGTACCATATCTTTCAAGTGGTATCAGAGCCAGGTTCCTCAAAAAGGACTAACTGTCTGAGGAGATCCAGTTTGGCAGATTCAGTGTAAGTCAGAACACAGTTTCAAGAAAATCAAGAAACATGGGTTCTTCAGAGAATCACAAGGAATTGGGTTCAATGAAACTGCCCATATGCAGAAAAGAGATTTTTGGAATCTGGAAAGAGAGGGTAAGGCTGTTCATGGAAGCCTCTGACCCTAGAATCTACATCACAGTCAAAGAGGGGCCATATGTGCCCATGAAGATCTCAGTATTGGATGCAAATCAGAGGACTCCAAAGGATTTCTCTGAGATGACCAAGGATGAAATTGTCCTAGCCACTATGGACAAAAGGGCACAAAACATAATAGTAAGTGCCATTGATGATGCAACTTTTCAGAACCTAATTCACTGTAAAACAGCAAAAGAAATGTGGGATACCCTCATTGTCTATATGGAAGGTTCTGAAGAAGTTAGGCAAGATAGAAAGTCCTTGCTTAATCAAGAGTATGAGAGCTTTAGGCAAGGAAGAGGAGATAGCATCACTGAATGCTACAAGAAGTTCTATAGAATTGTTAATGAACTCATGTCCTATGGAAGAGAGTTCACTAACTATGAATTGAATGATAAGTTCTTAAGGTCCCTAACCAAAGATTGGGACACCAAGATCTGTGCCATCAGAGAAATGGCAAAGTTGGGAGAAATTCCTCCTCCCACACTGTTTGGAAGTTGTTGTCTTATGAGATGCAGCTGTCAGTGAGAAAAGAGGAGGAAAAATCAACAAGGACTGAGCACAGGGAAAGGACTGTTGCCTTCAAGTCAGAAGTACCTAGAAAGGGCAGGACTAAGTCATCAACTCCTCCTCCAGAGGTAGTTGAATCAGAATCTGATGAGTCTGTTAGCACAAAGTCTACAAGCAGTGAAAGTGATGAAGACTTTGCTGCATTCACCAGACATTTTCAGAAATTCCTGAAGAAGAAACAGTGGAGGTCCAGACCTTCATTTTCCAAAGGGAAAGAAGTCCAGTATCAGGAGAAGAAGCCTTCAAAGAAGGACAAGAAAAAGACAAAGACTAGCAAGGCAACTGGGTCTAAGATAGTGTGTTACTGCTGCAATAGACAGGGTCATGTTATTGCAGATTGTCCTGAGAGAAGAAAAGAATCCAGTGACAAAAAGAAGACTCACTTCAAAGGAAAGAAGGAGAAGTCCTTTGTTGCAAAGAATGAGAAGACTCTTTCAGACATTTCTTCTTCAGACACTGAGACAGATGCTGAAGCCTACATAGGGCTATTTGCTGAAGAAGAAGAAGAGTTTATGCAGATCATGGAATCAATCTATGAACAAGAAGAGTGTCAGTGCCAAGGACTGATGGCATTGACTGAAAGTACCAAAATCCTGGAGCAGCCAGGACCTAGTCAGGTACAAAGTCCAACTCAAAGTTCAGATTCCAGTTCTAGTTCAGAGTCAGATTCATCTTCATCAAGTGATGGAAGTGTTTCTGAATCTGAGGGAGATATTCATCAGCTCTTAGATGAATATAAAGTACTGTTGCAAGCCTATAAGAAAAGCAAGTCCCTTGCCAAAAGTCAGGCAAAGGAAATTGCTGATCTAAAGGCAGCTGCAACAGATTTTGAGAAGGAATTTGATCAAAAGCTCAATGAGGTAGCCAGGCTGAAACACATTACTGTGATTCAGATGGGAACTATCACTTATAAAAATGATCAAATTAAGTTACTGGAGATCAATCTCCAGAAGGAAAGAGAGCTAGTTGCTAGGTTTTCAAAACCTAAATCAGTGCTACCCTTGATTGATGAATTTGTTCATCATAAAGGAAAGGCTGGATTGGGTTTTATTAAACCAGCTAGGACTGTTCAGGATCAGTCCAAGTCCAAGGGCAAAGCCCCAACATTCAATAAGCCTGCTGTAGTCAAGACAGCAAAGGTTGTACCTAAGCAAAGGTACAACAAGTTTGAATGCTGGTGCTGTGGCAAGGTTGGCCATTTTGCCTTGGACTGTTGGCACAATGCCAGTGCCAAGTGAGTAGCAAGTTACCTGGTGGAAAGCCAGCAGGTAGCTATGTCAAGTTGCAAACTAACAATCACCAAGGACCCAAGTTTACTTTGGGTTCTAAGGTTCATTAATTTGTTTTGCAGGTGAATCCAAGTGGCCATACCCCAACATGGTACTTGGATAGTGGATGTTCCAGACATATGACTGGAACAAGGGGACTACTGAAGGACTACATTCCAATCAAAAATGGTCCTAAAGTGACCTTTGGTGGTTCTGAAAAAGGAATCATCAAAGGGTTTGGTAACATCTCTTCAAACCTTGTTACCATTACTCAAGTGGCTTATGTTAAAGGGTTGAAACACAACCTTATTAGTATAAGTCAGTTAAGTGATGTAGGGTATGACATCTCATTTGTTAAAAATGGTTGTCATATCAAGAGGTCAAGTGATCAAGAGATCATTTTGACAGGATATAGAAAGAGAAATGTCTACTGTTTAGACATTATGATTGAGAACAATGGTTCTCCTGTCTGTCTTGTAGCTGATGAGACAATCTCTCATTGTGTCAAGTGGCACAAGAGGCTAGCTCATCTTAACTACAAGACTATTAGCAAACTCTTTAGCAAAGAGTTAGTGAGGAATGGTCCTCAAGTTAAGTGTGTCAAAGATGGCATTTGCTCAGCTTGTCAAAAGGGCAAGCAGACTAAATCCACCTTTAGAAGCTTAGACAACAAAGATGCTGTGAGGTGTTTATACCTCTTGCATATGGATCTATTTGGTCCAATGCCAGTTCACAGCTTAGGTAGGAAGGTCTATACCTTTGTAGTTGTTGATGACTACTCAAGGTTTTCCTGGGTGTTCTTCTTAAGGCAGAAATCTGAAACACCTAGTGTCTTCTATAGCTTTGTTAAGCAAATTCAGAATGAATTGAACTGTACAGTGGTCAAAATTAGAAGTGACCATGGTACTGAGTTTCAGTCTGAAAGCATGACAAAACTGTGTGAAGATTTTGGGATATTTCAAGAATTCTCTTCACCTAGAACACCTCAGCAAAATGGCATTGCTGAAAGGAAGAATAGGACCTTGATAGAGGCTGGTAGAACCCTATTAAGTGATTCATCACTGCCAGAGTATTTCTGGGCTGAAGCAGTTAACACTGCATGCCATGTGATAAATAGGGCTACCATCACTAAAAGGTTAAACAAGACCCCCTATGAAGTTGTGAAAGGCAGGAAACCAAACCTATCCTATTTTAGGATTTTTGGTTGCAAATGCTTCATACTTAACAATGAAAGTCTTACTTAACTAAGTTTGCTGCCAAGTCCCAAGAGGGAGTGTTTGTTGGGTACAGCAATAATAGTAAGGCTTATAGAGTCTACAACTTGACTACACAAGTTGTAGAGGAGTCTGTGCATGTAGTTTTTGATGAGACAAAACTAATTAACAATGAGTTGTCTAGCAATGTATGCAGCCCCACAGGTCTTACTAAGAAGATGGACAAGCTAACCATAGAAGATGTACCTGCTGCAAGACAGCAAGTAGAAGAAGATGGCTTATGTCCAGGGGGAGAACTACATGTACAGGAGCTGAAGAAGTACAAGGAACTCAGCATGATGAAGATGCTGAAGAAGTTCAACCAGAAGTAAGGATGCCTCCAGCCAACAGGCATCTAAGAGATCATCCAGTAGAGCTGATTATTGGAGATCCAAGACAAGGTGTTCAGACAAGGAGCAGAAATCAGAATGCTGTAGTATATTCAAGTTTTCTGTCTCAAATAGAACCAAAGAAATTTGAAGAAGCTATACAAGATCCACAGTGGACTGAAGCAATGCAGGAAGAGCTTAATCAGTTCAAAAGGTGCAAGGTTTGGGACCTGGTTCCTAAACCTAAAGATCACAATGTGATAGGAACAAAGTGGATCTACAGGAATAAAGTTAGATGAACAAGGAGTCATCATTAAGAATAAAGCAAGACTGGTTGCAAAAGGATATAGGCAAGAAGAAGGTATTGATTTTGATCAAACCTTTGCTCCAGTAGCCAGACTGGAAGCCATAAGGATGTTCTTGGCCTATGCAACCTATCAAGGATTCAAGGTATACCAAATGGATGTGAAGTCAGCATTCCTAAATGGTAATTTGAAAGAAGAAGTCTATGTGGAGCAGCCTGCAGGTTTTGTTGATCCAACTCTACCTCATTATGTCTATAGACTTAGAAAAG
The DNA here is from genome assembly GCA_039583875.1 of Platanthera guangdongensis. Classification (NCBI taxonomy): domain Eukaryota; kingdom Viridiplantae; phylum Streptophyta; class Magnoliopsida; order Asparagales; family Orchidaceae; genus Platanthera; species Platanthera guangdongensis. The sequence continues at coordinate 101,815,085 of CM077150.1, forward strand.
CATTATATGGGTTAAAACAAGCACCTAGAGCTTGGTATGAAACCCTATCTAGTTTCCTCATTGAGAACAAGTTCTCAAGGGGGAAAATAGATAAGACTCTATTCCTTAGGGAATCTAGAGGCAAAGTCATACTTGTCCAAATATATGTAGATGACATTATATTTGGGTCTACTGAAAGTAGCCTTTGCAAAAAGTTTGCAAAGCTTATGCAAAGTCAATTTGAGATGAGTAGTATGGGAGAACTGAAGTTTTTCTTGGGTCTCCAAGTTAAACAGACTGGAAGTGGTCTATCCATATGTCAGTCCAAGTTCACCCTAGAACTCATAAGGAAGTATGGTATGGATTCATCCAGTACCATGAAGACTCCTATGGGGTCAAGTATGTCTCTGAAGCAAGGATGATGCAGGGAAACCTGTAGATGAAACCTTGTATAGAGGGATAGTTGGCTCCCTACTATACTTGACTGCAAGTAGGCCTGACATTATGTATGCTACATGTGTTTGTGCCAGGTATCAAGCCTGCCCTAAAGAGTCTCACTTGACTGCAGTCAAGAGAATCTTGAGATATCTAAAGGGCACACCTTATCTAGGCCTCTGGTACCCTAGGAATGGAGATTTTGATCTAACAGGCTATTCAGATGCAGACTTTGCAGGATGCAAAGAAGATAGAAAGAGCACTACTGGATCCTGTCAATTCCTAGGTGGAAGACTCATTTCATGGAGTAGTAAGAAGCAAACCAGTGTGGCTATCTCCACAGCTGAGTCAGAATATGTAGCTGCAGGAAGTTGCTGTGCTCAACTTCTGTGGATTCAACATCAGCTAGAAGACTATGGATTTCAGGTAAGTAGAACTCCACTTTTCTGTGATTCTACAAGTGCTATTTCAATAGCTAATAATCCTGTATCACATAGTAGAACTAAACATATTGAGATTAAATATCACTTTCTTAGGGAGCATGTAGAAAGAAATGATATTGCACTTGAATATGTTAAAACTGATAATCAGATAGCTGATATGTTTACTAAGCCCTTAGAAGAAGCTAAGTTCAATAGGTTCAAAATTGAACTAGGTATGATAAACTTAGACTAAGTTTACAGAACTAAAAATTGGCTAAGTAAAAAGGTGTCGACACATAGACAAGTCTATGTCGACACAGAATAGTAAGTGTCGACACTTCAGGAAAATGGTGTCGACACATCTAGGAAGTTGGTGTCGACACTTCAGAATGTTAGTGTCGACACATGTCGAGTTGGTGTCGACACATCCAATGAGGTGTCGACACTTAAGTTTTACTCAGAATTTTCTAAGTAAAGTCTCGACTACATGTCGAGTAATGTGGTGTCGACACATAACCAAGTGTCGACACATAAAATCTGTTGACTAAACTTGTGTCGACACATGAGTGTCGAGACATTATAAGTCAGTGTCGACACTTATTGCCAGTGTCGACACATCTTTAGTAATCCATCCCGCCTGTTCGTCTTCAAACCAGAAAGGTATAAATAGGGTTCTGTCTTTGTTTGTCGACACGCTTTCAGAGTTTCGAGACCAAACTACTGTGTCGACATTTCTCTCTTCTAAAGACTAATTCTACAAACCCTAATGGCTCCCAAGCTCGAGGAGAATGTCAATGAAGGCTATGAGCTGGTTCGTGGCGCATTCGACGATGGCGATCAAGAAATCAAATCGGTGATAACCCTAGTCACCGATTCTGGATTGGAGTACTTGGTTTCAGAACCAACCAAAATATGGAAGAAGGAAGTTCTCGAATTCCTTACTGGAGCTTCTGTAGATGACTCAGGTTACAGAATCAAATCAAGAGTGCATGGCACCAAGGTCAAGATTTCACCCAAATCTCTGAGAAAGGTACTTCAGCTACCTAAAATTCAAGAAGAAGAGGAAGTGACTACATCTAAGACCAAAGAAGCACTTACCTGGTGTGGTCTAGATCCTAAGCTGAAGATAGGATCTGTTTTCAACAGGAGAGGAATGAATACCCAAGGAAAATTCCTGTCAGAAATTGTGGGTAAAGTTATACTCAGCAAGACTGGAGGGCATGACAGGGTGTCAGCCTCCATGTTCAGTGTTATGACCAGAATTATCTTCAACCTCAAAACAGACTGGTCAATGGTTATCTTTGAGAAAATAAAGGAAAGTCTGAAGAAGCCCAATCTGGGCAGGATACTTAGTCTCTACCTGGCTGGTACAATACCAGAGGTAATGAGCACTGCTGCAGGTAGCAAAATCAACCACATGAGAAGGATGGACATGAGGATCTTCTCAAGGTGGGAAAGGGTGCTGTCAAAGGAATGTCCACCCCTGAGAAGCAAGTTTCTAAGAAAGATTCACCTCCAAAGAAGAAGAGGAAGATAGCTCCTGTGACACAGGAGTCCTCCAGCAGTTCAGGTAGTGAAGAACAAGTTGTTTTCACTCCTGATAGTCAAATAGAAGTGGCTGCAGAGAAGTCTCCTGCTCCTCAAGAGACAGCTGAAATCCAGGGGGAGCTGCCTCCAGCTAGCCCCATGCATAAGGATCCAAGCCAGGGGGTGCCTCCAGCTGTAGAACAACCCTCTACACTGGAGAGTGAGCAAGCTACACTCATTATCCAAGAGGTACTTTCTGACCTCAATACTTTAGATTTTTCTGTAATAGATTCTGATTTGTCTGATGTCCATCAGCAAACTCAGCAAGCAAATCAAGAACCAGATGTTGTTCTCCAAGACACATCAGTTATCCTAGAAGTGGTTCCTGATAAAGTTGTTGATCAACCCAGTACTTCTCCTGCACAGTCACCTCCTGAATACACCATGGAAGATCTATTTCTAAATCTAGAACAAGAGGACTTTGACATGGATAAAGTTGCTGCTGCTGAAGAGAAGGGTGCTGCTGCTGAGAGGGAGCACCTGCAAGTTGTGGAAGAGCCTGTCAGGCAAGAAAGTGAGAAAGCACTTGATGTGCAAGCTGACAAACCATCAATCCCTAAGGACAGGGTTGATATAGCCAGTACTTCAGAGTCTGAGGAAGATGAGGCTGCATAAGCTAAAAAGAAGAAACTATATGTCTTCAAGAGGAGAAGTCAGAGTTACAAGAAAGCCTTACAATCCATTGCCCCACAGCCCATAGTTCAACAAGCTCCAACTGTTGACTATAGTGGTCTACTGATTGCACTGCAAAACAAGATGGATGAACAAAGGAAAGCTATAGAGACTTATGTTGATGAAGGGCACAAGACCCTACAATCTGATCTGGCACAGGAAATCAAGTCAATAAGGTTTGAAATGAACCTTAATAAAAAGGAGATGACTGACTGTTTTACAAAGGGTGCTAATGCAGTGGTCTATCTGGCAACCCATCAAGAGAAAATAAAGTCTCAAGTAGATGATATAGCACTGAAGCAAGGCTATGTGCTGGAAAATCAATTGAGGATGAATGATAATTTGACTGCATCCCACAATGCTATAGTCACTGAACTGAAGAATAAGACTGCTGAACCTTCAACATCATCTGCATTTAAGGCTGAATTTGATAAAGCTTTTCAAGATGAAATTGCTGCTGTCAAAACTGCAATCAAGGATTCACAGAAGGTCATTTCTGAACAGCTTACAAAGCTTAGACCTTACTTTAAGGATGGCATCAGGTACTTGGACAGTCAGATCAGATTCCAAAAGTATGATGTCAGAGACCATGTTGCACAAGAAGTCATAAAGGGGGAGAGGGTGTTAGTCAAAGCTAGCTCTGACCATGCCAAATGGATTTCTAACTCCATCAGAGCTACAATGGGCTATCCTCCCCTGTGTGATGATGATAATGTAGCTGAATCAGGTATTCAAAGTGCATATCTTGGAGGTGAGCAACAGGAAGTAGCTCAGGTGATCTATCCACCTCCAGATTTTGACATGGTTCATACAGAAGTCAGCACAATGTATAGTCCACCTACTGGCAAGTCTAGTGTTGTGTTGGAAAAGGTTGTTCAACCTGTTACAGCAGCTATGCAAGAGGCTTTGGACAAAGAAGAAGAGACAAGCTGTCAAAGAAGAAGTTTAGGGAACTAGCTGAGCAGAAGCCAGATTTTGAACAGTGGAGCCCTACTTCTAGGAACATCATTCTCACAGCCTGGAAAGCAGCCAAGGACAATGCTCATGAAAGGAACAAATGGTTTTCAGAAGCAGAATGGAGAAAGCATGAGATTAGGCAGGAAGCCATTGTCCAGTATAGAAGGAAGGCTAAGTTAGGAAAGCTACCTCCTACAGCTGTGGAGCCTAGCAAGTACTTTCCTAAGCCCTATCATTACTTTGAGAGACAGAAAATCAAGGCTGAAGAACTAAAGAAGAAGGACTCCAAAGGAAAGAAGATTGCTGATACTGAGCCTGCTGCTGCTGCTGCTGTAAAAGCCAAAGTGCAAGCTGGGAAAGGAATAGTTATAAAAGAACCTGATCAGAATTAGACTAAGATTAGACTGAAGAATGTTGTAATCTGTTACATCTAAACATTTTTGTAAATCATTGAAAATGTATTAAAAATAATGTTTGAACAGTTTTTGATAAATATATTTTTCATGATTGTTCAGAAGAATGTGTCTAATTCTTGTTTGTTCTGTAATGCTGAATGAGTATACATGTGTGCTTTATTACATGTTTAAGTTTACCCTGTTAACATATACCTGCTTTACATCATTCTCTAATTTTTAATTATGAGTGATGTATATCATTGACTAAGGGTTATGACTTCTCCAAATAGGGGGAGATTGTTGGGTACATTGGTCAAATGTACCTGATTTGAAGAAGCCTCACCTAACTCAATGATATACATCATAATGTATTTGATGTTTGTTTGAGTTACTTGTGCAGGATAGGTATTCACTGGACTGAAGCTAAAAGTTTCTAAGTTCATGTGTCGACACCCAGAGGGAAAGTGTCGACACTTGAGAAAGCTTGTGTCGACACCCAGACAAGCAGTGTCGACACTTGCAGTCATTGTGTCGACACCTGGGATGAAGAGTCGACACCAGACAGAAAGTGTCGACACTTGGAGCTGTGTCGACACTCAGTGAAGAAGTATGCAGAAAAGCTGTGTCGACACTTAGCAGAAGTGTCGACACCTAGAAGAGCTGAGTCTACATCAGAAAGTGTCGACACTTGGAGTTATGTCGACACTCAGCAAAATTCTGCAGAGACAAAGGACAAGTGTCGACACTCAACACAATGTGTCGACACTCAATCAGCAGAGTCAACATATGAAGAATGTGTCGACACTCAGCACAATGTGTCGACACACAAACAGGAGAGTCAACACTTGAAGTAAGTGTCGACACCCAGCACAATGTGTCGACACTTAGCTAAAGACTCAACACTTGAAGAAAGTGTCGACACAAGGAGCTGTGTCGACACTTAGGCAAAGAACAGAAAAGTTTACAAAATATTCTAAGTACAAGTGTCGACACTAAGGGAAAGTGTCGACACTCAGCTGAAGAAACAACATTGAAGACTTGTGTCGACACCAAGAAGCAGTGTCGACACTTGACAGTTTCAACACATGGAGATGTGTCGACACAAAGGAGATGTGTCGACACTTAGAAGAATACAGTTAAAGAATGAAGTACAAGTACTTGTGTCGACACTCAATTTCAGTGTCGACACATGCAGAAGAATCTGTGTCGAGACATACAAGGAATTGTGTCGACACCTTGTAGACTTGTGTCGACACTTACACAACATGTGTCGACACTTGGTTTATAAGTGTCGACACTTAAGAACAGAAAGTCTTGACACTATCTGACAGTTAGAGAATTTCAAGAAGTGACTGGTTGACATGACAGCTGCCGATCCAGCCGGTCTACAGCAACTGTCAGAGAAGTCAGAAGTCTGTTATGAACCGGACCAGCAGGTTACCATGAAGGAAGCCTATAAATAGGCACTCACAGTTTACAGAAGTTGTTGTTGTTGATATAAGAATTACAAGTTGTTCTTTCAAGTAGTGAGAATAATTTAAGTGGTTGATCAGATTATTCAAGTAATCAAAAAAGTGATACACAGAGGATCAACACAAGAAGATCTGGCAGTCCTAACTGCAGATCTAAGAAGTTGGAGAGAGAGAGAGCTCCAATCAAGAATTCAGTCTTTGGAACTAAGGCTGAGAAGAAGGATTCAGAATCATCTGGATCTCAAGAAGCAGAGGTCAAGGATCAACTGCAGAGGATTCAGACTTAATTCAGTTCTACTCAAGAAGCTTTGAAGGAAGCTAAGTCAGTTTGGATCTAACTGAGTTCTTCCAAGAACTCATTCAAGAAACTCTCAAACTCCTCTCTTATTTTCTGAGTTGTAGAGTTAGTTATTGTAATTCAATCTTAACTTGTAGGATCCATTGGATCTGAGAGAATTGTAAGCCTATATTATAAAGGCTGAGGGTAGGGCTTGGTTGCCTGAGTGTAGGAGTTGAAGAACTCTGAGTGTAGGCCTTAATTGGCTGAGTGTAGGCCTGAGTGGCTGAGTGTAGGCCTTTGTGGCTGAGTGTAAGGCTTTGGGCCTGAGGTGTAGGAACCTAGTTGGGTTCTGAGATAGTGGAGAAGTTTGGCCGAATCTAGTACACTGCTAGATAGGCGAAGGGGAAAGTGGATGTACCCAAAGATTGGGGAACCACTATAAATTTGTGTGTCTGTTGTGCTGTGCTGTGTTGTGGATTAACTGTTTATATTCTGTCATTGCTGTTAGCTATAGAAATCTGTGAGATAACTGTTTTGCTGCCAACAAATCTTAAAAAGGTTTAGGTCACCTATTCACCCCCCCTCTAGGTGTTTAGGTACCATATCTTTCAAGTGCATATCCTTGTTTCAATGCTATATCATCTACCTGTGCCTTGATCTTCTCTGGTGTGTTGCCAAATACACCACTGCATTACCACCCTTGTGGAATCAGTCTGTCATCTCCTTCTTGTTGAGATTCATCTCAAACCTTATAGATTTTATATCTTGGGCAAGATCAAACTGTAATGATCTGTGCCCTGCATCAACATAAGCCTCTATGGCTTTTCTTTGTTCATCCATTTTAATCTGCAGTGCAATCAGTAAAGCACTATAATCAACAGTTGGAGCTTGTTGAACTATAGGCTGTGGGGCTACAGTTTGCAAAGCCTTCTTGTAACTCTGGCTCCTTCTCTTGAATACATAGAGTTTCTTTTTCCTTGCCCTTGCAATCTCCTCATCTTCAGAGGCAGATGTGCTGGAAATATCAACCCTCTCCTTAGGGCTTGGAGGCTTGTCAGCGTGCACACCTTGTGCCTTCTCAGTTTCTTGCCTTATAGGCTCCTCCAGAACTTGCATTTGCTCCCCCTCAGCAGCAGCAGTCTCTCCTTCAGCAGCTTCTTTGTCCATGTCAAAATCAACTTGATCTAGATTGAGAAATAGATCTTCCATGGTGAACTCTTGAGGTGATTGAGCTGGAGACATTCTTTGTTCTTCAACTACTGGAGCAGGAATCTCTTCTTGTACAGCAGATGTGTCCTCTCTAACAACATCTGGAACTTGACTAGGCAGCTGTGTTTGCTTAGGAACATCAGACAAGTCAGCATCTTCTATAAGTTATTCTAAAGTTTTTAGATCAGTGAGTACCTCTTGAATGATGGTTGTGGCTTGCTCACTGTCCAGTGTAGATGGTGCTTCTACAACTAGAGGCTCCCCCTGGCTTTGATCCCTATAGATGGGGCTAGCTGGAGGCAGCTCCCCCTGGATCTCAGCAGTCTCTTGAGCAGCAGGGGTCTTCTCTGCAGCCACTTCCTCTTGGTCATCAGGAGTGAAAACAACATGTTCTTCACTCCCTGATCTGCTGGAGGACTCTTGTTCAACTGGAGCAGTTTTTCTCTTTTTCTTAGGAGGTATCTCCTTCTCAGTAATTGTCTTCTCAGGGGTTGGCATGTCCTTTGACAACATCCTGTCCCATCTTGAAAAGATCCTTAGATCCATTTTTTCCTTATGTGGTTATTTTGCTACCTGCAGCTGCACTCATCACCTCTGGTATGGTACCAGCTAGGTAGAGACTGATGATCCTGCCCAGATTGGGCTTCTTCAAGCTCTCCTTAATCTTGTCAAATACTATGATTGACCAATCAGTTCTTAGATTAAAGATTATTCTTGTCATTACTCCAAACATATTGGCAGACACTCTGCCATGCCCTCCTGGCTTACTGAGTAAGACTTTTCCCACAATCTCAGACATGAATTTTCCTTGAGTATTCATGCCTTTCCTGTTAAAGATAGAACCTATCTTCATCTTTGGATCAAGACCACACCAGGTTAAAGCTTCCCTGGTCTTTGAAGCAGTAACCTCTTCTTCATCTTGAATTTTTGGCAGCTGAAGTACCTTCCTCAGACTCTTAGGTGAAACCTTAATCTTAGTTCCATGAACTCTGGATTTGATTCTGAATCCAGATTCATCTACGGCAGCTCCATTAAGAAATTCAAGTACTTCCTTCTTCCAAATCTTTGTAGGTTCATACAAGAGATATTCTAGTCCAGAATCGGCGACTAGGGTTACCACTGCCTGAATTTCTTGATCTGCATCGTCGAATGCACCGCGCACAAGCTCATAACCCTCGTTAACGTTCTCCTCAAGCTTGGGAGCCATTAGGTTTGTGTAGAATTTGTCTGTAGAAAAGAGAGGTGTCGACACAGTAGTTTTGGTCTCGAAACTTTGAAAGCGTGTCGACAAATAAAGACAGAACCCTATTTTTATACCTTTCTTATTTTGAAGATGAACACGCGGGACAGCTAACTTAAAATGTGTCGACACTGGCAATAAGTATCGACACTGACTTATAATGTCTCGACACTCATGTGTCGACACAAGTTTAGTCAACAGATTTTATGTGTCGACGCTTGGTTATGTGTCGACACAACATAACTTGACACATTGTCAAGACTTTACTTAGAAAAATTCTGAGTAAAACTTAAGTGTCGACACCATATTGGATGTGTCGACACCTACTTGTCATGTGTTGACACTAACATTCTGAAGTGTCGACACCACATTCCTAGATGTGTCGACACCTTTTTCCTGAAGTGTCGACACCACTATTCTGTGTCGACATAGTCTTGTCTATGTGTCGACACCTTTTTACTTAGTCATTTTCAAATCTGTAAACTTACTCTAAGTTTATCATTCCTAGTTCAATTTTGAATCTATTGAACTTAGCTTCTTCTAGTGTCTTAGTAAACATATCAGCTACTTGTTCATCTGTTTTAACATATTCTAATAAAATATCTTCTCTTTCTATATGCTCCCTAAGAAAATGATATTTAATCTCAATATGTTTTGTCCTACTATGGGATACAGGGTTATGAGCTATTGAAATAGCACTTGTAGAATCACAGAAAAGTGGAGTTCTACTTACCTGAAATCCATAGTCCTCTAGCTGATGTTGAATCCATAGAAGTTGAGCACAACAACTTCCCGCAGCCACATACTCTAACTCAGCTGTGGAGATAGCCACACTGGTTTGCTTCTTGCTACTCCATGAAATTAGTCTCCCACCTAGGAATTGACAGGTTCCAGTAGTGCTCTTTTCTATCCTCTTTGCATCCTGCAAAGTCTGCATCTGAATAACCTGTTAGATCAAAATCTCCATTCCTAGGGTACCAGGGCCTAGATAGGGAGTGCCCTTTAGATATCTTAATATTCTTTTGACTGCAGTCAAATGAGACTCTTTAGGGCAGGCTTGATATCTTGCACAAACACATGCAACATACATGATGTCTGGTCTACTAGCAGTCAAGTATAATAGGGAGCCAACTATCCCTCTATACAAGGTTTCATCTACAGGTTTCCCTGCATCATCCTTGCTAAGAGACATACTTGACCCCATAGGAGTCTTCATGGTACTGGATGAATCCATACCATACTTCCTTATGAGTTCTAGGGTGAACTTTGACTGACAAATGGACAAACCACTCCAGTCTGTTTAACTTGGAGACCCAAGAAAAACTTCAGCTCTCCCATACTACTCATCTCAAACTGACCTTGCATAAGTTTTGCAAACTTTTTGCAAAGGCTGCTTTCAGTAGACCCAAATATAATGTCATCTACATATATTTGGACTAGTATGACTTTGCCTCTAGATTCCCTAAGGAATAGAGTCTTATCTATTTTCCCCGTTGAGAATTTGTTCTCAATGAGGAAACTAGATAGGGTTTCATACCAAGCCCTAGGGCTTGCTTTAACCCACATAAAGATTTCCTAAGTCTATAGACATGATGAGGTAGTGTTGGATCAACAAAACCTGAAGGCTGCTCCACATAGACTTCTTCTTTCAAATTACCATTTAGGAATGCTGACTTGACATCCATTTGGTATACCTTGAATCCTTGATAGGTTGCATAGGCCAAGAACATCCTTATGGCTTCCAGTCTGGCTACTGGAGCAAAGGTTTGATCAAAGTCAATACCTTCTTCTTGCCTATATCCTTTAGCAACCAGTCTAGCCTTATTCTTAATGATGACCCCTTATTCATCCATCTTATTCCTGTAGATCCACTTAGTTCCTATTACATTGTGGTCTTTAGGTTTAGGAACAAGTTCCCAAACCTTGCACCTCTTGAACTGGTTAAGCTCTTCTTGCATTGCTTCAGTCCATTGTGGATCTTGTATTGCTTCTTCAAACTTCTTAGGTTCAACTTGTGACAGGAAGCTGGAGTAGATTGTTGCATTCATGTTTCTACTCCTGGTTTGAACTCCTTGTCTTGGATCTCCAATAATCAGCTCTACTGGATGATCTCTAAGATGCCTGTGAGCTGGAGGCATCCTAACTTCTGGTGGAACCACTTCAGCATCTGCATCATGCTGTATACCTTGGATTTCTTCAGCAATTGGCACATGTAGTTCTCCCCCTGGACAGCAGCTACTCTCCTCTCCTTGCTGTCTTGCAGCAGGCACTTCTTCTATAGTAAGCTTGTCCATTTTCTTTGTCAAACCTGTGGGGCTGCATACACTGCTAGACAACTCATTATTAATAAGTTTAGTCTCATCAAAAACTACATGCACTGATTCTTCTACAACTTGTGTAGTCAAGTTGTAGACTCTATAAGCCTTACTATTATTGCTATACCCAACAAAAATTCCCTCTTGGGACTTGGCAGCAAACTTAGTTAAGTAAGACTTCCCATTGTTAAGTATGAAGCATTTACAACCAAAGATCCTAAAATAGGATAGGTTTGGTTTCCTGCCTTTCACTACTTCATAGGGGGTCTTGTTAAGCCTTTTAGTGATGGTAGCCCTATTTATAACATGGCATGCAGTATTAACTGCTTCAGCCCAGAAATACTCTGGCAGTGATGTATCACTCAATAGGGTTCTACCAGCCTCTATCAAGGTTCTATTCTTCCTCTCAGCAATGCCATTTTGCTGAGGTGTTCTAGGTGAAGAGAATTCTTGAAATATCCCAAAGTCTTCACACAGTTTTGTCATGCTTTCAGACTGAAATTCAGTACCATGGTCACTTCTAATTTTGACCACTGTACTATTTAGTTCATTCTGAATTTGCTTGACAAAGCTATAGAAGACACTAGGTGTTTCAGATTTCTGTCTTTAAGAAGAACACCCAGGAAAACCTTGAGTAGTCATCTACAACTACAAAGGTATAGACCTTCCTACCTAAGCTGTGAACTGGCATTGGACCAAAAAGATCCATATGCAAGAGCTATAAAAACACCTCACAGCATCTTTGTTCTCTATGCTTCTAAAGGTGGATTTACTCTGCTTGCCCTTTTGACAAGCTGAGCAAATGCCATCTTTAACACACTTAACTTGAGGACCATTCCTCACTAACTCTTTGCTAAAGAGTTTGCTAATAGTCTTGTAGTTAAGATGGGCAAGCCTCTTGTGCCATTTGACACAATGAGAGACTGTCTCATCAGCTACAAGACAAACTGGAGAACCATTGTTCTCAACCATAATGTCTAGGCAGTAGACATTCCTCTTCCTATAACCTATCAAAATGATCTCTTGATCACTTGACCTCTTGATATGACAACCATTTTTAACAAATGAGATGTCATACCCTACATCACTTAATTGACTTATACTTATTAGGTTGTGTTTCAACCCTTTAACATAAGCCACTTGAGTAATGGTAACTAAGTTTGTAGAAATGTTACCAAATCCTTTGATGATTCCTTTTTCAGAACCACCAAAGGTTACTTTTGGACCATCTTTAACTGGAATGTAGTCCTTTAGTAATCTTCTTGTTCCACTCATATGTCTGGAACATCCACTGTCCAAGTACCATGTTGGGTGTGGCTACTTGGACTTACCTGCAAAACAGATTAATGGACCTTAGAACCCAAAGAATTCTTGGGTCCTTGGTATTTATTAGTCTGCAATCTGACAAAGCTCCCTGCAGGCTTTCCAACAGGTAGCTTGCTACTCACCACCTTGGCACTGGCATTGTGCCAACAGTCCACTGCAAAGTGGCCAATTTGCCACAGCACCAACATTCAAACTTATTGTACCTTTGCTTAGGTACAGCCTTTGCTGTATTATCTACAGCAGTCTTGTTGAATGCTGGGGCTTTGCCCTTGGACTTAGACTTGGACTGCTCAGTCCTTGCAGGTCTAATAAAGCCCAGTCCAGCCTTGCCTTTTTGATGAACAAATTCATCAATTTAAGGTAACACTGACTTAGGTTTAGAAAACCTAGCAACTAAGTCCTTCTCCTTCTGAAGATTGATCTCCAGACTCTTAATTTGATCATTCTTAAATGATATAGTACCCATTTGAATCACTGTTATGTGTTTCAGCCTAGCTATCTCATTCAACTTTTGATCAAACTGCTTCTCAAAATCTGTTGCACCAGCTTTAAGTTCAGCAATTTCCTTTGCCTGACTTTTGGCTAGGGATTTGCTTTTCTTGTAAGCTTGCAACAGTACCTTATATTCATCTATAAGTTGATGAAATATCATCCTCAGACTCAGATACACTTTCATCACTTGATGAAGATGAATCTGATTCTGAACTAGAACAAGAAACTGAATTTAAACTTGAACCTTGTACCTGACTGGGTCCTGGCTGCTCCAGGATTTTGGCACTGTCTGTCAAAGCCATTAGTCCTTGGCAATGACTGTCTTCTTGTTCATAAATAGACTCCATGATCTGCATGAATTCTTCCTCTTCTTCTCCAGCAAAAACAGCCCTATGTAGGCTTCAGCCTCAGACTCAGTTTCTGAAGAAGAAAAATGTCTGATAGAGTCTTCTCCTTCTTGGCAACAAAGACTTCTCTTTCTTGCCTTTGAAGTGAGCCTTTTTCCTATCACCAGATTCCTTTCTCTTCTCTGGACAATCTGCAATAACATGGCCCTGTCTATTGCAGCAGTAACATACTATCTTAGATCCAGTTGCCTTGCTTGACTTTGTCCTCTTCCTGTCTTTCTTTGAAGGCTTTTTCTCCTGATAAAAAACTTCCTTTCCCTTTGAAGAAGAAGGTCTTGACCTCCACTGTTCTTATTCAAGAATTTCTGAAAGTGCCTAGTGAAGGCAGCAAAGTCTTCATCACTTTCACTACTCTCACTCTTTGTGCTGACTGACTCATCAGACTCTGAATCAACTACCTCTGTAGGTGGAGTTGATGACTTATTCCTGCACTTTTTGGGAACTTCTGTCTTGAAAGCAACTGATCTTTCCTTGTGTTCAGTCCATGTTGATTTCTCCTCCTCTTTCCTCACTGTCAATTGCATCTCATATGATAATAACTTGCCAAACAGTGTAGGAGGAGGAATTTCCCCCAACTTAGCCATTTCTCTTATGGCACAGATCTTTGTGTCCCAATCTTTGGTTAGGGATCCTTAAGAACTTATCATTTAGTTCATAGTTACTGAACTCTCTTCCATAAGACATGAGTTCATTAACTATTCTGTAGAACTTCTTGTAGCACTCAGTTATGCTATCACCTTTACCTTGTCTAAAGCTCTCATACTCCTGATTTAGCAAGGATTTTCTATCTTGCCTGACTTCTTCAGATCCTTCCATATACACTATAAGAGTGTCCCACATCTCTTTAGCTGTCTTACAGTGTATAAGATTCTGAAAAGTTGCATCATCTATGGCACTTACAATAATGTTTTGTGCCCTCTTGTCCATTGTAAGCTAGGACAATCTCATCCTTAGTCATCTCAGAGAAATCCTTTGGAGTTCTCTGATTTGCATCCAAAACTGAAATCTTCATTGGCACATAAGGCCCTTCCTTTACTGTGATGTAGATTCTAGGGTCAGAGGCTTCCATAAATAGCCTTACCCTTTCTTTCCAGATCCCAAAGATCTCTTTCCTGCATATGGGTAATTTCATGGAACCCAATTCCTTGTGATTCTCAGAAGAACCCATGTTTCTTGATTTTCTTGAATTTCTTGAAACTGTGTTTTGTCTTATACTGAATCTGCCAAACAGGATCTCCTCAGACTGTTAGTCCTTTTTGAGGAACCTCGCTCTGATACCACTTGAAAGATATGGTACCTAAACACCTAGAGGGGAGGGGGGGTGAATAGGTGACCTAATCCTTTTCTAACTTTACTGGCAGCAAACAATTTATTATCACAGATTTTTAACTTTTGCATAGCAATCACAAAGTATTCACAGTATACACAGCACAATCACAACACAACACAGTGGTTTATAGTGGTTCCCCAAGATATGGATACATCCACTTTCCCCCTTCGCCTATCTAGTAGTGTACTAGATTCGGCCAAACTCCTCCACTGTCTCAGAACCCAAATTGGTTCCTACACCTCAGGCCCAAAGCCTTACAACTCAGCTTTATCCCAAAGCCTACACTCAGCCAATCAAGGCCTACACTCAGCCAACCAAGGCCTACACTCAGCCAACAAGGCCTACACTCAGAGATCTCTATCTCCTACACTCAGGCTAACAAGCCCTACCCTCAGCCTTTATAAATACAGGCTTACAAATCACCCAGATCCAAAGGATCCTACAAGTTAAAATGTATTACAAATAATAACTCTACAACTCAGAAATAAAAGAGGGGAGTTGAGAGTTAGTTTCTTGATGAGTTCTTGGAAGAACTCAGCTGGATTCACTCTGACTTAGCTTTCTTCAAAGCTTCTTGAGTAGAACTGAATAAGACTGAATCCTCCTGCAGTAGTTCCTTGACCTCTGCTACTTAAGATCCAGAATTGAATCTGAATCCTTCTTCTCAGCCTAGTTCCAGAGGCTGATTTCTTGGAAGGAGCCCTCTCTCTCCAACTTCTTAGATCTGCACTTGGACTGCAAGATCTTATTGTGTTGATACTCTTGGTACCACTTCAATAATTTGTTTTTCAACAAACTGAACTTTTGAATAATAATCTGATCCACAATTTCTGTAAACTGTAGATGCCTATTTATAGGCCTTCTTCATGGTAACCGGCTGATCTGGTCCATAACTGACTTCTGATATCTCTGACAGGTGCTGTAGACTGGCTGGAACGGCAGCTGTCAAGTCATCCAGTCATTCTTGAAAATCTCTAACTGTCTGTAGGTGTCGAGACTTTCTGTCTTTAAGTGTCGACACTTATAGTCCAAGTGTCGACACATGTTATGTAAGTGTCGACACAAGTCTACAAGGTGTCGAGACACATTTCCTTGTATGTCTCGACACAGATTCTTCTGCATGTGTTGACACTGAAATTGAGTGTCGACACAAGTACTTGTTCTTCTAGCTTTTGCTGAATTCTTCTAAGTGTCGACACATCTCCTTTGTGTCAACACAACTTCTTGTGTTGTATCTGTTAAGTGTCGACACTGCTTCTTGGTGTCGACACATAGTCTTCTATGTTGATTCTTGCTGAGTGTCGACACAGCTCCTTGTGTCGACACTTGATTCTTCTATTGAGACTTCAGCTGAGTGTCGACACATTCCTTTAGTGTCGACACTTGTACTTAGAATATTTTGGAAATAATTCTGTTCTTTGCTAAGTGTCGACACAGCTCCTTGTGTCGACACTTTCTTCAAGTGTTGAGTCTTCAGCTGTGTGTTGACACATTGTTCTGGGTGTCGACACATACTTCAAATGCTGACTCTTCTGTTGAGTGTCGACACATTGTGTTGGGTGTCGACACTTACTTCAAGTGCTGACTCTTCTTCTTAGTGTTGACACATTGTGTTGAGTGTCGACACTTGTACTTAGTCTCTGCAGACTTTTGCTGAGTGTCGACACAGCTCCAAGTGTCGACACTTTCTGGTGTAGACACAGCTTCACTGGGTGTCGACACAGCTCCTTGTGTCGACACATTCTGTCTGCACTTTTCTTCACTGAGTGTCAACACAGCTCCAAGTGTCGGTACACTTTTCAGTCTGGTGTCGACTCTGCATCCCAGGTGTCGACACAATGACTCCAAGTGTCGACACTGCTTGTCTGGGTGTCGACACAAGCTTTCTTGAGTGTCGACACTTTCCCTCTGGGTGTCGACACATGGACTTAGAAACTTTTTGCTTCAGTCCAGTGATTACTTAACCTGCACAAGTAAACTCAACATACATCAAATACATTATGATGTATATCATTGAGTTGGGTGAGGCTTCTTCAAATCAGGTACATTTGACCAATGTACCCAACAGTGGGGTCGTTATAAATGGGTCGCAATTACTAACTATTACCTTGTTTGCCACAATATTTTGGGGTGTGGTTTGCAGGTGCTGGAGAGCCAAGTGGAAAGTAGCGGTCTGAAGCCCTTGTAATGTGATTGGCTGGCCCTCGATGGCCTAAAGGCAAACTTTTAATATTTTCATGTGTGGCCGGTCTACATCCCAATGGTTGTAAACCACACTTGCGAAGTATAACTGTAAGACCTTAAGGCCATAATATTTTGTGTATTTGTAATTAACATTCATGATATATATACAAATTATATGGTTTATATATAGTGGACATTAACATGATTTGAGTTTGGGCAACCTTAATGATTTTGCTAGAATGCTATGAGTTAGGATTCGAGTAGTTTTTGATATTAACATGTAACTCTGCCGACTGTCCGTGGAATACTATGTGGGGCCCTGTTCGGACCCTCTATTATATTTCATTTGACGGGTGAAGGTATTATAATTTGTGCCTGAGGTAGGTCTTGGAGGATATTGAGAGATCTTGAGGGATTAGTGTTATAAGCTCTTTGGAGCCGAGTTTGGAGTAACCTTGTCTAACAAGTTGTTAGAAAGGTGGGATGGACAGTAAATGTAGCCATAATCTGGGTAACCACTATAAATCTTTTGTGTGCTTATTCTGTGATCTTGAAAGCTAACTTAATCTAACTCGCAATAGACCTAAGTAAGGAGAAACTACAAAAAGACCTAAAACCTATTCACCCCCATCTAGGTTTTATTACTCTTGAAACTAAAGACTTTCAAGTGGTATCAGAGGGAGGTTACTCAAAAAGGACTTAACAGTATGAGTTCCATGAAGCTTCCAATCTGCAGAAAAGAAAGCTTTGGGATTTGGAAGGAGAGGGTCAGGTTGTTTATGGAAGCATCTCACCCAAGAATCTTTATAATTGTTCAAGAGGGACCATTCATCCCAATGAAGATCTCAGCTCTGGATGCAATAGTCCAGACACCTAAAAAGTATTCTGAAATGATCAAGGATGAGGTCATTCTAGTTACAATGGACAAGAGGGCACACAATAAATAGTGAGTACCATAGATGATTCTACATTACAAAATCTACTCCATTGCAAGACTTCAAAGGAGATGTGGGATGCCTTGGTTGTCTACATGGAAGGCACTGACTAAGTCAGGAATGAAAGGAAATCCCTGCTCAACCAAGAGTATGAAACCTTCAGACAAAAGAAGAAGGATAGCATAACAGATTACTATGAGAAAATCTTTAGAATTTTGAATGTGCTGAGGACCTATGCGAGGGTCTTCAGCCATTATGAGCTCAATGAAAAGATTACGAGATATCTAACTAGATACTGGGACACAAAGATCTATGCCATCAGAGAGATGGCAAGGCATGATGATACTCCCCCTCACACACTATTTGGGAAGCCACTCTCCTATGAGATGTAACTGTCTGCCATGAAGGAGGAGGTGACTATCAACAGATCCTAGGCCAAGGAAAAGTCAGTAGCCTTCAAAGCAGAGATCTCTAAGAAGAGAAAGGAATTCATAGCTTCTCCCCCAAGGAGGCCTGCTGAATCAGACAACATAGAGCCAAGCACATTGGACAACAACATGCCTGATGGAGAATTTGCTTGTAACGCCCCCGATTTTTCAATATTTGGTTCAATTCATTATCTGGTGTGTTTATGACAGCGGGGCGTTACGTTGATACATTTTCGGCATTTTCCGTTATTAGAGCATGGTTTTAGCTCTTAGGATTTCTTTGTGTGTGGCTGGGTTTAGCTTGTTTGCAAGATTTCCTAGCGAGCCGGGTCTATTTTGGTGACTCGGTGGTGCATCTTTGGGAATGATTGTGTTTTGACTTTGGGAACTGTTTACCCAAGTTTGGTTCATCGAATCTTAATTTTGACTGCACCGTTGGGTTCATAGCATTAGTATTTACCTATTGTGTGATTTTCATAAAAAATTTGGGTAAGTTTGGTTTTCGGGTCGGTTTGATGTTTTTATTAATGAATTATGATATTCTATATTAAAATAATCGAATAAAGTAGTATAAATAGAAACCCATTGCTTCAAACCTATTCACTTGTCTCCCTCGTGGAAACCACCAGCTTGTTGCAGAAGAACAAGAGCGGTGGACTTCCCTAAGCTTTCGGCCGACGATTTTTGGAGTTTTGGTGCTCGATTTCTTCTTTGGAGAGTTGATCCAGGTAGATCTCGCCTAGATCTACATTTCTACGGTAAGATTTTCCAGTTTCTCAGATTTTTAGAGGTCTAGGTATGCTATTTTGACCCCTTTTCATCATGAAAGGTTTCAGGAAGTGTTGCTCTGGAAGTTTCAGGAACGTCTATGTGGCTGGATTGGTGTTTTGAGGCAAGTGGTGACTTCTTCCCCTTGCCAAGCTTATCTTTTCTTGTATATTTTCCATACTATTTTTCCTGTATATATTCCATACTATTATTCCTGTATATCATTCAATATATTAGTTTCTCGGGGTAGTTGTCGGTTTGGAGTGGTCAGCGTTTGTCGAACTGAAGCTAATTCGTCGAACAATGTTCGACGAAAAAGGAATTTCGTTGAACAGAGTTCGACGAACAGAGGAATTTTGTCAAACAGAGTTCGTCGAGCTGAACCATTTCATCGAATGGAGCAAGATTCGATTAGTATAACCCTTAGGCTTTGAGTATAGCCGATGAGTCCGATTTATATAGGGTTTTTCGGACTCATCTGAGCTAGTTTTCACGCACTTGCGCTTCACTTTTAGTATGTTATCATTGATATTTCATTTATACCGATTTTCACGCTAAGTGCACTATTTTGGCCCAATGGTGTGCAATTGTGCATTCTGTTTTTGGGGGTAAGCACATGGTGCTCCTCGTGGTTCTTTCCAGTTGGTTTTATTGCTGTGTAGGTAGTCGGGACGTCCCAGACTAATTTTCTAGTTTATGCGTAAAACGCACAGTAGTGCGAATCTCTTCTCGCACGGTCTCTTGGCAATCGCGCGTTTTACACAATAATGCTGGGGACTTCTGTGGCTACCCGTGCGTTTCATTCCCGCACGGTTTCGGATAAACCGTGCGAGAAGGAATCACACGGCCTGCATATTTTTCTTCGAGTTTCTGCTTTTTGTGGTTAATCGTGTGTTTTCCTTCACGCACGGGCGGAATCGCCCGTGCGAGAGTAAAACACATGGTTTTCCTGTGCCATCTCTGCTTTCCTACGCTCTGTGTTTACCCATACGATTTCCTTCACGTACGGGCGGAAGCACCCGTGCACGAGTAAAATGCACGGGTCAATGCATCTTTCTCGCAGACCATTTTCTACTCGCCAATATCACACGGTTCACGCACGGTCGTGCGCCAGACCGTGTGTGACCAATTTTCTGACTTTTTCTATTTAAACCCAGATTTCCTGCCATTTTAGAGAAATGGATTTCAGTCATTTCCTCCTCCGTTTTAGGGCAAAGCTCCATATCATATGCTGTGTAGCTTAGTTTAAGTCTGGGGGAGAGCCATTATGTGTTACATTTTGCACATGCACATTTCATGTTCATACTGGAAGCTTTTATTATTTTATTTTTATTAGTTCATGCATTGCATATCACTGCACCCACATGAGCGCGTGCTTAGCTGTTAGCGTGCTGCGAGTTAAACTCGTTTCTTTTGTATGATTTGGGAAAATTTTTGTGTTGGCATAGGATTGTGAGACAGAGTAAAACGTTGACCTTGCTGTGCTCCTAGTCGAGTGGTCTCGTCTCGTGTAGAAATTGGAGTATATTTAATTTTTATGTATGCTTTTAGTTTTATATTTTTCTAATTGCGTAAATTCTTTTTATTCTACTCAAAAGTTGCTGAATCCGGTGTGAATCTAGCGGTAGCTTAGGGATGTGTGTAGACAGCCGTTAGATTCGTATTGCTCGAGTCGGGAAGATTGATAATCTTTATCGTTCGCTAAGAACTTGCCACAAGATAATATCGAAGCATTGGTGCATGTTTAGTTAAGCGTGAGCATGATGTAGGCCATCATTTTGGCCAGGTTGACCTTTGTACCCGTTCCTAACATCTTATCCTCGATAGCCCCGTTGTGCCTACCCCTCCTTTGATTCAGCTCCACTTTTATTTCACCAAAGCCTAGTAACTGACCCTAGTCGCACACCCAAGTCTAGCTTTACTATTTTCTAATTTCAGGATGGGGGTGTTGATGCAGTGTTGTTGTTTGTGAAATATGTGGTTGTGCTCACATGAATTTATTTGCTGGAATTGTGTAAAAGGAAAAGAAGGATTAAGAAGAAAATTTATAAAAAGAAAAATTGAAAAAGAAAGAAAAAGTGAAAGGAAAAGTATAACTGAAAATCTGATTTTAGTAATATATTTTTTGGAGTACGCGGTTCGCACACCCGTATTTTATAATTTAAGTCTGGCGGTGTGGTGTACCCACGTGTTTTGTGGGTAGAGGATAGAATCTTTTTGTGCTAGCTTAGTTGGGTTTTGTGCATAACCTTCATTTTTATCCTTGATTACCTCGCCTTAACCCAAAACCCATTTCTACCCGAAGTCCTACGGACTCACGCTTAAAGCAAACTAGTGTCGTGGAGAGAGTGGAAATGGGCAAGCATATGGTCACCGACATTGGTGGATTACTTTGGAGGTTATCCTGAGCCCCGATCTTTGGCAATGCTCGCCTAGTGATTAGTATACTTTCTTCCTATGCGTGACTAGAAGATTCACCGTGATTACATTTTTGGGTAATAATAAAATATTGATACGCATTGTGAAAAGTATAAACTAATTTGCATACTTAGAAATTTCCTCTATTTATATTTTTACGCTACGAGCATGCGACTTCGCATGGTACTCCGTATCACAATTTCTATGTTAGCTAAGACATTTTTTCTATCTGCATAGATTTTGTTTGCTCAGGATGCACAAACAGGTAAGTCTGGGGGTGTGATGAGTCCGATTTATATAGTGTTTTTCGGACTCATCTGGGCTAGTTTTCACACACTTGCGCTTCACTTTTAGTATGTTATCGTTGATATTTCATTTATACCGTTTTTCATGCTAAGTGCACTGTTTTGGACCAAGGGTGTGCAATTGCGCATTCTGTTGTTGAGGGTAAGCACATGGTGCTCCTCGTGGTTCTTTCCAGTTGGTTTTATTGCTATGCAGGTAGTTGGGACGTCCCAGACTCATTTTTTAGTTTCTGCATAAAACGCACGGTCATGTGAATTTCTTCTCGCACGGTCTCTTGGCAATCGCGCGTTTTACATAGCAATGCTGGGGACTTCTGTGGCTACCCTGTGTTTCGTTCCCACACGGTTTCAGCCAAACCGTGCGAGAAGGAATCACAAGGTCTGCATATTTTTCTCTGAGTTTCTGCTTTCTGTGGTTAATCGTGCGTTTTCCTTCACGCACGGGAGGAATCGCCCGTGTGAGAGTAAAATGCACGGTTTTCCGGTGCCATCTCTGCTTTCCCATGCTCTGTGTTTACTCAAGCGATTTCCTTCACGCACGGGCGGAAGCGCCCGTGCAGGAGTAAAACGCACTAGTCAACACATCTTGCTCGCAGGCCATTTTCTGCGCGACAATATCGCACGGTTCACGCATGGTTGTGCGCCAGACCGTGCGTGACCAATTTTCTGACTTTTTTCTATTTAAACGCAGATTTCCTGCCATTTTAGAGAACCGGATTTCAGTCAATTCCTCCGCCATTTTAGGGCAAAGCTCCGCCCTTCCACTTTCCCCCTTCATCTTCCACCAAGGAGAGAAGCTCTGGCCATGCTAGCGATGCCTACATCTTGTCGGTGCTTGCTCTCGGCCTTCTCCATCATATCTTGAGCTCCATTTCATGGTTTGATGCCATAGCCAACAAGCAAATGGAAGCTTGCAAATTTCTTCTACAATCGTGACACGAAGAAGATGGGTCCATTGGGAGGTAGTGACAGCCTTCTATACCCCGGTCGCAGTTGAGGACCGAGCTAGGACGCTGATTGATAACCCAACGATTCCTTCCGTGAACCCACAGTAAGACTTCAGATTGGGTCGATCTCTTGACTTGTTCTTGCTTTCTTATTGAATATTGGTGTTAAAACTTCATTTATACTGATGATGTGCACTTTAGATGTAAACTTTATGTGATTCATGTCTATGTGAAGTTGTATTTCTTTACTTCCTTAGTTGCTTGAGTTGCGCCTTTATTTCCATCCGCCACCACATCCGATTTTGCCACTCTAGAGATTGCTAGAGGCATGTGTAGCGAAGATGTGCTCTTGACGCTCATTCTACCGTTCTCATCACCTCATCCGCAAGCCTACTCGTCCATCCGCCCAGCGATTCGGTGCATAGTGGCCCGTGTGGTCTTCCATCTCGCCTGGCGAAGCATCGCATAACAGCATTGCATAGGAGTAGTTGTTAGTGTTTTGCTTTATTTTATCGCAACCATCAAAATCACCATAGTTAACTCCGATCTAAGGACTTCAATATCAAGCCCTCCTCGGTATTAACGCCCCCCTTACTGTGTTCCTTGAAGAGATCAATACTTAGGAAAGCCACCCATTTTATATTACTTGTGCGACCGGTACACTTGTCGTTCAATGCATCAATAACCCTTAGGCGTTGAGTGTAGCCTTAACACTGAATCCAATTTCAAGCCTAAGTCCAAAAGCATTGAGTGCATTGAGTGCACTCAACGCGACATTGAGTGTGATGAATACAATCAACGCCTTAACGTTAGGTATTTGACTCTAAGTTAGAAAGCAATGAGTGCATTGAGTGCACTCAACATGGCGTTGTATGTGCTGCTTACACTCAACTCCATCAGTAATTGATGCTAAGTCAGAAGGTGTTGAGTGTGCTTCATACAATCAACACGACATTGAATGTGCTGTTTATACTCGACGCCATCAGAAATCTTGGAGTCTAGGTATAAAAGCATTGACAATGTTGAGTGAGCTTAACTCACTCAATGCCATCACTTTTTTCGGCAAGTTAAGTAAAAGCGTTGACAACGTTGAGTGAACTGAACTCACTCAACACCATCGCTGTGTGTTTAAGCATTGACTGAGCTGAACTCACTCAACGCCATCATCTGGTCTTGTTGTTGTCTTTAAGCATTGAGTGTACTGTGTTTTGGCATCGAGTGCGTCGACTGCACTCGACACGGCGTCGAGTGTACTCGACGCGTTTTCCTTAGCTTTGTATCCTTTCACCGATTTTACGCGTATCACTAAGGCTTGGTCTTGCCAAGCTAGAATAATCGGTTTTCAGCTAAATTTGTTGAGTTTGGGTTTATTTGTATTCGTATATGTGGGTTGGTTTGGCTGGCATAGTTTCATGAATCATTACACCCGGGTATGTTTGGGTCTCGTTTTTGGGCTGTTGGGTTGTGTTGGACCAGATGGCCACCACCGCAGTTCTGTTTTTGAAATGTTTGGATCTGTTAGTTCGGGTTTGACCGGTTTGGTCCCGACTCATATCCAGATGTGTTACGGTGTTAATGATTCATGTGTTTATTGAGCCTTTGCACCATTTTTGTGTCTGATGGATTAAACTTATGCTACTTCTGCCTTTTCTCACATATTGTTTTCGGAGTATAGCTCCATTCGCACTTCGTGCAAATTTCTTTACCTTTTAACTTTATAAGTTAACTTTTTGTTCTAAATCTCTAGATAGTTTACTGTGTTTACTTTTGACAGCTATAAAGGTTTGGGACCAGTAATCTTGCTAGTCCTTATTTTCTGACAATTTTGTTTGCCACTTGTATTTTTCTTGCTGAGGTGTTTTTTCTTTCAATGCCTCAGGTTCTGAGCAGTAACCGGTTGGGCAGCTAGATTTGGTGTTTGCTTGAGGACTGCAGTGTTGCAGAGGTTTCCACTACCTTGAGAGGTAGTTCCTCGTTGTTTTCTTTTAGTACAGACACTCATACAGACCAGTGGGTTCATGTCAGTTTGTTGACGCCCACTGGTGGATTTCTTTTGAATTGCTGAATACTCTTCTAAGCTGCTAGTTTTGCCTTTTGTGGTTGTTTTTTACTTGCTCTATGAGAATGTTTTATGTTAGGTTGCATGTTAGGTATTTTCATCTATAAAAGCATTACTACTTGTACCTCATACATCTCATAATTCCAAAATTAAAATACTATTTTCTACCTAACAAAAAGTCTATTTCTATACTTATAATAAATCTAGGGTCATGCATACCATGAGTTGTCCTTTGGGGATGTTTATACTCAGGTAGCATGTTAATCAACATAACCAAAAGTATTTTTCCGCAGTGCATAACTATACCTTTACTTGTGGAGTAGTTGATCCAATGTGCCGAGGGATATGACCATCTAATTTAAACTGGGTTTTACTTAATAACTTATGGATTACATATAAACTGTAGAGTTTGAGGTTTTGCCTGAGCGCCAACAGTTATCCTCTACATGACGTGGCATCACGACAAGTATTTTCTATTGCTATGATATAACATAAATGTTGAGAAAATGCGTGTTGTGACTGTTGTTATCAGAGGGAGGTTGCTTTGATAATTGGTCGAGCAACCTTCTCTTGTTGGTGTTAGTTGTCTAGTGTCATTTCAAACACACACATATATGTCATCAGTACGTCTTGGCTGAAGCATGAACTCTTCACTCATAGCATGATAAGAAGTATACGGGACATATTATATAGTATGGGATGCATAATATGTGTTTTTATATGGATCCACCATAGGTGGCAACATGTGACGGTTATGTAGATGGGATGCATAACCATCATCACATGGTTGCCCATTAGCACATTTTACTTTTTCGTTACATGCAATATTATGTAGTACGGGATGCAAAATATTTCATCTGTACGCCGCTCATAACATGCATTAAGGCCTTTTAGAATGCATAGCACTTCATGCATATCATAACATAGCATTTGCACAAGTGTCATGCTTAAGATTTATATGATGATATATGTACACACATTGTTTTGAGTCAAAAGAATACAAATTCATGCATTCATGTATTTGCATAAGAATTAATAGAATGATGGTATATCATCCTAGGTTTAAGCATTTCATCATTTATAAAATTCACAGAGCAAGTTAGCAGCAAGAGCCAGAATTTATGTATGTTTTTTCTGTACTAGGTTGTTTTGTTCTAGCGGTTAAGCTAGGTTTTGACTAGTTACTTGTTGTAATTATTAGAATGTTGAGACGTCGTACGATGAGGTCGAATCCCTAGTCAGAGGGAGAGTCATCTGGTGCTCAGAACGAGGCCGTAATTGAATGATTGCGACAGAGCAATGAAGCTTTGTCTAGGCAAATGTTGGAGATGAAGTCGCAGATCCAAAACTTATTGACTGTCATTGTAGGACAGCCGCATAGAGTTCAGGACCCAGTCGTGGGTCAAGGTGTTCCAGTTCCTCTTGCTCCTCTAGTGCCCCCAAATGTGCTGCCACCAGAGATGAACTTCATCTCGAACTTCAGGCAACTAGGACCCCCTATCTATGATGGTAGGGCAGACTTCATGACGTTGGATGACTGGATTATAGCCATTGAGGAGATGTTCTCTTACTATGGAGTTTCAGTAGACGAGAGAGTGATGGTCGCTGCCTACTAGCTCAAAGGTTTGGCAAAGAGTTGGTGGCTAAGGGAGAAGGAAAACTTGAAGGATGGATGTTCTTAGAAAGTCTTCAAGGAGCTTTTGCTGAAGAAGTTTCTGCCGTCGGTCTAGTAGGACCGTTTGTTAAATGATTTCCTGCACTTAAAGTAGAGGCAGCTCACAATGAGTGAGAATGAGGTAGAGTTTAGCAAGCTGAGCCGGTTCGCCCCAGATTTAGTAGTTTCTAAAGACAGAAGAGTCAAGCATTTTTTGGGTGGTTTGAAGAGTGACATCGAGCACTTGGCGAGTGATTATAGATCGGAGAGTTATGTTGAAGCAGTCGAAGCAACTCTTAAGTTTGAGGCAAATGACAATGCCAAGAACCGAGGGCAACAAATGAAAATGGATAAGAGAAAGACTGGTGAGAGTAAGAGTTCCCAGGAATCTGGTGCTGCTTCGAGAAAGAGGAGAAAAGAAATATGCAGTTTCTATGGCCGGCCAGGCCACCCGTTTGAGAAATGTTTCAAGAGGATAGGAGCTCAGATACAGGAGCAGGTCCATGCGATCTAAGGTGATCCTAAAGGGCATTTGGTTTGTACCTCATGCAAACGGAAGTGGCATGATGTTTCCCACTATTAGGATAAGGTTAGAATTGATTTTAGTGCAGACAGAAAGGTCACGTCAAGTCAAAGTGCCCGCAGTCTCAGCCTACGCTGCAGCCAGTTCCACTTCAGGCTTTTCCACCACCGCAGCCTGTAGACAAAGGGAATGGAAAGTTGAACGTGTTGTCTCTAGAGTAGGCCCAGAATTCAACTCAAGTGATTTCAAGTTAGTTTCTAATCTGGTTTTTGTTTGTTTTATCTTGTAGTTATTGTTTGGATGTAGTTCGATTAGTTATGTAAGCATTTTTAAAGGGAAATTTAGGGTAAAGAACCGTTGGGCATGTGTTTTTTTCTATTCCGGTGCTACCCACTTGTGTTTTTGGCCAGGGCCTTTGTTGAGCATCATCGTTTGACTCTCGATCAAGTCGGCGATTCGTTTCAAGTAAAGTTTACTTCCGGTGATTCGGTGGTGTCGGACCAGGGTATCCACAGTTGTCCGATTTTGTTAGGCGATTTCCTAGTAGTTGCTGATTTGAAGGTGATAGGCATGGAGGATTTTGATGTGATCTTGGGCATGGACGGGTAGTCCAAATATCACGCGATTATCCAGTGCAAGGTTAAGCGCTTGGACTTCAAGATGGATTACGGTTAACCCGGGAGCGTTTATGGTTTTCCACACCAAGTTTTTCCGATTATACCTGCGGTACGTGCTCAGAAGTTGGTAAATTCTGGATGTTTTGCTCGTTTGGTTTCAGTTTTGGAAACTGTTGTTAGCTTGCCACGTATAGAGGAGATTCCAGTGGTGCGTGAGTTTCCAGATGTTTTTCCAGCTAATCTTCCTAGTCTTCTGCCTGAGAGGTACGTGGAGTTTGTCATAGATCTGGAGGCGGGCGCCCGTCCTATTGCTAAGGCGCCGTACCGGATGGCCCCACGTGAGTTGGAGTAGTTGCATACTCAGTTGGATGAGTTGCTCCTGAATGGTTTTATTAGGCCGAGTTCTTCACCTTGGGGTTCTCCGTCTTGTTTGTAAAGAAAAAGGATGGATCAATGAGGTTTTGTATTGACTATAGAGAGCTGAATAAAGTCACCATTAAGAATGGATATCCCATACCAAGGATTGATGACTTGTTTGATCAGTTGCGTGGTAGCTCTATGTTTTCAAAGAATGATCTTCGTTCAGGCTACCAACAATTGAGGATTCGTGAGGCAGATATTCCACGGACTGCTTTCCGTTCGCATCATGGGCATTTTGAGTTTTTGGTAATGTCCTTTGGTTTGACAAATGCTCCCTCTGCCTTTATGGATATGATGAATCGCGTGTTCAAGGATTTTCTGGACCTTTTCTTGGTCGTGTTTATAGATGATGTTTTGGTGTATTCCCGCAGTGCTGTTGGGCATGCCTAGTACTCGCGTTTAGTTTTGGCTACCTTGAGGGAGCATAAGATGTATGCCAAACTAAGTAAGTGTGAGTTTTGGTTTCCTCAGGTGTCTATCTTGGGTTATGTGGTAAATAAAGATGGAATTTCAGTTGACCCTGAAAAGTTAACTGCTGTTATGGATTGGAATAGACCCACCACGCCCAAGGAGATTAGGAGCTTCCTAGAGTTGGCTGGCTATAATAGAAGGTTTGTGGAGAGTTTCTCTAAGTTATCTGCGCCTTTGACAAAACTTACGCAGAAGAACACTGTAACACCTCCCCTATAATGACCGTATACTATGGGTCCGGCCGGGGCCCCACAACATACAGACGCCACAGCTTCAGTATTATAAAATGATATAGCTACCCAAACTCAAAACTCAAAGCACAACACAACGGAAACAACCAAAGAGACTAGAAGTTATCCAAGCCTACAAGAGTAACAAAATGGCCTTAAGGCCTTACAACAAGTATGAATCCAAACTCAAATAATACATCAGTCCTGAAAGTGCATAAGCACACATAGTCTACCTCGGCCTGCAAGCCGGTCAAAATGAGCATAAAACATACAATGCCATAAACATAAAGCTACACCAAAAGGTAACACTTCATGAGGCTTAGGCCTTTCTGGCCGGCGAGCTAGCTCCTGCTTGCGCTCCTTGCCCTGTAAAAATTATTAGTAACGTGGGTCAGCAAAGGCTGACCTCAAACTGTGTAACCAACACATCTCCTCCCGGCCGCCCCTAACGGACCACGGGGTAGTCCTCCAACCTGCAAGTTAGCACTTCGTATGCAATATTCATAAGCAAGAAAAGCAACTAAAGAAACAGTCTTGGATGTCTCAAACATCATACATGTTCTCTACTATTGATCATATAATATTAGGGCCTACTATGCAACATGAATGCAACACCTGGGTTTCACCCAAGGCACCCTATAGCGTATGCATCAAGCACAACATCACATCAATTGGGTACTCATCGTTTCCCCATTGGCATAAAGCCGCAAACAAAAGGGGAAACACACTCCCCCCAACAGCACAAAGGCCGCCACATGAAACTCTTGCTAAGGCCCCACCCGCTCAAGGTCTTAGACCCGGGCTTGCCTGCAAGCTCTAACATCTCATGTCAGGATTCCAACAAACAAAAACTGACCGATTCTAAGAACCCTTGCTGGACCCCACCCGCTCATGGCCTCATTGCCCGGGCTTGTCCCATGCTCGGCGTTCTCGTCATTCTCACCCAAAGGGGACTAGTCTCGCCGGGACACTATCCACACATGACTTGCACGTCACAGGATAGCCAGCCAACCACGGAGACACAGCCAAGCCTTGGCAAAACACTAACCAAGACATTTCCTCCATAATCCCTCTTTCGTACTGCAGCGTTCCCGCGCATCAAGGAAACCATCTTCCACTCATGCGGAGCTAACATTGTTCACCAAGGAAACCATCTACCGCCAATCAGGAGATAACCTTGTCCGGTACCAGCCACACGTACTCATGTAAGATAAAGGGAGGAACATCACAAACAACACGAACATCACAAACGGCCCCTTGCCGCAGCGGGTTCCTACGAATCCTTAAACCTCGTATGCAACATCATCGAGTCGGACTAACGGTCGCGACTTCGGCTTCACCCACCATGCCTAATCCACTAACGGAGCGGATCTATAATGCAAAAATCATGCCGGGGACAGACTCAATCGACTCGGAGGTTCCTCTTGAACCTTGGCGACCCAAACCCCTCTCATTTGAGTGTTTGGTGCCCAAAAACTAGAAAAGAAAAGATGCTAAAACATGCATCCTCAAACCGAGAGGAGAAGTGTCGTTACCTTCCGACTCCTCTTCCTAGCCATGAAAAAATAGCCGGATGAAAACCTTTGCAACGATCTAGCCTCCACGAATCTGGACACGGCTCGTGATTTGGTGCACCGAAACCTCTCCAACAGCCGGATCTCTACTTCACCTTCTTCCTTGCTCTCCCCTCTCTCTAGAACTTTAGAAAGAGAACCACACGAAAGAAATGAGGGTTTCTAAGGGTCCAATCCCATGTATATCCCATCAGGAACAACCCCCAGCTGTTGGATCCCAAATTAAAGAAACAAATGGCCTTGATTCGGGCCTGAAATGCTAAAACTAGGCCGAACACGGCCTGCGATACGCCCGTGTCCAGGGCCGTGTCCCCCATTCGCCGTCAAAATCGACGCGCCTGGAACAACACACGGGCATCCGACATGCCCATGTTCGACCTGACACGCCCGTGTTCCAACTGACACGGCCGTGTGGTCGGCCGTGTGCCTCCATCGACACAGACTCGAAAACAACCCGAGACTCATATGGGTACTGGACACGCCCGTATCCTTGCCCGTGTCTAACTCAACACGCCTGGGCTCCAGGTCGTGTTCACTATCTCGACACTTTGTCGAGCGAAGTTCGTCGACTGCCTGACACGACCTTGTACACGCCCGTGTCCTAGGCCGTGTGCCTTGTCTCGACACATCGTCAAGCGAAATTCATCGACTCCCCGGGCCGATCGTCGACACGGGCTCGACACGCCCTGAGACATGCCCGTGTCTTAGGCCGTGTTCTCTTCTCGACGATCGTCAACTCAAAAATCGTCGACCTCTCGACCAAAATGTCGACTGGAGCCTGATACGCCCTGGGACACGCCCGTGTCCCAGGCCGTGTGCCCCCTGCCAGAAACCAATTTTCCTTCTCAGCTAAGACCCAAACTTGGCCAGAAACGCTGGTTGTCCCTCTACAAATTTTGGGGCGTTACAACTCTCTCCCCCTTAAAAGAATTTCGGGAACACAACTTAAATGGTACCTTATTTTGAAGAGCTATAGATACTCTTCTAGCATGGCTTGTTCTCGCTCCCAAGAGTGCTCCTCACGATCGCAGTTGTCCCATCGGGCTTTCATGAGTTTAACCTCTTAATTGCGTAACTGCCGAGTCTCTGAATCCTCTATAGCAATTGGACGGACTTGCGTCCTCAAGTCTTCCTCTATCGGCACCGATGCCGGCTCGATCACCACACTAGCCTACGCCGAGGCTTTCCTCAAGACGGAGACATGGAAGACGTCGTGCAATCCACTCAGCTCTGCGGACAACGCTAACCGATAGGCTGCTTCTCCCACCCATTCAACAAATTCAAAAGGCCCCAAAAACCTTGGACTCAACTTCTTGAGTCAGTGAATCCGTGAGATGCCTTTGAACGGCTTGATCTTCAAATAGACCCAATCACCTACCGCAAACTCCAACTTCTTGTGACGAGCATTAAAGTATTTTGCTTGCCGGTCTTGCTCCACCTTCATACGCTCTTGAATGGTCCGTACCAACTCACAAGCGTCAACTACCACCTCCTTTCCCAAAATTTTGGTGTCTCTCACCTCTGTCCAAGACATCGGTGTTCAACACCGTCTCCCATACAAAGCTTCGTGTGGCGCCATTTTTATACTTGCTTGATAACTGTTATTGTACGCAAATTCCACCATGAAGAGGTGATCCTCCCACTTCTTGCCGAAGTCAAGAATGCACATTCTCAGCATATCCTCCAAAGTACGGTTCGTTCTTTCGGTTTGCCCGTCAGTTTGAGGATGGAACGCCGTACTGAACTTTAGCTTCGTGCCCAAACTCTTCTGAACCAATCTCCACTCCTTGGACGTAAACCATCCATCTCGATCGCTGACTATGCTCTTAAGAATCCCATGCAGTCGCACAATGTTGCGAACATACAACTCCACCAGCTTCTCCACGCTGTCCTCCTTCCGATTTGGGATGAAGTGAGCCACCTTGGTTAAGCGATCCACGATCACCCAAATAGCATCATTACCCTACCGCGATCTAGGCAAACCATGTACAAAATCCATGGAGATGTCATCAAATTTCCACTCAGGGATTGGAAGGGGCTTCAGGAACCCGCCCGGCTTCTGACATTCGGCCTTCACCAAGGCACAAGTTTGGCAATGATTCACATACAAAGCTACGTCCCGCTTCAGCCCCGGCTACCAAAAGGATTTCTTCATATCCAAGTACATCTTTGTACTGCCCGGGTGAATGGAGTACTTTGTGAAGTGAGCCTCAAACATCAACTCCTCATGGAGTTTGCCGAACTGTGGTATACAAACCCTTCTATCATTCCTCAGAATCCCATCGATCATCTCCCAGGCGCTGCTCTCGCCCTTTTGAGCCTCCATCACATATGGTTGAAACTCCACATCCAACCGAGTCGCTTCCCGAATGCGATCGGACAAGTCGTTCTGCATTTTAATCCAGTTCAACCGAGCTACGCTGGACTCGCCTCTTGCCACACATTCCAAACTAAGGGACTCCCATTCCCGTACCAACCGCTCATCATGAGCTTCGATCCAATTCCCTTGCCCAGAGTACTTTCTACTCAAGGCATCCGCCACCACATTGGCCTTACCTGGCGTATACTGAATCACCACCTTATAGTCTCCAAGAAACTCAACCCACCTGCGTTGCCGCATGTTCAAGTCCTTTTGATCCAAGAGATACTTTAGGCTTTTATGATCCGTGAAGATCTCCACCTTTGCACCATACACATAATGTCGCCATATTTTCAACGCAAAAATTACCGCCGCCAACTCCAAGTCATGGACGGGGTAATTCCTCTCATGAGGCTTCAGCTGTCTAGACCCAAAAGCTATCACCTTGCCATGTTGCACCAAAACGCAACCCAAACCGCATCCCGATGCATCACTGAAGATCTGAAATCCCTCGGTCCCTTGCGGTAGACTTAGGATTGGAGCCATCATCAGTCTCTCCTTCAGCGCCTCAAATGCTTGACTGCACTCTTGAGTCCACACAAACTTATGATCTTTACGAGTGAGTGAGGTGAGGGGTAGAGCTATTCGCAAAAAATTCTCTACGAATCTCCTATAATACCTGGCTAGTCCAAGAAAACTTCGGACTTCGGCCACGGTCCTCAAAACCGGCCAATCTCTGATGGCTTCCACTTTTGTTGGATCCACTGCCACCCCATCCCCACTAATCACGTGGCCCAAAAATGCCACCTTCGCTAACCAGAACTCGCACTTTGAGAACTTTGCATACAACTGATTCTCCCTTAACACTTGCAAGACCACTCTCAAGTGGGCCTCATGCTCCACTTCCGATTTGGAATACACCAAAATGTCATCAATGAAGACAACCACAAAAGAATCCAAGTATTCCTGAAATACTCGATTTATAAGGTCCATGAACACAGATGGCGCGTTCGTCAGCCCGAACGGCATCACCGTAAACTCAAAGTGTCCGTACCTCGTACCAAAGGCAGTCTTGGGGATGTCCTCGTCCCGAATTCACAACTGATAATAGCCTGACTTCAAGTCCAATTTTGAGTACACAACCGACCCCACCAACTGGTCGAACAAGTCATCTATCCGAGGAATCAGATAATTATTCTTAACAGTCAGTTTATTCAGCTCTCGGTAGTCTATACACAGCCACATACTATCGTCTTTCTTCTTTACAAACAACACTGGCGCGCTCCACGGAGAAGAACTGGGTATGATATACCCTTGCCCCAACAGTTCCTGTAACTGTACTTTGAGTTAAGCCAACTCCTTTGGGGCCATCCTAAACGGAGGACGTGACACCGGCCTAGCCGCCGACACTAACTCGATCGAGAATTCGATCTCCCGCTGAGGAGGCGCTCCAGGAAGTTCATCCGGAGACACATCCTTGAACTCTGCCACTACGGGAACTTCCTCAATAGACAACTAGGAGTGGCGAACTTCCAATAACTCTACCAGTGCTACACCACCCTGGTTAACCGCCCGCATCAATTGCATGGCCGAAATCAGGGAATACGCCACTCCACAAAGGCCCTCAAATTTGACTTCCGCCTGCCCTTTGCTCCTAAGGGTCACTACCTTAGATAGGCAATCAATAGTGGCGCGCTGCTCTGCAAGCCAGTCCATGCCAAAAATGACATCGAACTCAACCAATGATAAAACCGCTGCTACCAAAACGAAGTCAACTCCGTCCAGCTCCCAACAGATGCGCCCTTTGGCCCCGGTGGTCATGGATGACCCATTAGGCATGCGCACTTTCAGCTCCGCGTCTGCCGAGAAAGACTCAACTCCTATTCTCCGGATGAAGCTCTCCGCAAGAAAGGAGTGCGATGCTCCCGTATCGAACAATACCCTAGTGGGGTACCCGGAAACTAACATGAAGCCTACAACATAGACATCACACATAAAAGTCTAAAAGTATGAAGCACAAAATTTAAACTTAAATTTCCTCATACCTGTCACCACATCGGTTTGGCAGATTGCTTCCTGCTGTCCAAGGTTGTAGTCCCTTGGTTGCACCGGTTGGAACCGAGAAGCGCTTGACTCCGCCATCTTCCCTTTCTCTGCGGCACTGGGGCCGGAGCGCACACTCTACTCCTGCCTTGCCTCTTGCTCCGCTCCTCCTTGAGGGCAAACACGAGCTATGTGCCCCACCTTACCGCAGTTTTAGCACGTCGGCGGTCCCCTAGAGTGAGAACCTCCAGGCGTCCACTTGCTCTTCGCACCGTACCTGGAAGTGTGAGGCTTTTTCCTCCACCTACTCCCTTCAGACTTTCCCTGGGATTGGGGAGGCTTCCCTTCCCCTTGCTTGGGAGTGAAACCCTTACGACGTTGGGTTCGCTCCAGATCATTCTCCAATATCCTGGCAGCCTCAACTAGCTCATTAAAACCAGCTCTCTTCATGGAAATGAGGGGTTGCCTCAGATTCTCCCTCAGCCCCTGGTAGAAGAGGTTATCCCTCTCTACATCATCTGTCATCATCGTTCCCACGTAACGACCCAAATGGGTGAACTCCTACACATACTCGTCCACCATCTTGTCTCGCTGCATTAAGTGCAGAAACTGCCTCTGAAGGGCCAACCGTGTAGAAACGGGAATGTACCTCTTTAGAAAAACATCCCCAAATTCCTCCATCGACGGGGTGCGTCCAGGTAATTGGCGGCCGCTATGGCTCACCCACCACAACTTGGCATCTCCTTCCAACATGAATGCCGCATACTCAGATTTCTTTTCTTCTGGCGTCTCTGCCGCCCTCAAAAGCTCTTGAATTCGAACCCCTAATCCTCCGCATCCGTTGGCGTACTAACTCCTTTGAACGACGGGGGATGGAAGCTCAGGAAATACTTCATGTGTCGGTCTCCATATCCGACAACCACCCTTTCCGCCAAAGGCTCCACTCGCCTGGCTTCTCCGCGTGGCACGGCCGTCACCGTGTTTGGTGTAGCAGGGGTTGCTACCTGAGCTACCGCTGCAGCTTGGGCTGCCACCATCGCTTTTGCAAGCATGGGGCAGAAGTCGGCCGGGTTTACACCCGTGCCCAAAAGACCTGGAGCAGTGGCACTGCTCGCCGAAAGTTCTTCTCTTGCTCTCAACGTACCCGCCTCGTTGCTTGCACTCTTCAAGAAACAAGAAACAAGGGATCAGTCTCTAATCTCAAGACTTAAACATAAGGACACTCATGGTCCTGCGTTACTCTTATGTGGATAACTTCTCTACACACTGACCTTGAATCGAACCTGGCTTTGATACCAAATTGTAACACCTCCCCTGTAATGACCGTATACTATGGGTCCGGCCGGGGCCCCACAACATACATACGCCACAGCTTCAGTATTATAAAATGATATAGCTACCCAAACTCAAAACTCAAAACACAACACAGCGGAAACAACCAAAGAGACTAGAAGTTATCCACGCCTACAAGAGTAACAAAATGGCCTTAAGGCCTTACAACAAGAGTGAATCCAAACTCAAATAATACATCAGTCCTGAAAGTGCATAAGCACACCTAGTCTACCTCGGCGTGCAAGCCGGTCAAAATGAGCATAAAACATACAATGCCATAAACGTAAAACTACAACAAAAGGTAACACTTCATGAGGCTTAGGCCTTTCTAGCCGGCGAGCTAGCTCCTGCTTGCGCTCCTTGCCCAATAAAAATTATTAGTAACGTGGGTCAGCAAAGGCTGACCTCAAACTGTGTAACCAACACATCTCCTCCCGTCTGCTCCTAATGGACCCCGGGGTACTCCTCCAACCTGCAAGTTAGCACTTCGTATGCAATATTCATAAGCAAGAAAAGCAACTAAAGAAACAGGCTTGGATGTCTCAAACATCATACATGTTCTCTACTGTTGAGCATATAATATTATGGCCTACTATGCAACATGAATGCAACACCCGGGTTTCACCCAAGGCACCATATAGAGTATGCATCTCACACAACATCACATCAATTGGGTACTCATCGTCTCCCCATTGGCATAAAGCCGCAAACAAAAGGGCAAACGCACTCCCCCAACGACACACAGGCCACCACATGGAACTCTTGCTAAGGCCCCACCCGCTCATGGTCTTAGACCCAGGCTTGCCTGCAAGCTCTGACGTCTCATGTCAGGATTCCAACAAACACAAACTGACCGATTCTAAGAACCCTTACTGGACCCCACCCGCTCATGGCCTCATTGACCGGGCATGTCCCATGCTCGGCGTTCTCGTCAGTCTCACACAAAGGGGACTAGTCTCACCGGGACACTTTCCACACATGACTTGCACGTCACAGGATAGCCAGCCGACCACGGAGACACAGCCACGCCTTGGCACAACACAAACCAAGACATTTCCTCCATAAAACCTCTTTCGTACTACAGCATTCCCGCTCATCAAGGAAACCATCTTCCACTCATGCGGAGCTAACCTTGTTCACCAAGGAAACCATCTACCGCCAATGAGGAGCTAACTTTATCCGGTACCGGCCACATGTACTCATGCAAGATAAAGGGAGGAACATCACAAACAACATGAACATCAAAAACAGCCCCTTGCCGCAGCGGGTTCCTACGAATCCTTAAACCTCGTATGCAACATCACCGAGTCGGACTAACGGTCGCGACTACGGCTTCACCCACCATGCCTAATCCACTAACGGAGAGGATATCTTATGCAAAAATCATGACGGGGACGGATTCAATCGACTCGGAGGTTCCTCTTGAACCTTGGTGACCCAAACCCCTCTCATTTGAGTGTTTGGTGCCCAAAAAATAGAAAAGAAAAGATGCTAAAACATGTATCCTAAAACCGAGAGGAGAAGTGTCGTTACCTTCCGACTCCTCTTCCTAGCCATGGAAAAATAGCCGAATGAAAACCTTGGCAATGATCTAGCCTCCACGCACCTGGACTCGGCTCGCGATTTGGAGCACCGAAACCTCTCCAATAGCCGTATCTCTACTTCACCTTCTTCCTTGCTCTCCCCTCTCTCTAGAACTTTAGAAAGAGAACTACTCAAAAGAAATGAGGGTTTCTAAGGGTCCAATCCCGTGTATATCCCATCAGGAACAACCCCCAGCCGTTGGATCCCAAATTAAAGAAACGAACGGCCTTGATTCAGGCCTGAAATGCTAAAACTGGGCCGAACACGGCCTGCGACACGCCCGTGTCCAGGTCCGTGTCCCCCATTCACCGTCAAAATCGACGCACCTGGAACAACACACGGGCATCCGACACGCCCGTGTTCGACCTGACACGCCCGTGTTCCGACTGACACGGCCGTGTGGTCGGCCGTGTGCCTCCATCGACACAGCCCCGAAAACAACCCGAGACTCACACGGGTACTGGACATGCCCGTGTCCTTGCCCGTGTCTAAATCAACATGCCTGGGATCCAGGCCGTGTTCACTGTCTCGACACTTCGTCAAGGGAAGTTCGTCGACTGTCTGACACGGCCTTGGACACGCCCGTGTCCTAGGCCGTGTGCCTTGTCTCGACACATCGTCGAGCGAAATTCGTCGACTCCCCGGGCCGATCGTCGACACGGGCTCGACACGCCCTGAGACACGCCCGTGTCTCAAGCCATTTTCTCTGCTCGACGATCGTCAACTCCAAAATCGTCGACCTCTCGACCAAAACGTCGACTGGAGCCTGACACGCCATGGGACACGCCTGTGTCCCAGGCCGTGTGCCCCCTGGAAGAAACCAATTTTCCTTCTCAGCTAAGACCCAAACTTGGCCAGAAATGATGGTCGTACCTCGACAAATTTTGGGGCGTTACAAACACAGCTTTCATTTGGAGCGATAAGTGTGAGGAAACCATTCTGGAATTGCAGAAGAGATTGTGAACTGCTCTAGTTTTGTCTCTTCCTACTGAAGGGTTGGAATATGTGGAGTATGTAGACGCATCGCATGTTGGTCTGGGTTGTGTGTTGATGCAAGAAGGCAAGATAATTGTGTATGCGTCGAGACAGCTAAAGTTACATGAAAATAACTTCCCTACGCATGATCTAGTGTTCGCAGCAGTGATTTATGCCCTAAAGTTATGGAGACACTTGTTATATGGAACATTATGTAAAATTTATACCGATCATAAAAGTTTAAAGTACGTTTTCACTCAAACGGAGTTGAATCTGCGCCAGAGAAGATGGTTAGAGTATGTTGCTGATTATGATGTTGAGATCCAAGTACCATCCGGACAAAGCTAATGTGGTAGCTGACGCTCTGAGTAGAAAGATGGCGAAAGTTTTTAATCTTTCTGTGGATTCACTGGTAGAAGAATTTCTCTTGATGGGTATTTCTGTTGGGTGTTGTAACTCGTCAAGTAGTATGGAGGTAGTTGAACCTTCATGGATTGCACTCACAAGATTACATCAGATGGAAGATCTAGAGTTGCTGCACCTCTACAAGAGAACTGAGAAATGAGAGTTGCCAGATTTTTCGATCGATGACGCGGCTAATTTGGAGTACCGCGGTAGATTTTGCATCCCCAATGTAGAAGATATTCGCGTTAAGTTGTGGAGTGAGGCTCATGTTTCCAGTGTTTCCTACCACCCAGGTTCATCTAAGATGTGCCAAGATTTGAAGCAGATATCCTGGTGGTTCAGAATGAAAGATGATATAGTGAAGTTCGTTTCAAAATGTTTTACATGCAAGCGAGTAAAGGCCGATCATGGCAGACTTGGTGGCAAGCTAACGCCCTTTGAAATTCTGAGTTGGAAGTGGGAGAGTGAAGGTAAGGGTTAGATCTAAAATACTCTAGGGGGGGTGAATAGAGTATTTAGGATTTATCAAACTTTTTGCTAATTAACAAATCAGGCCTAAGATAACTCAATCAAACACAGCAAACCTAAGCCACACAGCCACAGTAAGAACAAAAGAAAAGGTGCAACCAGACAACACAAGAATTTTATTGTGGTTCCCCAATCTGGGTATATCCACTCTTCTACCACCCTGGTAGGAATCCACTCAGGTTTTTGATCAGGTGACTGCCACCAATGAGCTTTTGATCAGATGCTCAAAAACCAATCCTCAAATCTTTTGATCAGGTGACTTGCAACTAGGAATAACTTTTGAAGGGAGTTAAGAACCCATTATACAGTGGGGGATGAGAGAGTGATTATGTCTTCTCTTTATCAAGTACAACTGAGAAGACTTTAGTGGATCTTAATTTTGACAAACCTCCCCCTGAGATCTAGATTTGTTCAGGAAGGATGGAGCTTTGCTTTAGGGTGAGTAGGCCTTCAATGTTTCAGCCTTGACAAGTAAGTATCCAGGTGCCTCTTGACTGATATAGTAATTGTTGTCCTTTGAAGAATCCTGGGATGAAGACAGAAGAAGACTCTTGATTTAAATGGTTGTTCTTCTTCTTCAGCTTGCTGTTCTTTCTCTGGTCAAGGGTTAGGGCTTCTTGTTCTCTGTTACTGTATGATTGCTATTACTCTATTGTGCTCTGCATGTTCTACTGAGAAGAAAGAAAAAAAACCCTTATTGATGTCTTGTGTGTTCTTACTGCTAAAAGAAGAAAAAAAAATCCTTTTTATATTTCTGTATAATCTTCCTTCCGAATTTTGAATTTCTTCCTTCATTCAATGCTGATGGCCAGGAGAATATTTTCATTGATTGATTTCCCCAACTGTCCCATGGAAAAACGACAAGCAATAATCCTGATGAAATCCATAATCAATGCAGCGTCTAACAGTAATATTAAGAGAATATTTAGCATTGATTACTCAGGAATTATTACAATAAATTAAGGACAGAGGGAGGAAAATATCTATGTCTGGAACTTCACAGAAATCGTTGAGCAGAGAACAGAATTCATCGACCTGGATCCAGAGTTCGTCAAGCTGAGAAGTCAAGTTCGTCGACCAGATAATTGTTGATCGTTGAGCTGAGATCCAAGATCGTCGACCTAAGAACAGATAACTGCATTCTCTAGACCCTTGCCAATTCTGTGCATCAAGATCGTCGAGCTGAGAGTATAACTTCATCGACTAGAGTTTAGAATTCCATGTTTCTTGGACTTAAGAATGTTGAAGTAACGTGTCCAAAAATCGTCGACCTCAGAACTGGGTTCGTCGACTAGAGAACTAGTTTCGTCGAGCACAGAGCTTCTAACTGATACTTGATAAATCTTGCCAAGACTGTGGTCTAAGTTCGTCGAGCTGAGAAGGTGAGTTCGTCGACTGGAGTGTGATCCTCGACTTAGAATTCTTAGATGTTTCTGTAATAAGATGTAGAAGTAGATGATCCAGTAATCGTCAAGTTGAGAACTAAGTTCGTCGACTGCAGTTCATGGAGAAATTCTGGACTTGAAATGTTGAAATATGGTGTCCATAAATTGTCAACCTGAGTACCAAGTTCGTCGAGATCAGCTCAGAGAATTGTCTCTGAGTTCGTCGAGCCGAGCACGCCTTTCGTCTACCTGAGTTCGACAAACGTTGAACTTATTTTCCGACTCTTTGAAATTTCTCTAAGTCTTGAGTCTTTTGTAGTCTGTTGATGGCTGGTCCATGTAATGTTGACTCTAAGGACATGGCCTAGACTCTAGGACACACACATGACCCTAGCTATACAAGTTGTGTCAAACATCGTAGTTTGGTGAACCTAGCCCAAATCCAACTAGGGATCCAACAATCTCCCCCTATTTGCGTAAGGTCACTAATTACAGATTTACACTATTGACAAAGCAAGAAAAATATATCTGGCAGGAATTTTAACATATGTAGCTGATATATATACAGAGAGCTTTCTATCAAGAATATAATAAGTAGTTTTTAGAATAACAGAAAGACTAAAGACAGTTCAAAATGTTTATTTCTTCTTCTTGTGCTCCTTTAGCTTATCCTCCTTAGCTTTGTCACCTGGCTGAGTAAATTTTATTTCCCTGTTAGGATCAGCTGCTTGAGCTTTTGTCATTTTCATGTCAGCATCTCCAATGACATTCAGGGAGGTAGCTCTTGGCACTACAGCATCAGGATGTAACTTCATATAATCATCAACATTGAAAAATTTGTTAGCCTTAGCAAACCTGTTAAGTTCTTCCTTTCTGTACTTGGACATTATAGTATATTCAGATGGATCCTTCCCTTCATCTTTTGCTCTGTTAATCATGGATAGGCCAACCAATTCCTGGAACCTGGCCATCCTAGAAGTTGTAGCTGTCTCAGGATCTTCAAATGGTACAGGAGGGGAAGCAGGTCTCTTGGGGCTTTCAGCCTTTTGATGTTCAGTGAATTGTTGTTGTTGATGTTGTTGATGCTGCTGGTTGCCAGATGAATAATGCCTTTGCTGTCAACTTCCTGAAGAGGAGGACCTACCCTGATGTCTTTGATAGGTTTGAAACTGGGTAGTCCTCTGAGTTGAAGAACTGGAAGCACCAGCAGTAGGTGCAGGAGGAGGAGGATCCCTTCTGTATCTTTGAGGAGGTGGGGAATATCTTCGGCTTTTCTTCCTTTCTTTCTGTTGATTTTTGGACAACCACATCCATGCTGGCATGCCCTTATAGGGTGTGATCTTCTGGAGTATATAGTTTGGAGTGTCATTTGCTGGATTTGGTTTTGGGGTAGGAGGTGGAGGAGCTTTCCTCTTCTTAGATACTTTCTTTTTCTTAGGCTCATCATCTGAGTACTCTCCTTCATCATCATCATCAGAATCTTGAGGATTATCATATAGTGCATTAAGTTCTTTTAGGGCCTCAATAGATATCAAGGGTTTCTCTGGCTGGGAGGAAACTGGAGGAGGAGCTGGAGGAGGAGCTGAAACTAGAATAGGAGTGCTATACAGAACAATGCTTTCAACCACTATTTTATTTTCTTCTTCTATATCAGCCATGTTCAATGCATCAATATCAGGCATGGGTGAATCATCCATAACAAAAACTGGAGCAGAAATATCTTTTGGAGGGGATAAAATAATGGGGGAAATAGCCCTAGGAGGAGATGGAATAACTAGAACCTCTATAGCTGGAACCTCTGTTGTAACAAAACTAGCCTTTAGTTGCTTGGAAACTTTGTGGCTTATGGGAGAGGTGTATGGGACTATAGCCAAAGATGGCTTGATAATGTACTCTGGAAGGTTATTAAAATAGGCTGTATCAAAACTGCTCAATAAATTTAAAAGATCAACTGTGAGATTTATAATAAAATCACCAGCAGTTGTTATTTCCTCTGGGACCTGCTCATCTAATTCCATATCAGATTCAATAAAATTAAATAGATCAAATAAATCTGTATCAACATCTGCATCTGCATCTGCTGTTGTTTCTGCTTTTGCTTCAGCTGCTTCTTTTTCTACTCTAACTGCTGCTGTTACCGCTGCTTCTGTTGTTGCTGCTTCTTCTGCTTCTACTTCTTCATAGAGCATCTCCCCTGCATGTTTTCAGTGGCAACTG
Organism: Platanthera guangdongensis; assembly: GCA_039583875.1. Taxonomy (NCBI): domain Eukaryota; kingdom Viridiplantae; phylum Streptophyta; class Magnoliopsida; order Asparagales; family Orchidaceae; genus Platanthera; species Platanthera guangdongensis. The sequence goes on from CM077150.1 coordinate 101,857,964, forward strand.
AAGCCAGGCCCCTAACTGAAGATGGAGAGGCAGAGAGAGCAGATATTTTGTTAGCAAGAGAGGATATGGAAGAAGTAAGAGGTGTAGTAACCTCTGCTATAATTGTTTTGAGGAGGGGAGTAAGAAGTGCAATGAGAGATGGAATAATGGATGGGTCCAATGGCAGAGATGCAGAGGGTGTGGTAGAAGGTGTTTCAAGGGAAACAGAGGGAGGGATGGAAGATGATGGTGGAGGAGAAGATAAAGCATCTATCATGTGGACATCTGGAATAGAAGAAGTATGAGGAGGGGAAGTGAGAAGATTAGAGGAAGGAAGGGAGGAGATATTGGGGGGGGGGATGGCACCCAAATGGGGTGGTAGTGGAGAGGAGGGTGGTGATGGAACTGGTGTATCATGTTTGGAGGGAGGTGAGTTAGGAAAGTGAGTGGGGGACAGATGAATTGGGGATGAGGGCGGTGTAGGAGTGTGAATGGTGTTTTGAACTGTGGAGGGGAGTTGTTGTACCATCTAAGGTTGAGGTGGGATGGCTGGAGGTGAGGGAGGTGGAGGAAGGATATCTTCAGTAGGTTGGGAAGTGGCTGGAGCAGCCCTAGTGCTCTCAGAAGCCCTGGTGGAAGAGGAAGAAGCCTTGGAGGGCTTGGTGATGGTCCTCTCCCATTTGCCAAAGAGGGCACATGTGAGCCTCTTGGAAGCATTGATGAATATGGTCAGGGAGACCGATGATTCAGCAGCCTTCTCCTTCAGTAAGATTCCCAGAATTCTTCCAAAACAGACCTCCTTTTTATTGTTTTTCTTCTTAATCAGCTCAAATAGAATCTGAGCCCAGTTCACCTTCTTCTTGTTTACCACAGCATACATTACCAGGAATTGGTGTCTGGTTATGTAATCATGTGCAGTGTGTTTGCCCAGCAACACTTTCCCCACAATGTCTGCTAGAAATTTGAACTTGGCAGACATGTGTTTTTTCAGCAATTTATTTGGGGTTTCTCCAGTATAACCCATCATACTCAGCATCACATCAAATTCCTCAGTATGAGTTTCTAACTCTTCTTCACCGTTAATTAATCCAAAAATTTTTGTTAGAACGGCGGAAGTAAGTGGAACAGCATTACCAAAGATTGTGCCAATCATAAAGTTCTCATCTGTGGTCGAAGAAGTATAGACCCACTCTCTGATCTCAGCGCCAGATATCTTGATCATGGTGGACAGCAGATTCTTCAACTACTGTTCTTCAAGGAGTTGCAGGATGTACAGAAAGATGGGGTCTGAATGTTGGAAGGAATCAAAGTCCACATCAAAGCCTGTATCGAACTTAAACGCTGCAAGACTGCCTGCTTGAATCGCCATTAGTTCACCTGCAAGAGAAAAATGAAGATCAAGTGCAAGGGAACTGAAAGCGCGGGATGGAGGTCGAAGAAAACCTAGATATAAGGTTTTCTAGAATATGAATCAACAAACTTCGTTCCACGAAAAATAAAATAATTCTTCGATCTGAGGTCGACAAAAAAATTTATAGTTAAATGATTCGTCGAGCTCAGTTTGAAGATTTGAAAACATTTCGTCGAGTTCCGTTCGACGAAATTTTTCTAAAGCAGATTCGTCGATCTCCGTTCGAAGAATATCTCGAGAACTTTCCCCAGTTCGTCGAGCTCCGTTCGATGAACTTTAAAAAATTCATCTAGTGTAGACAGAAGTTAAATCAAGGCTTCTCCATTGATGATACCTAGTTGATTTATAAAGAACAGGTGATTCCTTTCATCCAAGGGTTTGGTGAAAATATCAGCTCTTTGTAAATTAGTGTAGATATAGACAAGTTTGATTTTGTTTTTGTCTACACACTCTCTAATGAAATGATGCCTAATGTCTATATGCTTAGTCTTACTATGATGGACTGGATTCTGTGCTATGGATATAGAACTTGTGTTATCACATAGTAGAGTTGAATTATTTAAGTTGAAGCCATAGTCTAGGAGTTAGTTTTGAATCCACAACATCTGTGAAAAGTAACTGCCAACTGCAATGTATTCTGCTTCAGTAGTTGATGTGGACACAGATGATTGTTTATTGGAGAACCAAGACACTAGTCTCATACCAAGGAACTGGCAAGTTCCTGAGGTACTTTTCCTGTCAACCCTGCATCTAGCAAAGTTAGCATCTGAATATCCAGTTAAATCAAATTCTGACTCAGTAGTATGCCAAAGGCCTAGACTAGGACAACTCTTTATATATCTCAAAATTCTTTTTAGGAAAACTAGGTGAGATTCTTTAGGGTTCACTTAGAACCTAGCAAAATGGCATGTGGCAAACATGATATCAGGCCTGCTAGCTGTAATATATAATAGGGACCCAACAATGCCCCTATATAACTTCTGGTCAACAGGTTTCCCATGTGGATAAGAATCTTTTATAGCATTAGTAGCCATAGGTGTTTTCTTTGCTGAGGCATCAGCCATCCCAAACTTTTTAAGAAGCTCTTTAGCAGATGCCATCAGGTAGCTGCTTCACTTGGAGACCAAGGAAGTAGGAGAGCTCACCGATGCTACTCATCTCAAACTTAGAATGCATGAGGTCAGAAAACCTCTTGCATAGTTTAGAGTCAGTAGACCCAAATATGATGTCATCCACATAAATTTGTACTAACAAGATTTTATCCTTATGGTGCCTAGTGAATAATGTTTTATCTACTATGCCTATAGTGAATTCATGCTCTATCAAAAAACTAGCTAAGGTCTCATACTAAGCACTTGGAGCTTGCTTTAGACCATAGAGGGCTTTATGCAATCTAAATACATAAGAAGAATGGGTTAAAGAGACAAAACCTGGAGGTTGTTCAACATAAACCTCTTCTTTTAGTACTCCATTTAGAGAAGCACTTTTCACATCCATCTAGTAGACTTTAAACTTCTTATAGGCAGCATAGGAAAGAAAGATTCTAATTGCTTCTAACCTTGCAACTGGTGAAAAGGTTTGATCATAGTCTATGCCTTCTTCTTGCCTATAACCTTGAGAAATAAGCCTAGCCTTGTTCCTCACAATTGCAACTTGGGCATTAAGCTTGTTTCTATAAACCCATTTGGTTCCAATGACTGGGTAGTCTTTGGGTCTTGGAATCAAATTCCAAACTCTACATCTCTCAAACTGGTTGAGTTCCTCTTGCATTGCAATGATCCAGTGGGGATCTCGCTCAACATATTTTATGGATTGAGGCTCAACTTGAGAGGGAAAACAGGCGTGCATCACATCTTGGTTGAGTTGATGCCTTGTCTGTACACCTACTATTATGTATCCAATCACTTGAGATCTAGGGTGATACCTTAGTGTGACAAGATCAGTGGGTGGAGTTGGTTCAGCAACAGTATTTGGAATTATGTTTGTTGTTGAGTGAGGTTCAACTTCTTCCAAATGTTCTTCTTCACTGTCTTCATCAACTTTTGGAGAAGGATGTGTTGGAACCTCTTGGGTGAGGCTTAGTCCATCTAAATTCTGACACAAGTGAGGTACCTACAGAGGGTTACTGGTAGAAATTTCTTTCTCCTTACAAGACATATTAGCCTCATCAAAAGTAACATGAATTGATTCTTCAATTTTAAAAATGATTTATTAAATACCCTATAAGCTTTGCTTACTTTTAAATATCCTAGAAAAATTCCCTCTTCAGCCTTAGCTTCAAACTTCCTAATATATTTCTTGTTATTATTATGTATATAGCATACACATCCAAATACTTTAAAATAAAAAAATTTAGGTTTCTTCCCTTTAAGTAATTCATAGGACGACCTCTGCTTTAGTTCAATCAAGGTTCTATTCCTCCTTTCAGCTACTCCATTTTGTTGGGGAGTTCTAGGAGCTGAGAAGCACTGCCTGATACCTTCCTTCTCACAGAACTCATGCATAAGAAGAGACTCAAACTCTGTACCATGATCACTTCTGATCAATGCAACATGAGTAGAGTACTCAATCTGTATGGTCCTGAGAAAATCTGTAAGAACTTTAAAGGTATCTGACTTAGATCTCAGAAAGAACACCCAAGTGAATCTTGAGAAGTCATCTACAATGGCTACTGTATAGGATTTGCCTCCTAGGCTTTGTATAGAAATAGGTCCAAATAGATCCTTGTGTAGCAAGTACAAAATCCTAGGTGAATCACTGTTATTAATTGATTTAAAACTAGATTTAGTTTGCTTGCCTAGTTGACAAGGCCTGCAAAGGCCTTCCTTCTCTTAGGGACCAGAAGATAAGCCTCTTACAAGACTATCTTTATATAGCCTAGAAATATTTTTCATGTTTACATGTCCTAGTCTTTTATGCCAGAATTCATTTTGATTGCAAACAATATTAAGCAGACAAATATTTGAAATGGCAGAAAGAAAATCAACCAAGTATATGTTTCCTTGTCTATTTCCAATTAAAACTTTTTATTTTTCTTTATTAGAAATAATACAGGATGTAGAGTTAAAGTGTACCTGATAACCTTCATCACATAATTGGATGATAGAGATGAGGTTATGCTTGAGTCCTTTTACATAAGTCACCTTCTTGAATGTGACTGCTCCAATCCTTACTTCTCCATAGCCTTCAGAGTGGCCACACTTTGAATCACCAAAGATTACCTTTGGTCCCAGCTTGGACCTGTAATTCTGTAGGTTGTCCTTGATGCCAATCATGTGCTTGGAGCATCTGCTGTCCAGATACCATAGTTGATTAACAACTATACAGCTCTTCACCTGCAGAAAAAATAATTAATTGTTCTTGACCCAGGTTACCTTGGGTCCTTTGTTTAGCTGATAAGAAAAGCTGGATATCACAGAGAATTTAGGTTGTGATTTATATCCTAATGGGTGATATCTTCTAGGTGGAATTATCCAATCAGCAAGTGGGTTAAAGGGTTTCCTAGTTTGATTAGGGTTGCTGTTATAGTTATAATTTTTATTAAGTCTGACTGGGTTTGACGAAATGTTGTGTGTTTGTCGACCAGAGTTCGTCGAAATGGGAGGAGATCGTCGATCTCTGCTTAGAGAATGAACATAGTCATTTTCTGTGCCCCATGTTCGTCGACCTCTGCTCGACGAACCATACACCGTTCGTCGATCGCAGTAAGACGAATGATTATTATATAGATTTGCGTTCAACATTCGTCGACTTGAGTTCGACGAACTTGCCACATTTCGTCGATCTGCGTTCGACGAAATCTGCTGAACTTTGTTTTTGTCTAAGGTTTCCTGATTTTGGTTTTTCTTATTTTTATGTGTGATTTCATTTTGATTGTGGTTCATTACCTCTTTATTCTTGACAGACACAAATTTAATGGGGATTGATAATATGTTCTTCTTGAGAATGGGGGGGGTGAACTTGATGATGCACCTAAGCCCAGTTTGCCATTTAGTCTGACATTGACTGTGCTTGTGATGTCCATCATCCTAAGGCTTCTCCCATTGAGAGTTTCCTCAAGTTGTTTGGACTCACATAGTTCAGTTTTTAAAGCAATAATTTGTTCATTAGCTTGTGTAAGTTCATCTTTTAGCTTAGTGTTTTCAGAAATTATTTTTTCTTGATTATATAGTCTTTCCCTAAGTGTTTTGATTTCATTTTCAGAGTTTATTAAATAAATACACATGGTTTTAAATTCAAATTTGAAAGCATTAGAATTATAGTCAAAAGATAAAAGTACCTGATCAGCTTCTATTTCTGAAGCTTCTTCATTTTCAGATTCTTCCTCTTCATCTGATTGACTTCTTGAGGCATCAATAGCCATGAGGCATACTTCCTTGGCCCTTGCCTCTTCTTCATCTTCATTAGAGCTGGAAGATGTGGATTCATCCTCAGTTTAACTCCAGGGTTCAGCTATAAAGACTTTCTCCTTCTTCTTGAATTTGCTGAAGGAAGGTCTTGAACTTTGTTGTCTTCTTGTATCCTTCTCTCTTATTTTCTCTTTCTTCTGATTCTCTGGACACTCTGAGATGAAGTGTCCAGGTTTCCTACAGCCAAAGAAAACTACCTCTTTAGTAGGAGTTTTGTCATACCTTGGCTTGTCATCCTGCCTGGATGACTTTCTTCTGAAATATTTCCTTGCCATTTTATAAAATCTCTTGGCAAAGAGACTCATCAACTCTTCATTAACTGTTGAGGCTTCAAATTCTTTAACAGTCTTGAATGCCAGGTTGTGTTCCTTCCATACTGGTGGAGGTGTTCTATGCTCAGCTACTTCTCTATATTTAATAAGCTGCTCATAAGATTTGAGCTATTCTAAGAGAGATTCTGTGGAAATCTCATTTAGGCTTCTGCCCTCCTTGATTGTCCAGATCCTTGAATCCCACGAGCTTGGGCAGCACATAAGGATTTTATCATTCACCTCAGTGAGGGTGATGTCCTTGTCCAAGGTTTTCAGCTCATTGATGATTGAGCTCAGCATGTTGTACATATCTACTACAGATTCTGCTTCCTCCTTCTTGAAGTTCTCATATTGTGATATGAGATTGGATCTTCTGCCTTTTCTTTCATCAGTAGATCCAACCACCATTTGAATAAGGGAATCCCAAATGGCCTTGGCTGATGTGCATTCAGCCACTTTCTGGAAGATGTCATCTGACATTGTTTGGGCCAGAATATTCATGGCTTTGGCATCAGCAACGTTAGCTTTCTATTGGGCTTCAGTCCACTCAGGTTGTGGAACTGCATTAGTGCTTGAAGCTGCTGTAGATGTAGAGGCAGTAGCTTGAGGAGGACCTGTCAAGATGGAATTGTAGTTATCCTTATCAATAAAATTCATATATAATTTTATTCTTGCCTTCCAGGTGGCAAACCTATTTATGTTGTACACTGGAGGTCTGGTGCTTGTATAGTCTTTGTTCCGTATCATGCTGTGAATATAAACTTAATGGAAGTAAAGGTCAGATCTAACACAGGATTTTTTGGCTCAAGGGGTTAACTTGTACAACCAAAGGAAACTTGCTCTGATACCAATTGAAGGTAAGGGTTAGATCTGAAATACTCTAGAGGGGGGGGGGGTGAATAGAGTATTTAGGATTTATCAACCTTTACTAATTAACAAATCAGGGCTAAGATAACTCAATCAAACACAGCAAACCTAAGCCACACAGCCATAGCAAGAACAAAAGAAAAGGTGCAACCAGACAACACAAGAATTTTATAGTGGTTCCCCAACCTGGGTACATCCACTCTTTTACCACCCTGGTAGGAATCCACTCAGGGTTTTGATTAGGTGACTGCCACCAATGAGCTTTTGATCAGGTGCTCAAAAACCAATCCTCAAGTCTTTTGATCAGGTGACTTGCAACTAGGAACAACTTTTGAAGGGAGTTAAGAACCCTTTATACAGTGGGGGATGAGAGAGTGATTATGTCTTCTCTTTCTCAATTACATCTGAGAAGACTTTAGTGGATCTTGATTTTGACAAAGCTCCCCCTGAGATCTATATTTGTTCAGGAAGGATGGAGTTTTGCTTCAGGATCAGTAGGCCTCCAACGTTTCAGCCTTGACCAACATGTATCCAGGTGCTTCTTGACTGATATAGTAATTGTTATCCTTTGAAGAATCCTGTGGTGAAGACAGAAGAAGTCTCTTGATTTAAATGGTTGTTCTTCTTCTTTAACTTACTGTTCTTTCTCTGGTCAAGGGCTAGGGCTTCTTGTTCTCTGTTACTATATGATTGTTGTTACTATATTGTGCTCTGCGTGTTCTCCTAAGAAGAAAGAAGAAAACCCTTATTGTTGTCTTGTGTGTTCTTAATGCTAAAAGAAGAAAACGGAAAATCCTTTTTATATTTCTATGTAATCTTCCTTCCAAATTTTGAATTTCTTCCTTCATTCAATGCTGACGGCCTGTCAAATATTTGCATTGATTGATTTCCCCAACTATCCAATGGAAAAACGACAAGAAATAATCTTGATGAAATCCATAATCAATGCTGCGTCTAATGGTAATATTCAGAGAACATTTAGTATTGATTACTCAGGAATTATTGCAATAAATTAAGGACAGAGGGAGGAAAATATCTAAGTCTGGAACTTCACAGAAATCGTTCAGCAGAGAACAGAATTCATCGACCTGGATCTAGAGTTCTTCGAGCTGAGAAGTCAAGTTCGTCGACCAGATAATAGTTGTTCGTCGAGCTGAGATACAAGATCACGACCTAAGAACAGATAACTGCTTTCTCTAGACCCTTGCCAATTCTGTGCATCAAGATCGTCGAGCTGAGAGTATAACTTCATCTACTGGAGTTCAGAATTCCATGTGTCTTGGACTTAAGAATGTTGAAGTAACGTGTCCAGAAATCGTCAACCTCAGAACTCGGTTCGTCTACCTGAGAACTTGTTTCGTCCAGCTGAGAGCTTCTAACTGCTACTTGATAAATCTTGCCAAGACTGTGGTCTAGGTTCATCGAGCTGAGAAGGTGAGTTCGTAGACTGGAGTGTGATCCTGGACTAAGAATACTTAGATGTTTCTGGAATAAGATGTTGAAGTAGATGATCCAGAAACCGTCGAGCTGAGAACTAAGTTCGTCGATTAGAGTTTAGAGAGAAATTCTGGAGTTGAAATATTGAAATATGGTGTCCATAAATCGTCGACCTGAGTACCAAGTTTGTCGAGCTCAGCTCAGAGAATTGTATCTGAGTTCGTCTAGCCGAGCACGCCTTTCATCGACCTGAGTTCGACGAACGTCAAACTTATTTCCCGAGTCTTTGAAATTTCACGAAGTCTTGAGTCTTTTGTATTCTATTGATGGCTGGTCCATGTAGTGTTGACTCTAAGGACATGGCCTAGACTCTAGGATACACACATGACCCTAGCTATACATGTTGGGTCAAACATCCTAGTTTAGTGAACCTAACCCAAATCTAACTAGGGATCCGACAGAGAGTATCTCAATGAAAGGATTACCATGATCTCCCCGAGGACATGATTCAGTCTTAGTTATTGTTGATAGACTAACTAAGTGTGCTCACTTCGTGGCTTTTAAGATTGATTACCTAATGAAGAAGATAACTGAGCTATTTTTAGATGAAGTCATTAGATTACATGGAGTGCTAATTAGTATTATATCAGATCGAGACTCTAGGTTTACGTATCACTTTTGGAAGAGTTTACATGATGGTTTGGGTACTGATCTGCTGTATCCATAGCCTATCATCCGCAGACAAACAGTCAAACGGAAAGAGTGAACCAGATCGTGGAAGATATGATCAGATATTATATTTTGGACAACAGAGGAGCGTGGGATGAGCAACTCAGATTGATGGAGTCTGCATACAATAATAATTATCAAGAAAGTTTGCAGATGGACCCGTTTGAGGCCTTATATGGGAGGTGATGCAGAACTCATTTGTTTTGGGCCAAGGTCGGTGAGAAACCATTGCTGGGTCCTGAAGCTTTAGAAGAAATGGTTGTTTTTGTGAAGATCATTCAGGAAAAGCTTCAGATAGTGCAGGAACGATATGAGAAGAATGCCAATTGGCGTAGGTCTGATTTGGAGTTGGTTGTATGGGCATTGGTGTTTCTCAAAGTTTCCCCGATGTCTGGAGTAAAAAGATTTGGTAAGAATCATAAGTTGAACCCAAAGTATATGTAACCTTTTAAGGTTGTTGAGCGTATTGTTGTATCAGCTTATTGGTTGGATTTGCCCGCAAATTTTCCTAGTGTGCACGATGTGTTTCACGTGAGCCAGTTGCGAAAATGTATGCTCAGCGACCAGTAGATTCTTGATTCTATGCCCCAGTTGGAGCCCAATCTTTTCCTATGTTGAGATTCCTATCCGCATTCTGGATACACAAGATCAAGTGTTGCAGAGGAAAACCATACTAATGGTTAAGTTTTTGTGGTAAAACTAGGACGTGGAAAGCGCCACTTGGGAGTTGGAGTCAGTGATGAGGGAGGCTCATCCTCATCTGTTCTCGTAGTTTCTTACGGTATGTATTTCCCCTTCTATATTCTTTGATTATATTCTCATTGTGGAATCTTTTGGTGCGTAAAGTTTCGGGACAAAACTTCTTTTTAGGGGGAGTGACTGTAACGCCCCCGATTTTTTGATATTTGGTTCAATTCATTATCTGGCATGTTTATGACGTCAGGGCGTTACATTGATTCATTTTTGGCATTTGTCATTGTTAGAGCGTGGTTTTAGCTATTAGGTTTTCTATGTGTGTGGCTGAGTTTAGCCTGTTTGCAAGATTTCCTAGCGAGTCGGTCTTATTTTGGTGACTCGGTGTAGCGTCTTTGGGAATGCTTGTGTTTTTGCTTCAGGAGGTGTTTACCCGAGTTTTGTTCATCAAATCTAAATTTTGACTGCGTCGTTAGGTTTGTAGCATCAGTATTTAGCTACGGTGTCATTTTCGTAAAATTTCGTGTAAGTTTGGTTTTTGGGTCGTTTTGAAGTTTTAATTAATGAATTATGATATTTTATATTAAAATAATCGAATAAAGTAGTATAAATAGAAACCCATCGCTTCAAAACCTATTCACTTATCTCCCTCGTGAAAACTGTTAGCTTGTTGCAGAAGAATGAGAGCGGCGGACTTCCCTAAGCTTTTGGTCGCCGATTTCTGGAGTTTTGGTGCTCGATTTCTTTTTTGGGGAGTGGATCCGGGTAAATCTCTCGTAGATCTACTTTTCTACAGTAAGCTTTTCCAGTTTCTTGGATTTTTAGAGGTCTAGGTATGCGGTTTTGATCACTTTTCGTCCTGAAAGGTTTCAGGAAGTGTTGCTCCGGAAGTTTCAGGAGCGTATACGTGGTTGGATTGGCGATTTGAGACAAGTGGTGACTTCTTCCACTTGCCAAGCTTGTGTGTTCCTATATATTTTTCCATACTGTTCTTCCTGTATATATTCCAAACTGCACTTCCTGTATATCATTCAATGTATTAGTTTCTTGGTGTAGTTTTGGTTTAGAGTGGTCAGCGTTCGTCGAACTAAAGCTAATTCGTCGAATGGAGTTCGACAGACAGAGGAATTTCGTCGAACAACGTTCATCGAGCTAAGTCATTTCATCGAATGGAGAAAGATTCGTTGAGTATAACACTTAGGCATTTAGTATAGTCCTTAGGCATTTAGTGTAGACTTAGCACTGAACCCAATTTCAGGCCTAAGTCCAAAAGCGTTGAGTGCGTTGAGTGCACTCAACACGACGTTGAGTGTGATGAATACACTCAATGCCTTGTTGCTAGGTCTTTGATGCTAAGTCAGAAAGCATTGAGTGCGTTGAGTGCACTCAACACGGTGTTGTGTGTGCTGCTTAAACTCTATGCCATCAATATTTGATGATAAGTCGGAAGGCATTGAGTGTGCTGCATACACTCAATGCGACATTAAGTGTGATGTTTACACTCGACGCCATCAGGAATCTTGGAGTCTAACTGTAAAAGCGTTGACAGAGTTGAGTGAGCTGAACTCACTCAACGCCATCGTCTGTTCTTGCTGTTGTGTTTAAGCGTTAAGTGTGATGTGTTTTGGTGTCGAGTGCATCGAATGCACTCGACGTGACGTCGAGTGTACTCGACGCTTTTTTACTTAGCTTTGTATCTTTTCACCGATTTGACACATATCACTAAGGCTTGGTCTTGCCAAGCTAGAATGGTTGGTTTTCAGCTAAATTTGTTGAGTTTTGGTTTATGGGTATTTGGATATGTGGTGTTGGTTTGGTTGGCTTAGTTTCGTGAATCATTACACCCAGGCATGATTGGGTCTCATTTTTTGGCTGTTGGGTTGTGTTGGACCAGATGGCCACCACCGTAGTCCCGTTTTTGAGATGTTTGGGTCTGTTAGTTCGGGTTTGACCGGTTTGGTCCCGACTCAGATCCGTTTGCATTACAGTATTAATGATTCACTTGTTTATTTGAGCCTTTGACTCTTTTTTGTTTTCTATGGATTAAACTTATTCTACTTCTGCCTTTTCTCGCAGATTGTTTTCGGAGTATAACTCAATTCGCACTTGGTGCAAATTTCTTTACCTTTTAACTTTATAAGTTAACTCTTTGTTCTAAATCTCTAGATAGTTTGCTGCGTTTTCTTTTGACAGCTATTCAAGTTTGGGAGCAGTAATCTTGCTACTCCTTATTTTTTAACAGTTTTGTTTGCCACTTGTATTTTTCTTGCTGAGGTGTTTTTTCTTTGAATGCCTCAGGTTCTGAGTAGTAGCCGGTTGGGCAGCTAGGTTTGGTGCTTGCTTGAGGACTGTAGTGTTGCAGAGGTTTCCAATACCTTGAGAGGTAGTTCCTTGTTGTTTTCATTTAGTGTGGACACTCATATTGACCAGTGGGTTCATGTCAGTTTGTTGATGCCCACTGGTGGTTTTCTTTTGAATTGCTGAATACTTTGCTAAGCTGCTAGTTTTCACTTTTGTGGTTGTTTTTACTTGCTCTCTCGGAATGTTTTATGCTAGGTTGCATGTAAGGTATTTTCACCTATAAAAGCAGTACTACTTGTACATCATACATCTCATAATTCCAAAATTAAAATACTATTTTCTAGCTAACGTAAAGACTATTTCTATACTTATAATAAATCTAAGGTCTTGCATGCCATGAGTTGTCCTTTGGGGATGTTTATACTCATGTAGGATGTTAATCAACATAACCAAAATTATTTTTCCGCAGCGCATAACTATACTTTTATTCATAGACTAGTTGATGCACTATGCCGAGTGATACGACCATCCAATTTAAACTGGTTTTTACATAATAACTTATGGATTTTATATAAACTATAGAGTTTGGGATTTTGCCTAAGCGCCTGCAGTTATCACCTACATGGCATGACATCATGGCGCGTATTTTCTCTTGTTCTGATATAACTTAAATGTTGAGAAAATGCAGGTTGTGACATTGCTGCCTTCTCTAGGAAGTTTCAGAAGATGATGAAGAGGAAGCACTGGAGGAGCTGACCTTCCTCCTCTCATCACAAGAAGGACCACTATCAGGCTGAGAAGAAAAACTCCATGGGAGACATCTATGAATCTAAACATAGTAAATATGTTTCCTCTAAAATTATTTGTTATTACTGCCGCAAGACAGGACATGTCATAGATGATTGTCCTGTAAAAAGAAAGGAGACTTGTGAGAAGAAGCACCACCATCTCAAGGCAAGAAGGAAAAGAACTTCAATGCCAGGATTGAAAAGATCTGGAGTCAAAGTGATTCATCTTTTTCAGATTCTAAAGAAGAAGAAGAAGCATATATTGGGCTATTTGTTGTTGTTGCTGATGAAGAAGAAGACAATCGTACAATAAGGATAAGCATCAAGGCCACTCTGTCAGATTCAGATAGTGATAATGAGGAGGATGAAGAGGTCATCAGCAGTTATGGGCTAATGGCCTTATCAGATGAAGAATCCAGCCAAGAGCAGCCTGGTCAAAATAAGGTATACTCTCCATCTAGCTCCTCTTCTGACTCAAATTTTGAGACTAGTCCAAATTCTGAAGCATCATCATCCTGTGATGAAGATTGATCAGAATCTGAGGAAGATGCCAATCAATTGATTGACAAGTACGGTGCACTTCTAGAAGACTTGAAAAGGAGCAAGAAGTTGGCCAAAAAGTAAGCTGAGGAGATCTCATCCCTTCAGCTACCTGCTTCTCTTTAGGCTGAGACAACAACCTTGCTGGATCAGATGATAAAGGAAGTCAGCCAACTAAAGACCATAACAATCATCTAGATTGGGAGCATTAACCATAAGAACACAATTATTATGGATCTTGAAGAGAAGCTCCAAAGGGAGAAAATAATTATGGTTAAATATTCAAAGCCTAATACTGTGTTGACCCTGATAGAATCCTTCTCCTCTCAAAAGGGTAAGAAGGGGTTGGGATTCAAGGGGAACACTAGAGTTGCCCGTCCTAAAGGGAAAGTCAAAGTTACAATTCATCCCCTGGCATCAAAGCCTCCCATCCCTTTTAAGAAGATGATGTTACCATCAAATAGGTATGGCCATGAGAGTATCTATGTTCAATGGTTGAATTGAAGGTCCACATGTGTGAACAAAAATGTTCAAAACTATGGTAGAAGATATAGCAATGGAATGAGTGCCTTCAAGGCCCCACGTGAGGAAACTCAAATGGCCCATCATGAACCATTTGTCTATTTTAATGCACCCCCCACACTCAATAATAAGGCAATGACCATTTCTCAGGATCTCGCAGCACACACTCAGGCTAAGGGCAAGTCTGTCAGCAAGCCTGACTTGTGTATTTCTGAGGCCATCAATAGTATGTCTTTTGCAAAGAAGACCATTGTTGGTAGAACTCAAGATAAACCAAGCTCTTCTACTATCAAACTCACCTTCAGTTAGATAGTGGTTGGAAGAAACAAGAACAAGACAACTGCTCTTCCTTCTAAACAGTCAACAACAAACCAATCTGCCAGACCTACTCAGAAAAGAAGATACAATATACATGAGTGTTGGTGATGTGGCAAAGTGAGTCATTTTTCCTTAGATTGCTAACATAATCCAACTATGCCCAGAGTGCTAGTCTTCCTGTCAGAAAGCCTGCAGGAAGACATTGCTTTTTCAGTCTAACCAGAGCCAAGGACCCAATAAAAATTGGGTCCTAATGTAAATTTAACTATGTTTTGTATGATAGTCCAAGTCCCCATACCCCTATATGATACTTATACAGTGGTTGTTCCATTCACATGACTTGAACAAGGAGTAAGCTAAAGTAATACACTCCAATGAGGGATGAACCCAAAGAAATCTTTGGTGGGTCAGACAGAGGAGTCACCAAAGGCTATAGTAAGATCACTAATGGCATAATCACCATCTCAAGAGTAGATTATGTTGAAGGGTTGCAACAACTACCAGCTGCAATGTATTCTTCCTCAGTAGTGGAGGTTGACACAGATGATTGCTTTTTACAAAACCAGGACACTAATCTCATACCAAGGAACTGGCAAGTTCCTGAGGTACTTTTTCTGTCCACCCTGCATCCAGCAAAATTAGCATCTGAGTATCCAGTTAACTCAAATTCTGATTTTGTGGGATACCATAGGCCTAGACTAGGACAACCCTTTATATATCTTAAAATTCTTATTAGGAAAATAAGGTGAGATTCTTTTGGGTTCACCTAGAACCTAGCACAAAGGCATGTGACAAACATGATATCAGGTCTGCTAGCTGTGAGATATAATAGGGACCCAACAATGCCCCTATATAGTTTCTGATCTACAGGTTTCATTGATGCATCAGAGTCAATAACAGCATTTGTAGCCATAGGTGTTTTCTTTGTTGAGGCATCAGCCATCCCAAACTTCTTTATTAGCTCTTTAGCATATTTAGCTTGGGAGATGAAGATGCCATCAGGGAGCTGTCTCACTTGGAAAACAAGGAAATAGGAAAACTCACCCATGCTACTCATTTCAAATTTGGAATGCATGAGGTCAGAAAACCTCTTGCACAATTTTGAATCAGTAGACCCAAAGATGATGTCATCCACATATATTTGTACTAACAAGATTTGGACCTTATGATGTCTAGTGGAAAGTATTTTATCTACTATGCCTCTAATGATTTATGCTCTAATAAAAGCTTGCTATGGTCTCATACCAAGCTCTTGGAGCTTGCTTTAGACCATAGAGGGATTTATGCAACTTGAATATATGCAAAGGATGAGTTGGAGAGACAAAACTAGGAGGTTGTTCAACATAAACCTCTTCTTTTAATACTCCATTCAAGAATGCAATCTTCACATCCATTTGCTAGAACTTGAATTTCTTGTAGGCTGCATAGGCTAGAAATATTCTTATGGCTTCTAACCTTGCAACAGGAGCAAAGGTCTGATCATAATCTATTCCTTCCTCTTGCCTGTAGCCTTGAGCAACAAGCCTAGCCTTGTTTCTCACAATAACTCCTTGGGCATCAAGCTTATTTCTGTATATCCATTTTGTTCCAATAACTGGGTAGTTTTGTGGTCTTGAAACCAAATCCCAAACTCTACATCTCTCAAACTGATTTAATTCCTCCTACATTGCAATGATCCAGTGGGGATCTTGCTCTACATCATGAATGGATTGAGGTTCAATCTGAGAGAGAAATCAGGCATGCATCACATCTTGATTGAGTTGATGCCTTATCTGTACACCTGTTGATATTTCTCCAATCACTTGAGATCTGGAGTGATTCCTAAGTGTGACAAGATCAGTGGGTGGAGTTGGTTGTGCAACAACATTTGAAACCAATTCCTCTTATGGAATTATGTTGGCTGTTGGAGGAGAGTCAATCCCTTTAATGCTTTCTTCTTCACTATCTTCATTGACTTGTGGAGAGGGATGAGTTGGAACCCCTTGGGTAATGTTTAGGTCATCCAACTTCTCACACATGTGAGGTACCTGCAAAGAGTTACTGGTAGAAACTTCTTTCTCCTTGCAATATATGTTAGTCTCATCAAAGCTTACATGAATTGATTCCTCAATTTTCAGTGATGATTTATTAAAGACCCTATAGGCTTTGCTTACTTGGGAATATCCTAGAAAAATTCCCACTTCAGCCTTAGCCTCAAACTTTCTAATGTATTTCTTGTTGTTATTATGTATATAACAGGTACAACAAAATACTTTAAAATAGTTGATTTTAGGTCTCTTCCCTTTAAATAATTCATAGGGAGTCATGTTCTTTAGTTTGTGAATTAAGCTTCTATTCAGGACATAGTTTGTAGTGTGTACAACCTCTGCCCAAAAGGTTAGTGGCATGTATGCATCAGCAAGCAATGTACCTGCAGCTTCAATGAGTGTCCTATTTTTCCCTTCTGCTACCCCATTTTGTTGAGAAGTTCTAGGAGCTGAGAAGCAATGTCTGATACCTTCCTTCTCACAGAACTTATGCATAAGAAGAGACTCAAACTCTGTGCCATGATAACTTCTGATCAATGCAACATGAGTAGAGAACTCAATCTGTAACCTATCTGGCAGGGCTGGAAGTCACTCGATGGTGTTAGTAGTGGACTCCGAGCAGATCCCGCTATCAGGCTCCCACCTAGCTGGCAGGGCTGGAAGTCACTTGGTGTCATCCTTGTGCCTCGAGCAGATCCTGCTGTCAGGATCTCACCTAGCTGGCAGGGCTGGAAGTCACTCGATGGTGTTAGTAGCGGACCCCGAGCAGATCCCGCTGTCTGGCTCCCACCTAGCTAGTAGGGCTGGAAGTCACTCGGTGTCATCCTTGGACCTAGAGCAGATCCCGCTGGCAGGCTCTCACCTAGCTGGAAGGGCTGGAAGTCACTCGATGGTGTTAGTAGTGGACCCCAAGCAGATCCCACTGTCAGGCTCCCACCTAGCTGGAAGGGCTGGAAGTCACTCGGTGTCATTCTTGAGCCTCGGGCAGATCCCGCTGTCAGGCTCTCGCCTAACTGACAGGGCTATACGTCACTCATCGAGGAAAGTCGTCGACTACTCGCCGGCTAATGGGGAGTCCTTGATGCGCAAAGCCGTATCAGAAGTCGGGGAACCGGGTGTCCAAAGGACGAGTAGTTGGAGTCGCGAAGCTAACCAAAAAAAGGGAAAAAGAGCCCAAGCTGCATGCGAGAGGGTCGGCTCGCAAGAATTATGATGGCTCGGGCGAGCGACGAATCGGCTCGCCTCTCCTGGGGAGCGAGTAGTCACCATAGCGAGTCCGGACTGCAATGGTAGGTCGCCGCCAGTGAGACAACCAACCGGGTCCCCGATGACTCCTAAGCCAGATCTGTAGGCATATGACCTCGTTGACATAACGCGAGACAAAAGACTGCGAGTGCGGAAAGGGGAGGTTTACATCACACAATAACAACAGACATACATGTAACACGATTGAAGAAACATTTTTTAAGAGCGGGAATAGACAAAAATCACAGAGTCATGACACTGTTCGCGCTTACGTCTCAAACAACCAAAAATACACAGATATGCTGGGCGGGATGTCCTAGAGGTGATGGTAGGACTTATCCCCGGGGTCCAACACAGGAAGGAACAACGCCGACACCACCTCGCTCGCCGAGAGTCCCGTGGACTCGCTCTTGAGGAGGTCCGCACGCCGCAGCATCTGCATTGTGTACTTCGCGGAGCTGGCGGCGTTCTTCTGCATCATCTCCTCCAACTCGTAGTCAGAGTGATGTTTAAGCATGCAGCTGCTATTGGCTGGCGGAGGGGCGGCAGTGGCAGCCTACAGCTCACGCACCCGCGCCTCCAGCGCCAACTTGTCCTGGCCGAGGGCGGCGATCTCGGAACCCATCCGGCTGGCCGTCGCCGCATTCTGCGAAAAGAAATAAGGTCAGAAGGTGGATTCGCGAAAGAAAATGACAACTGGAACTAAGCGCGTACCCCCACTCCCAAATACTACGCGAGGGTCTCCTCTTGCTGCGTCAGCCAGCTTCCTCTGGAGATCCGCCTCCTCCTAAGCAAGTTTGCGTGCCTCCTCCTTCTCGTCCGCCAACTTCTTGAGAGAAATGCATTCCGCTCCAGTTGGGTGCAGCGCCGCCCAACCATATGGGCCAGCTCCAGGCCGCGTAGTTGGGCCCGCGCGCTTTCGTGCACCAGCACACACGTCGCCTCCTTGTCGTAAATAACGGCGTCCTCTCGCGAGTAAAGGACAAACGAGAAGTTATAGGCCTCCCCGCCGATGGTGTCCTGCTCCAACCAACTCGGCAGCAGGGTCGAAACCACCGCGTGATTTGACGCTTTGTCCCATAATAGAAGCGGGACGCCGAGCTCGTCCAGGTATTTCTCGCCGTAGCCGAAATTGCGGTGCCCTCTCGGCACCGGCTTTGCGGCAGCATGCGCCCCGTCCGGCGGCCCAGAAGTGCCCGCCACCTCGTCTGGGGTTTTGCTGGTCGAAGCGGCCAACGGGGGGGGGGGGGGGGGGACCCTCGGCCGATTGATCCGCCGGGGCCTTGCATTTTCTTTGGCACACGGCGGGTTGCTGCCCCGCGGTCTTCGCCTTCTTGGGCGGGGGAGTAGTCTGTTCGTGGCCCGGCCTCTTCTAAGCAGGGACTGCCGGGATGTCGCGCTGAGCGGCATCAGCGACCTGAGCTCGGGCGAGGACCCCGGAGGCGACCCTGGCACTCTCGTAGGGGGCGGGGGGGGGGGGGGGGGGGGGGTGAAGGGGAACGTCCCGCTCGCCTGCCAATAAGAGAGGGTGAAACTAGAGTAGAAAACAACGAGGCAGAGTAATGGCGAGTGGCTAGCCTCCCCCAGGCAGGACAGAGACAAGGTCATCCAGGTTGCGGCGCAAGTACGCGACCTCGAAGTTCTTCTCGGCAAAGAACACCCACACGTCGGTTTCATGGCCCCCCAGGCTGGGCGGGCGGTAACTCGCCTCGCTGAGCTGCACCGGCGAGAAAGGGACGTTGTCAAAGTCCCCCTTGAAGAAACAAGAACTTCTTGAGCCAGTTGTGGCTCTTATTAACGGTCTCCCGCACCTTGAGGTGGGAGCTGGAGAAATAGGCGGTCCCGTCCCGGTTCGCGCGGAAGGAGAAAAAATTGCGGAAAACCGCGAGACTGAACTCGACCCGTTCCTCCCGCAAAAAGCAGGCGAACCCTACCATGACAGCCACGGAGTTCGGGGTCATCTGGCCTATGACAACCCCGAAGTACTTCAACACTTGACGAACCTCCGGCCACAGAGGAAGTCGAAGACCCACCTCAAAGTGAGCCAGCGGAATGGCGAGCTCATCCCTGGAGAGATAGTTGATCTTTTCCCCTTCCCCAGTCCGTCTCGCCGAGAATCCAGGCGGGACGTGATCGCTGAGAGTGTCTAAGTACTCGCGCTCAGAGATCATGGCGTGGGGGAAGTCATGCTCCAAGAATGTCCAGGAGCATTTACTTCGCCTGTCCGCGTCGCCCCTGCTGCCACCAAATCCACAGAACGATCGCCTAGCGAGCAAGAAAACCTCAGAAGGGGTATGCGAGCCGGTCTTCGCGAAGAGCAGGAGAGGAGAAAGTGCTTAAAAGCGATGGAAGGACAAGAACCGGCAAGGCCTATTTATAGAGAGAAAAAGAGCAGGAAAATTTTCCGCCGATAGGAAAAATGCGTATAGCAAAAATCAGGCCTGACGGTTCGACTTCTCGGCCCGTAACCGCACCGCCAAGACCGTTCAGAAGCAGGTCTCACCCGCCCACATCCGCATGGAAAGCGGGCGGGCGAGCCACGACGCGCACTCGCCTAGGATTCTGAGTGAGCTGGGGAGACTCTCAACCGGCGAGCCCCTTGGCCCGCTCCCGCTTAGATCAGGATGGCAGGTTGGGCGAGTCCATCCTATGGCCCGCACTCGCTGTAAGACCCCCCCCCCTTTTTTTCTTTTTCAACACCCGGGTCTTAGGCCCAAAACCGCCGTTTTGTGGTGACTCCTTCACGCCCTGAAGGGTCATCACCACAAAGCGCTGATTCTTCCGGCCAATTCGATCACAGAAAAGTAGCACAATAATGTAAATGCAACTAGCAGTCCACAGAAAATCACATCAGAGTAGAAAAATACGGGCTTATGCCCGATACATCATGTCCTCACTACAAATCACTCATGCGGAAGCAAATGCTGAAAATCTACTCAAGGTCGAGACTCACGGTCCCGGCTGTATGAACTCCGGAGCTATAATGCCCCATCTCCAAGCGCACCGATCTCTTGGGATGCTCCTCCATGCTGGGCTCTACGATCCCCTAAATGATGCGGTTCGAAAACCATTAGTCTAAAAGACTAAGCCCTATCATCCCCCTCCCCTTCCCCCATGGCTCCTAGGCACCGAGCGGAGAGGAAGAAAGGGGAGGACTTGAAGGTGGAGAATAATCAAAAACAGATGGCAGCGGAGCTATACTAGCAATTCTATAATATGTATGTACAATAAGCTGAAATATGAAAAGTAACCTTCACATATGTGAGAACACATAAGCCAAGGGGTCTTCTGCAAGGCTCCCATTGTATAAAAAGTCCATACCAATTTATATGTTGGGGTGTCGGTTATCAAACAGCAATATATATATATATATATATATATATATATATATATATATATATATATATATATATATATATATATATATATATATATATCAAAGTTGACCTTAATTTATAAACTTGCCCACACAAGCTTATAGACCAAGGGGTCGTTTAGCAGGGCCTAAAGTATAAGCGTCCCATTCCACTTATACATTAGGTGTCAGGGGTTAAATTAATCGATTATGCTATGTAATGCAAGTGGGTATGATGGAACATACAAGTGCAACACACACACCCGACTGTGTGCACACAGACCTTTAGTTCCCCCTTTCTGGAGCCGTAACCTCCCAGGATACCTCCGTAGTGGCAGACGGAAGCGGTGGGTTGGGCCTCTCCCACCTCTAAACCAGTAAAGCACTACCGGTCAGACCTATCGTACGCCTGAACGCTTGGTACACGAAGCGGACTCCTGCGTACTCTTGCCGGCTGGCGCACCGGACTTCGGTTGGCGAAGTGCTAGCCACACTTGCCGAGTCAGCGTATTGGCATCGGTGCATCGACCCTCCAATACCGAAGACCCACCACCTTAAATTTCTTTTCTTTTATGCACATGCAAATTTCAACGTATCCAGAAACCGAGCCGAAGCTCCCCGGACTAAAATGTCCGTCTTAAACAATCGAGTCGAAGCTCCCCTGACCCAAACGTCCGTCTCTTAACCATCCAAGCCGAAGCTTCCAACTATCTTCCTGTGCTATCTGTGTTCCTGAAGTGTGCAACCCTAATTACTAAGTTACTCTTTTCAGCTTGTTAATACAGTTAACGTTTACCCAGGACTGCCCCCGGTATTCCCTGTGAAGGGCTCTCAAGGGGCACTAGGAACTATGTTGGGATTACGCCCAACGTTCCCTTTCGCAAGGTACTTATTATTATTATTGGTTGATTACCTTACCCATTACCTTCTCATATTACGATAGGCTAATCCTAGTGTGATTTGACTCTACCTCACCTCGGGAAGGACGATCTTTCGTCGAACCCGAGCGCCTCTAAACTCTTGCCAAACAAATTCCTCAACACTCTTCCTATCCTTCTATGGTGAACTCATCCACCTTTATCCAAAATGACTAACTCCTACGCCATGTCCCATCGTATCTTATTGCAACTTACCCATCTTGCCAATTGCAGACCATCCTAGGCTATTTGTCGGTCCGGACAGGAGATAATCCAAATACTCATCCAAATGGCCTACCTTATTTACTGGAGACTTATCATGAGACAAATAGTCCAAATACAGGAAATTATAATTTTCCTAACTTATCTGGTATTTAATTATTTTCCTTAAAGCTTCCAAAGGCTACCAGTTTGTACATGAACTATCCCAAGTACACATGCAAGATGCCTAACAAAATTATGATAAATATTAAGTTACCTCAATATGGTAAATCCATAGTATCACAATTTTTCCATCATCAAAAGGGCACTAAAATTATTTTTGCAATATTTACTATCTTCCGTTGTTTATGAACCAAGTATAGGAAATATCCAACCAAAAATTATAAAATAATTATACTAGGCAGTTAAAACTTTCAAAGTAGCATTGGACAAGTTTCATAATTTTTCATTAAGAATTATTCTCTGAATAAATTAATTATCAAAATCTCAATATTATGGAGTTGTAAAGGAAGTACTGTAAATATCCCTCTAAAAATTATGAATAAATTCCTACAAGTATATTTTGTCCTGAAATCATCAGTACCTAAGTAGCATGATTTTTCAACAGATATATCATCTATAAATAATTTTATACCACCAAAGCTCCTTTTTGAAACTAGTGAAGGAAGTACTAAATATCATCAATTAAAAGTTGTAACAAAATTCAGGGGTATTCACTTAGACCTAGGTCATCTACTGACCAAGTTTCATCATTTCAAATGAAAAAAATAATCAAATTAATTAAAACACCATTTTGGGGCCTTTTGATATTTAATAAATAAAGTACTAGAAATATAATCCATAAAATTCTAATAAAATTACTAGTGGTTATGGATGGTGTAAAACATACTCTACCCAAGTTTCACAACCTTTAAATAAGGTTTAGTGGCTGAATTTACAAAATTGTTCTTATACCCTAAAATTAGGGTTAGGGTTTTGAGGTGTCTACCTTCCTCCAAGTCCTCTAAGATTCCTTCCAGAGAACTTAGGTTACACTACCTTCAATTCTACTAAGTTTTTAATGTCATACAAAGGCATTAGCCCCCATGTCCTTCACAACCCCCAAAAGTCCTTCCTTAGGGTTTGAGGTTGAACCCTATGGTAAATCAAGCCTAAATCACCCAATTTTCCTTAAGAGGGTGACCTTTACCATTCTAAGTCAGTGTCCAAAACCTCAGCCTCTGTTGAGGGGAGGTGGCCACACTAAGCCCATGGTGCACTTTTAATCAAAAACACCTCCTTAAGGCCAAACTAAGGTTTGGTGATTCCCTAACCAAAACCCATCCAAATGAGTTGGAATTTTGTCCAGAGCTAGGTATTGATTCCGGAGACCACTCACCAAAATTTGGGAGGTTTGGAGGTCATTAGACCACTTAATTAAAATACCCTAGCATTATTAAATAAAAGAAAAAACTTTAGGCAAAGTGTCTCCAAAAAATCCCAATATTGTACAAACCCTAGGTATAGTTAAGACTGATCCCCTGTCCATATTTCAGCCCAGTTGGACAAGGGATGAAGGGTGGCCATCCATTTGAATCTTAGGATAGCCCTTGGTATAGGTCCCACCAAAATGGGTGCCCTGGTCCAACCAGAGTGCCAAATTGGTCCAAATCAATTTTGATTACAGTAGACCCATAGGGCTACAACGTTCATATTGAAAGTTTTCCCACCTGGTGGCCCTAAGTATTTTTAAAAATTAATTCAAAACAGCCCAGAAAACAGGACAGAAAATTCAGAAATCAAAACTAAATAAAAGAAATGATGCAGCACGAATATTAAAGCAAATCCGACGCATCCTGGTCATCTTCCTCCTCCAACCAAGGGATGTGATCAGCCCGACCTGGAGCTTCTTCCAAGCCATTTACCCGGCCACCCGGCCACCTCGCTGACCGGCCAACACCGCCACCACCTTCATTGAGGTGGGGGCTATCACCGGGCGGCGGCACGGCCGCCGGAGTGGCGGTTTCTGCCGAACTCATGAGGTATAAAAAGCCATAAAAAACTGAAATTTTCCTCACCCGATCTGGCTCAATTGAGCCCGATTTATCTCCTAATTGATCTAGGATTCTAACCCACGAAGAGAGGAGTAGAGGAGGACCTTTAAGCGAGCTTGCGGACGAGTGTGGTGGTGGTGCGCCATGGCCGGTGGTGGAGCTTTTCGGTGCTCTGCAACTACACAGCCAACTTGCTCGGTTTCTTTAAGTAAGAGGTGGTAACGTCTCCTCTAACCTTGGTGAAGCTTTTAAAAGAGCCAAAAGGGGTATAGGGAGGGTCATAGCTTGAATCCCCATTTCCACCATTAATGGGAATTTTGGGAAACTAAAATCTCAATGAATTCAGCCCCTTGGTGACCTGAAGAATGCTGGAAACTCCTCCCCTACTCCTGAGGAGTTGAATCCTGCCATCTTGGGGGGATTTGTGGGGGTTTCATCTTCCATGCCATTATTAACCAATCTTTCTCTCTCCTCCTAATTGAAGGAATTGAATTCAGCCACCTTGGATGGCTGCCCATGGCTATTAAACTCCTCAAAACTGATGAGGGGGAATGTATTCAGCCTTTGGAATCAATTAGAGAGGTCCTTGGTCTCACTTGGCCACGAATGGCCTCTTTTCTAACTTTCTCTCTCCTCCATTAAAGGGAAAAATGGAGCTTTCTCTCTCCTACTCACCATGGACGAATTCTGATCTCTCCTCCAGCCTATTGGCAGCCCACTAACTCATATTAATAATAAAAATGAGGTTAGCCCAAGTGGGGGAAATGGGTTTGAACCTGGGTTAGCCCATTTAGGCTAATTTGACCTAACACTAGAATAGAGTTGACCTTGGTTAACATGACCATTTGAGTTGACCCTAATGGGTCCTTGGTGACCCATTGGCCTCCCCTAAGGTCTAGGAAGACTTGAGTAGGGTTGGTTGGGCATCTTAGGGGTCACTTGACCCTTAGTTAGGGCACTTTGACCCTTTTTGAAGCTAGGGTTGACTTGGGTCAACTTAGCTTCTTTGGTTGACCCCAATGGATCCTTGGTGACCCATTGACCTCCCCTAAGATCTAGGAAGGATTGGGTAGGGTTTTCTTGGCACTTTGGAGGTCACCTACCCTTAGGAAGGGTACTTTAACCAACTTAGGGGCTAGAGTTGACTTTGGTCAACATAGACTCTTGGGTTGACCCCAATGGGTCCTTGGTGACCCACTGACACCACTTTAGGTCTTGGAATACCTGGGCAAGGTTGGTTGGGCACATTAGAGGTCAACTGCCCTTTGTTAGGGCACCTTGCCCAATTTAGGCCTATGGTTGTCCTAGGTTAAATTGGCCACTTTGGGTTCACTCCAATGGGACCTTAAGGCTCTAGTGGACCCTCTAATAGGTTAGTGATGTTGTGGTGGGGTCATGGAGTCATGGTGAAGCCCTAAGGTCAAACCCTAGGTTTTTTGATGTGGTTGTGCCACAGGTAGACCAAGGTGATTCTCACCATGGCCTTCTATCACTTGAAAGATATTGTACCTAATCACCTAGAGGGGGGGGGGGGGTGAATAGGTGACTTAAATCTTTTTAACTTTTTAGGCAGAATTCAGATTCTATCACAGAATTATAACTACTTTTGCACAACAATCAATCAGCAATCACAGCAAAACACATGCACACAGTGAACACCCAGGTTTATAGTGGTTCCCCAAGGTTTGGGTACATCCACTTTCCCCCTTCGCCTATCTAGTAGTGTAATAGATTCGACCAAACTCCTCCACTATCTTAGATCCTCAGATCTTACACTCAGAACCCCAAAACAGGTTCCTACAGCTCAGGCCCAAAGCCCTACAACTCAGTCTTCTCCAAAGACCTACACTCAGCTTTTTCACAAAGCCTACACTCAGCCACAGCAGGCCTACACTCAGCCACAATAGGCCTACACTCAGAGAATTAGATCTCCTACACTCAGGCACACAGGCCCTACACTCAGCCTTTATAATTACAGGCTTACAAACTCAGATCCCTAAGGATCCTACAAGATAATATGAATACAAAATGTAAACCCTACAACTCAGAGAAAAGAGAGAAGAGTTGTGAGTTTCTTGATGAGTTCTTGGAAGAACTCAGCTGAGATCAACCTGACTTGGCTTTCTTCAAAGCTTCTTGAATGTAGAACTCAATAAGATTGATCTCCTCTGCAGTTGATCCTTGATCTCTGCTACTTAAGATTCAGAACAAAATCTGAACCCTTCTTCTCATCCTGGTTCCAACGGCTGTCTTCTTGGATGGAGCTCTCTCTCTCTAACTGCTGAGATCTACACTGGATTCTTTAATGAATAGCTAGATATTCTTTGTATTACTTGTGAATAATCATCTTTTTCTGTAGACAGTATAAGCCTATTTATAGGCCTTCTTTATAGTAACCGGCTGGTTCGGTTCATAACTGATTTCTGACAACTCTGACAGGTGCAGTAGACTGGCTGGAATGACAGCTGTCAAGTCATCCAGTCAGTTCTTTAAAATTCTGTATCTGTCTGAAGGTGTCGAGACTGTCTGTCTTTAAGTGTCGACACTTATAGACTAAGTGTCGACAAAGTTGACTAAGTGTTGACACTAGCCTACAAGGTGTCGACACAACTCCTTGTGTTGTAGAATTCACTTCTCGACACAGCTTCTTCTTCATGTGTCGACACTGATATTGAGTGTCGACACAACTCCTTGTTCTTCAGCACTTAGTTGAATTCTTGTAAGTGTCGACACAACTCCTTTGTGTCGACACATCTTCATGTGTTGAACTTGTTCAGTGTCGACACATCTTCTGTGTTGATACTTGCTGAGTGTTGACACAGCTCCTTGTGTCGACACATTCTTCTTCTGTTGAGACTCTGGCTGAGTGTCGACTCACTCTTTCTTGTGTCGACACTTTCTTCAAGTGTTGACTCTTTTGCTGAGTGTCGACACATGCTTTATTATGTCGACACTTATACTTAGAATCTACTGACTTTTGCTGAGTGTCGACACACCCTCCAAGTGTCGACACTTTCTGATGTAGACATAGTTTCACTGGGTGTCGACACAACTGCTAAGTGTCGACACAGCTTCACTGGACTTTTCTTCATTGAGTGTCGACACAGCTCCTTGTGTCGACACTTTCTGTCTGGTGTCGACTCTGCATCCCTGGTGTCGACATAAGTACTCCAAGTGTCGACACTGCTTGCCTGGGTGTCGACACAAGTCTTCTTAATTTTCGACACTTTGCTCCTGGGTGTCGACACATGGACTTAGAAACTTTTTCATCTTTCCTGCAAATACTTAACCTGCACAAGTAAACACAAAAATACATCAAATACATTTTGATGTATATCATTGAGTAGGGTGAGGCTTCTTCAAATCAGGTACATTAGAACCAATGTACCCAACAATCTCCCCCTATTTGGAGAAGTCATAACCCTTAGTCAATGATATACACCATACAGAATAAAATCATAGCATGATGTAAAGCAGGATTATATAACAGGGCAAACATAAACATGTATTAATCAAAACATGTAAACACAGATATCATCTCAGAACAATTATGAAATAGATTTATAACACATCTCATTGTTCTAACACTTTGTCATATTCATCATTCAAAAATTTACAGAGTGTTTTAAAATCAAAATATTACAACTGTAAACTTAAGATAAATCTATTCTAATTCTGATCAGCCTCCTTAATCACAATTCCTTTTCCTGACTGTACTTTGGCTTGTACAGGGGCTTCAGCAACTTCAGTATCAGCAGGCTTTTTCCCTTTCAGATCCTTCTTCTTTAGCTCTTCAGCTTTAATCTTTTGCCTCTCAAAGTAATGATATGGCTTGGGAAAGTACTTGCTAGGCTCCTGAGCAGTAGGAGGTAGCTTTCCCATCTTTGCCTTCCTTCTATATTGCACTATAGCTTCTTGCCTAGTCTCATGATTTCTCCATTCCAGTTCAGAAAACCATTTGTTTCTATCTTGAATATTATCTTTTGCAGCCTTCCATGCAGTTAAGATATTGTTTCTTGAAGTGGGGCTCCACTGCTCAAAGTCAGGTCTTTGTTCAGCTTGCTCTCTGAACCTCTTCTTAGACAATCTAGCTTCTTGTTCTTTCAGAAAAGCTTCTTGCATAGCCTCAGATACTGGCTGAACCACCTTATCTATGATGACATTGTACTTTCCCCCAGGTGGGCTATACATGGACTGTATATCAGCATGTATCATATCAAAATCTGGAGGAGGGTAGATTACTTGAGCCACTTCAGGTTGCTCCCCTCCTAGGTATGCAGGATGTATCCCAGATTCTGCTACATTGTCATCATCACATAAAGGAGGATAACCAAGAGTTGCTCTGATAGAATTAGAAATCCACTTGGCATGATCAGAGCTGGCTTTGACTAACACCCTCTCCCCCTTTATGACTTCTCTTTCCATGTGATCCCTTAGATCATCCTTTTGAAATCTTACTTGAGCATCCAAATAGTTTACTCCAACCTTAAAGAAAGGTTTCAACCTTTGGAGCTTTTCAGTTATCAACTTCTGAGAGTCTTGAATTGCAGAAGTAACATCAGTTAAACTCTTTTGCAGTGCTTTATCAAACTCTGCCTTAGCAGTAGCAGTAGAAGTAGTCAGTTCATCAGCTATGTTCTTCATCTCTGTGACAATTGCATTATGGGAAGCAGTTATGTTATCATTCATTCTGATCTGATTTTCCAGTACATAGCCTTGCTTTACTTCAATTTCATCTACTTGAGCTTTTATCTTCTCTTGATGAGTGGCTAGATAAACTACTGCATTCTCTCCCTTGTGGAAGCAGTCAGTCATCTCCTTCTTATTTAGATTCATCTCAAATCTAATAGACTTTATATCCTGAGCTAGGTCAAATTGTAGAGACTTATGACCCTCATCCACATATGTTTCTATGGCTTTCCTGTGCTCATCCAGCTTAATTTGCATAGCAACCATCAAAGCACTATAATCTACAGTTGGTGCTGGCTGTAGTGCAGGCTGTGGTGCTATAGTTTGCAGAGCTTTCTTATAAGTCTGGCTTCTTCTTTTAAATACTTGAAACTTCCTTTTCTTAGCTCTAGAAGCTTCCTCATCTTTAGATGCTGAGGTGCTTGCTATGTCTACCCTCTCCTTAGGTAGCTCCTCAACTTCTTTGGGCTTCTCAGGTTCTTGCCTTGCTGTTTCTTCTAGAATTTGCACTTGCTCCCCCTCAACTGGAGCATTCTCCCCCTCAGCAGCAGTACTTTCTTTCTCAAAGTCTGTTTGATCCAGATTAAGGAAAAGATCTTCCATTGTATATTCTTGTGGAGAATGGGCAGGAGATTCCCTTGGCTCATCAACAACTTGAGCTGCAACAGATGAGTCCTTCATGACAACATCTGGGAGTTGGTTATCAATCTGAGTTTGCTGATTAACATTATTTAAGGAATCAGACAAAACATTATGCTCTATAGGGAAATCTAAAGCATTAATCTCAGTGATTACCTCAAGGATGATGTTTATAGCTTGCTCACTTTCCAGTGGAGTTGGCTCTTCCACCACTAGAGGCTCCCCCTGGATTTGATTCTGGTGTATGGGGCTAGATGGTGGTAGCTCCCCCTGCCTCTCTGCAGCATCTTGTTGAGCTGGAGACTTCCCAACATTTCCTTCTACATCCTCTTCTGGAGTAAAGACAACTTGCTCTTCACTATCAGAGCTGCTAGATGTATCCTGAGCCACTGGGGCAGTTTTCTTCTTCTACTTTTGTGGTGTTTCTTTCTCAGGAGTAGGCATCTCCTTAGTTAAAACTCTGTCCCACTTAGAGAATATCCTCATGTCCATCTTCCTCATATGGATGATTTTAGTGCCAGCAGCTTGACTCATTACTTCTAGTATACTACCAGCCAAGTAAAGACTTAGAATTCTACCCAAATTGAGTTTCTTCAGACTTTCTTTAATCTTATCAAAGACAATAACAGACCAATCTGTTTTCAATGTGAAGATTATCCTTGTCATAAGATTGAACATATGGGCTGAGACCCTGTCATGCCCTCCAGGCTTACTCAAGATTACTTTTCCAACAATTTCTGATAGAAATTTTCCTTGGCTGTTCATGCCCTTCCTATTGAATACAGATCCAATTTTCAGCTTGGAATCTAGACCACACCAAGTTAAAGCTTCTCTGGTTTTAGAAGCAGTAACTTCATCCTCTTCTTTTGTCCTTGGTAGATTTAGGACTTTTCTCAAACTTTTAGGTGAGACCTTCACCTTTTCTCCATGAACCCTGGACTTCATCTTGAATCCAGTGTCATCTACGGTTGCTCCATTTAGAAATTCTAAAACTTCTTTCTTCCAGATCTTAGTCGGCTCTGAGACAAGAAATTCTAACCCTGAGTCTGCAACTAGGGTTACTACATCCTTGATTTCCTGTTCTGCTTCGTCAAACGCTTGTCGCACCAGTTCATAACCTTCGTTCACGTTCTCCTCGAGCTTTGGCGCCATTAGGGTTTGAAGAATTTGAATCAAGAGAAGAGAGGTGTCGACACACAAGTTTGGTCTCGAAACTTCAGTGAGCGTGTCGATAAACAATGGAGAAATCCTATTTATACCTTTCTAGGATTGAAGATGAAAGGGCGGGTTAACAAACTCAAATTGTGTCGACACTGTCGATAAGTGTCGACACAGACTTATAATGTCTCGACACACTATGTCGACACAAGTTTAGTCAATAGAATATATGTGTCGACACTTATTTATGTGTCGACACCACTTAGCTCGACACTTAGTCGAGATATTACTTCACTAATTCTGAGTAAAGCCTAAGTGTCGACACCACCTTGGATGTGTCGACACCACCTTGGATGTGTCGACACCTACTTATCATGTGTCGACACTAATTTTCTGAAATGTCGACACCAACTTCCTAGATGTGTCGACACCAATTTTCTGTCTCGACACAGACAACTCTGTGTGTCGACACTATTTTACTTAGTCATTTCTGTAAACTTATTCTAAGTTTATCATACCTAGTTCAATTTTAAACCTATTGAACTTTGTTTCTTCTAGGGGCTTAGTATACATATCAGCTAGTTGATTATCTGTTTTAACATATTCCAGTAAAATATCTTCTTTTTCTACATGTTCCCTAAGAAAATGATATTTTATTTCAATATGTTTAGTTCTACTATGGGAAACAGGATTGTTTGCAATTGATATAGCACTAGTATAATCACAAAATAGTGGAGTTCTACTTACCTGAATTCCATAGTCCTCAAGCTGATGTTGTATCCATAGAAGTTAAGCACAACAACTTCCTGCAGCCACATATTCTGATTCTGCTGTGGAGATAGCCACACTTGTTTGCTTCTTGCTACTCCATGAAATCAGTCTTCCACCTAGGAATTGACAGGTTCTAGTTGTACTTTTTCTGTCTTCTTTGCAGCCTGCAAAATCTGCATCTGAATAACCTGTTAGATCAAAGTCTCCATTCCTAGGGTACCAAAGGCCTAGATAAGGAGTGCCCTTTAGATATCTCAGTATCCTTTTGACTGCTGTCAAATGAGACTCTTTAGGACATGCTTGGTACCTAGCACAGACACATGTAGCATACATGATATCTGGTCTACTTGCAGTCAAATAGAGTAGAGAGCCAACTATCCCTCTATACAAAGTCTCATCTACTGGTTTCCCTGTATCATCTTTTCTAAGAGACATACTTGACCCCATAGGAGTCTTCATGATACTGGATGAATCCATACCATACTTCCTTATGAGTTCTAGGGTGAACTTAGACTGCCATATGGATAATCCATTCTCAGTCTGTCTAACTTGGAGACCCAAGAAGAACTTAAGTTCCCCCATACTACTCATCTCAAATTGTCATTGCATTAGTTTTGCAAACTTTTTGCAAAGACTACTTTCAGTAGACCCAAATATGATGTCATCTACATATATTTGGACTAGTATTATCTTGCCTCTGGATTCCCTAAGGAATAGAGTCTTGTCTATTTTCCCCCTTGTGAATTTATTCTCAATGAGGAAACTAGACAGGGTTTCATACCAAGCCCTAGGGGCTTGTTTTAACCCATATAATGCTTTCCTAAGTCTATAGACATAATTAGGTTGAGTTAAATCAACAAAACCTGATGGCTGTTCCACATAGACTTCCTCCTTTAGATTACTATTCAAAAAGGCTGACTTAACATCCATTTGGGAAACTTTAAATCCTTGAAAGGTTGCATAGGCCCGGAACATCCTTATGGCTTCCAGTCTGGCTACTGGAGTAAAGGTTTGATCAAAGTCAATACCTTCTTCCTGCCTATATCCTTTAGCAACCAATCTTGCTTTGTTCTTTATGATGACTCCATGTTCATCCATCTTGTTCCTAAAAATCCACTTGGTCCCAATTATGTTGTGGTCTTTTGGTTTAGGAACAAGCTCCCAGACTTTGCACCTCTTGAACTGATTCAGCTCTTCTTGCATTGCCTCAATCCAATGAGGGTCTAGGATGGCTTCTTCAAACTTCTTTGGCTCTACTTGGGATAGAAAACTGGAGTAGAGTGCTGCATTCAGTTCCTTCATCTTGCTGCACTCCTTGAATTTCTTCTTCATTAGGTACATGTAGTACTCCCCCTGGACAGCAGCCACTATCCTCTACTTGCTGTCTTGCAGTAGGTTCTTCTTCTATAGTGAGCTTGTCCATCTTCTTAGTTATACCTGTGGAGCTGCAAATACTACTAGACAACTCATTGTTAATAAGTCTAGTTTCATCACATACTACATGTACAGACTCTTCTACAAATTGAGAAGACAAGTTATAGACTCTATAAGCCTTACTATTGTTGCTGTACCCAACAAAGATCCCCTCTTGGGACTTGGCAGCAAACTTAGTCAAGAAAGACTTTCCATTGTTAAGTATAATGCACTTACAACCAAAGATCCTGAAATAGGATAAGTTTGGTTTTCTGCCTTTCACAATCTCATAGGGGGTCTTGTTGTGGCTTTTAGTAATGGTAGCCTTATTAATTACATGGCATGCAGTATTAACTACCTCAGCCCAGAAATATTCTGGTAGAGATATGCCACTTAATAGGGTCCTACCAGCCTCAATCAAGGTTCTATTTTTCCTCTCAGCAATGCCATTTTGCTGAGGTGTTCTTGGTGAAGAAAACTCTTGAAATATCCCTAATTCTTCACATAGTTTTGTCATGCTATCATACTGAAATTTAGTACCATGGTCACTTCTTATCTTGACCACTGTACTGTCTAGTTCATTCTGAATTTGTTTGACAAAGCTATAGAAGATACTAGGTGTTTCAGATTTCTATCTAAGGAAGAACATCCAGGAAAACCTTGAGTAATCATCTACAACCACAAAGGTATAGACCTTCCTACCTAGGCTGTGAACTGGCATAGGACCAAAGAGATCCATATGCAAGAGGTATAAGCACCTCACGGCATCTTTATTTTCAATGCTACTAAAGGTGGATCTAGTCTGCTTGCCCTTTTGACAAGCTGAGCATATTCCATCTTTAATACACTTAACTTGAGCACCTTTCCTCACTAACTCTTTGCTAAAGAGTTGGCTATTGTCTTGTAGTTGAGATGGGCTAGCCTCTTGTGCCATTTGACACAATAAGAGACTTTCTCATCAGCTACAAGACACACTGGAGAACCATTGTTCTCAACCATAATGTCTAGGCCGTAGACATTCCTTTTTCTATAACCAGTCAAAATGATCTCTTGATCATTTGACCTCCTGATATGACAACCATCTTTGACAAATGAGATGGCATATCCTACATCACACAATTAACTTATACTAATAAGGTTATGTTTCAAACCTTTGACATAAGCCACTTGAGTAATAGTTATATGGGAGCTAGAAATGTTACCAAAACCCTTGATAGTTCCTTTTTCAGAACCACCAAAGGTGACTTTTGTACCATCCTTTATAGGTGTGTAGTCCTTTAGCAATCCCCTAGTTCCAGTCATGTGCCTGGAACATCCACTGTCCAAGTACCATATTGGGGCATGGCCACTTGGACTCACCTGCAAAATATATTAGTGAACCTTAGAACCCAAAGAATTCTTGGGTCCTTGGTACTGGTTCGTTTGCTTCCTAACAAAGCAACCTGCAACTTTTCCAACAGGCAGTTTGCTACTCACTTTGGCACTTGCATTGTGCCAACAGTCCATGGCAAAGTGGCATACCTTGCCACAGCACCAACACTCAAACCTATTGTACCTTTGCTTAGGTACATTCTTAGCTGTTTTATCTACAGTTGTCTTGTTGAGTGCTGGGGCTTTGCCCTTGGACTTGGACTGAACAGTCCTAGCTAGTTTAGTAAACCCCAGTCCAGCTTTACCTTTTTGATGAACAAATTCATCAATTAAGGGTAGAATTGACTTTGGTTTAGAAAACCTAGCAACCAAATCTTTCTCCTTCTGAAGATTAATCTCCAGACTTCTGATTTGATCATTCTTATATGTTATAGTCCCCATCTGAATCACAGTTATGTGATTCAGTTTGGCTATCTCATTAAATTTTTGATCAAACAACTTCTCAAAATCAGTTGCAGCAACTTTGAGACTAGTAATTTCCTTTGCCTGACTCTTGGCTATGGACTTGCTCTTCTTAAAAGCTTGCAACAGAATTTTATATTCATCTATAAATTGATGAAGATCCTCTTCAGACTCAGATGCACTCTCATCACTTGATGATGATGAATCTGATTCTGAACTTGCACAAGAAATTGAACTTAAAGAACAATTTTGTACCTTACTAGGTCCAGGCTGCTCCTGGATTTTGTCACTTTCTGTCAATGCCATCAGTCCTTGGCACTGACTGTCCTCTTGTTCATATATAGAGTTCATTATCTGGATGAACTCCTCTTCTTCTTCCTCAGCAAACATTCCTATGTATGCTTCAGCATCTGACTCAGTTTCTGATGAAGATATGTCTGACAGGCTCTTATCCTTTTTGGCAACAAAAGATCTTTCCTTCTTGCCCTTGAATTGAGTCTTTTTCTTATCATTAGACTCCTTCCTTTTCTCTAGACAGTCTGCAATAACATGTCCTTCTCTATTACAGCAATAACAAACAATTTTTGATAGAGTTGCTTTGCTAGACTTGGTCTTTTTCCTGTCTTTCTTTGATGACTTTTTATTCTGATAATAGTCTTCTTTACCCTGTGAAGTAGATGGCTTTGTCCTCCACTGTTTCTTCTTTAAGAACTTCTGAAAATGTCTTGTAAAGGCAGCAAAGTCCTCATCACTTTCACTGCTTTCAGACTTTCTGCTTGCTGACTCATCTGACTCAGTTTCAGCTACCTTTGGAGGTGGTGAAGGAGACTTACTTCTGTATTTTCTGGTGGATTCTGTCTTGAATGCCACAGTCCTTTCTTTATGTTCACTCCTTGTAGTCTTCTCCTCTTCTTTCCTCACCATCAATTGCATTTCATAGGATAGCAATTTTCCAAACAAAGTTGGAGGAGGAATTTCTGCTAACTTTGTCATTTCCCTTATGGCACAGATCTTGGTGTCCCAATCTTTTGTAAGGGACCTTAAGAACTTATCATTAAGCTCATAATTACTGAACTCTCTGCCATAGGACATTAGCTCATTCACAATCCTATAGAACTTCTTATAGCATTCAGTTATGCTATCAGATCTACCTTGCCTGAAGCTTTCATATTCTTGGTTTAATAAGGACTTTCTGTCCTGCCTCACTTCTTCAGAACCCTCCATGTACACAATAAGAGTATCCCACATCTCCTTAAATGTCTTACATTGTATCAAATTCTGAAAGGTAGCATCATCTATAGCACTCACAATAATATTCTGAGCCCTCTTGTCCATTGTGACTAGAATTATCTCATACTTTGTCATTTCAGAGAAATCTTTAGGTGTTCTTTGATTAGCATCTAAGACTGAAACCTTCATAGGCACATATGACCCTTCTTTAACTGTGATATATATTCTAGGGTCTGAGGCTTCCATAAACAGTCTCACCCTTTCCTTCCAATGCCAAATATTTCTTTTCTGCAAATGGGTAGCTTCATGGATCTCCAATTCCTTATGAGTCTCAGTGGAACCCATGGTTCTTGATTTTCTTGATTCTGTAATGTACTTAGACTGAATCTGCCAACAGGATCTACTCAGACAGTTATGTCCCTTTTTGAGTAACCTCTCTCTGATACCACTTGAAAGATATTGTACCTAATCACCTAGAGGGGGGGGGGGGGTGAATAGGTGACTTAAATCTTTTTAACTTTTTAGGCAGAATTCAGATTCTATCACAGAATTATAACTACTTTTGCACAGCAATCAATCAGCAATCATAGCAAAACACATGCACACAGTGAACACCCAGGTTTATAGTGGTTCCCCAAGGTTTGGGTACATCCACTTTCCCCCTTCGCCTATCTAGTAGTGTACTAGATTCGGCCAAACTCCTCCACTATCTCAGATCCTCAGATCTTACACTCAGAACCCCAAAACAGGTTCCTACAGCTCAGGCCCAAAGCCCTACAACTCAGTCTTCTCCACAGACCTACACTCAGCTTTTTCACAAAGCCTACACTCAGCCACAGCAGGCCTACACTCAGCCACAACAGGCCTACACTCAGAGAATTAGATCTCCTACACTCAGGCACACATGCCCTACACTCAGCCTTTATAATTACAGGCTTACAAACTCAGATCCCTAAGGATCCTACATGATAATATGAATACAAAATGTAAACCCTACAACTCAGAGAAAAGAGAGAAGAGTTGTGAGTTTCTTGATGAGTTCTTGGAAGAACTCAGCTGAGATCAACCTGACTTGGCTTTCTTCAAAGCTTCTTGAATGTAGAACTCAATAAGATTGATCTCCTCTGCAGTTGATCCTTGATCTCTGCTACTTAAGATTCAGAACAAAATCTGAACCCTTCTTCTCAGCCTGGTTCCAACGGCTGTCTTCTTGGATGAAGCTCTCTCTCTCCAACTACTTAGATCTACACTGGATTCTTCAATGAATAGCTAGATCTTCTTTGTATTACTTGTGAATAATCATCTTTTTCTGTAGACAGTATAAGCCTATTTATAGGCCTTCTTCATGGTAACCGGCTGGTCCGGTTCATAACTGATTTCTGACAACTCTGACAGGTGCAGTAGACCGGCTGGAATGGCAGCTGTCAAGTCATCCAGTCAGTTCTTGAAAATTCTGTAAC
The DNA here is from genome assembly GCA_039583875.1 of Platanthera guangdongensis. Classification (NCBI taxonomy): domain Eukaryota; kingdom Viridiplantae; phylum Streptophyta; class Magnoliopsida; order Asparagales; family Orchidaceae; genus Platanthera; species Platanthera guangdongensis. The sequence goes on from CM077150.1 coordinate 101,895,261, forward strand.
TGTCTGAAGGTGTCGAGACTATCTGTCTTTAAGTGTCGACACTTATAGACTAAGTGTCGACACAAGTTGACTAAGTGTCGACACTAGCCTACAAGGTGTCGACACAACTCCTTGTGTTGTAGAATTCACTTCTCGACACAGCTTCTTCTTCATGTGTCGACACTGATATTGAGTGTCGACACAACTCCTTGTTCTTCAGCACTTAGTTGAATTCTTGTAAGTGTCGACACAACTCCTTTGTGTCGACACATCTTCATGTGTTGAACTTGTTCAGTGTTGACACATCTTCTTGGTGTCGACACATCTTCTGTGTTGATACTTGCTGAGTGTCGACATAGCTCCTTGTGTCGACACATTCTTCTTCTGTTAAGACTCTGGCTGAGTGTCGACTCATTCTTTCTTGTGTCGACACTTTCTTCAAGTGTTGACTCTTTTGCTGAGTGTCGACACATGCATTATTATGTCGACACTTATACTTAGAATCTGCTGACTTTTGCTGAGTGTCGACACAGCCTCCAAGTGTCGACACTTTCTGATGTAGACACAGTTTCACTGGGTGTCGACACAACTGCTAAGTGTCGACACAGCTTCACTGGACTTTTCTTCATTGAGTGTCGACACAGCTCCTTTTGTCGACACTTTCTGTCTGGTGTCGACTCTGCATCCTTGGTGTCGACACAAGTACTCCAAGTGTCGACACTTGCTTTCCTGGGTGTCGACACAAGTCTTCTTAAGTGTCGACACTTTGCTCCTAGGTGTCGACACATGGACTTAGAAACTTTTTCATCTTTCATGCAAATACTTAACCTGCACAAGTAAACTCAAAAATACATCAAATACATTTTGATGTATATCATTGAGTAGGGTGAGGCTTCTTCAAATTAGGTACATTAGAACCAATGTACCCAACATCACTTGGCCATTTTTAGCTTCCTTGGGTTTTGTCGTGACCTAGTCATGACCAAAACCACTCTTAGGGGTCTAGTTGGAACTAGGATGTTACAAATCCCAATAAACAAAACAAAGATTTCGTCCCCGAAATGAAGGTTAAGCCTACGAGAATTTCTATCGAAGAAAAGGAAGCTTGTAACATCGCATAAGAAGTGAAAGATTACATCTCGACGCCATGTTTGTTAAGTGGGGTTTAAAGGGAAACCTAAATCTATGACCAATTCGCCCAATTGGCAAAGCCAAGATCCCAATAAATAAAAGATTAGCCTCTACTCTTCCTAGAGCAACCCTACTAGTTTAAAACAGGAAAGTAAATTGAACATCTTGAGAGGTTGTGAGGTACACCTGACTGAACAGCTCTGGATAATTTTTTCGCATCAGGTCCTGCGGTTCCCTGGTATGCTTCTCCTGGCCGTGGTTTCTCCACAGAACTTTGACGAACGGAACCTTCTTGCGACGCAAGATACGTACTCCTCTGTCATCGATCTGAACTGGCTACAAGTGAACTGACCGGTCTGAAGCTACCAGCCTATCTATGGTCGAAATTCACTGCTCTGAGTGTAATAGAGCCCTCCTAAGTGAAGAAATATGGAACACGTCGTGTAAACCTGTCAGTTCCGGTGGCAACTCCAGCCTGTAAGCTAGGGGTCCGATCTGCTCCAGGATCCTGTAAGGGCCCATATACTTAGGGCTGAGCTTCTTCTTCCGACCACGCACCCATGAAACACTGTGCATGGGTCGGATCTTCAGAAACACTCAGTCCCGCACCTGAAACTATACCTGACGGTGTCAGGCGTCGCAGTACTTAGCCTGTCGGCTGTGTGCTTCCAGCATCCTGTCCCGTATCAGTCTCACCTGAGCCTCGGTGTCTTCGACAAAATCCGATCCCAATGCCTTCGTATTCTCATCCTGAATCCATGAAAGTGGAGTCCTACATCTCCTTCCGTACAAGGGTGGAGAGTTGTGTTGAATGTCGACCGAGAGCCCAGGTAAGCCTGGACTGATCTTCTCTCCTTGGATGTACACTATCCATCCTGATTCAACACGATCATCTTGAGCGCACCATGATAATGAACAACTACTCACAAAACTTATGAAACACATACGAGAGTTTTCTTTCGGGTCAGGGTGACCCTAGATATCTCGGCCAGTCTATTGTTGATGTTCTAATTATAATTATGCCGGAGTGCGGATGAGGAATCATGTGTATGAAAATCCCTAAATATACACTCGAACTTCCACTCTAACTCGGGTGGTGGATGTAATAGTTCCCTAAAAACTCTTGTACTAAGCCTTCATTATCTGACGGACCTCACCGTACATCACAAAATCCATGACGCCTTCTTCACCCCAGGGAGATACACGTTCCGAGATACACCAAACTTCCGATGATTAAATTTCTCGTTTTTATGGGTAGACAACGACTTTATAAAATCTCCCCTTCGCAATCAGATTCTTATCCCTACGAATACACCCGAGTAGCATCGAATACGGTTTACGTCCATTTCACTATATTTACGACGCAAACTTTCCTAGATAAGATCTAAGGAAAACCCAAGTCAGTAACTAATTTGCCCAATAAACAAAAGACACGCACCGAAAAGATGAGCCCCCAATAAACAAAAGATAAGCCTCTACCTGCCTTGGGCTGAGTATCTTTGATATTACCAAGTTATATCCATCCTAGCTGGGTGCACAATCCCTAGGGCATCAATCTTTGACTTGGAGTTCCAACCTGAATCTGTTGATATACTCCATACTTTAAACCCTCCGAGTCATATTTACGACAACCTTATCCGGGTCAAAATGTTCCCAATCCCAACTGGGTCTCTTCCGAACTTGAATTCCTATCCGACCTTCGGTGTTTGTCGTGGTGGTGGTCTCCAGGTAATCTTGTTACTGGTACGAGGGTTGAGACTATGTGTCTTCTACCATTCTTATAATGGATTATTGGTCTCAATTTTCCTTAAAGCAGTCATTCTGGTTTGAGTAATCCTTGATAGGGACCGTAGGGTTACCTGAGTTTATGGCTTAGGTATTCATTCTCGTGTTATACTCCTCTTTTATTCTCTTTAGGTATCTCCTTAGCTTAACCAAGTTCATACCCAAAGTCTATTTCAGACTAGGGCATACTATACGTTATCGTGGTTAGTCTTGTCTCCTAGTGGGTTGAGTATAACTCGTTGACTAGAGAATTATAAGATGGGATTTTCGCAGCCGGAGGTGCTCCCTGCTGGGGGCAGGGTTTGCCACAGGCTAAAAACAAAAATTCCAATTGCTAGCTGATGAACAAGTGGAAATAATGAAAAGGTGGACTTTACATGTGATTCCACTTATGGGCACACCACTGCTTCCGCTGATTAGTTTGTCCCCAAACTAAACTCGCGCGGGGGTGACCCAGGGGTTGTGGACTGTTACTTTTCAATCGAGGTTTGCTCTGATACCACTTGTAAGACCCCCCCCCCCCCCCCCGTTTTTTTTCTTTTTCAACACCGGGGTCTTAGGTCCAGAACCGTCGTTTTGCGGTGGCTCCTTCATGCCCTGAAGGGTCATCACCATAAAGCGCCGATTCTACCGGCCAATTCGATCACAGAAAAGTAACACAATAATGTAAATGCAACTAGCAGTCCACAGACAATCACATCTGAGTTGAAAAATACGGGCTTCTGCCCGGTACATCATGTCCTCACTACAAATCACTCATGCGGAAGCAAATGCTAAAAATCTACTCAAGGTCGAGACTCACGGTCCCGACTATATGAACTCCGGAGCTAGACTGCCCCATCTCCAAGCGCACCGGTCTCTGGGGCTGCTCCTCCATACCGGGCTCCACGATCCCCTAAATGATGCGGTTCGAAAACCGTTAGTCTAAAAGACTAAGCCATATCATCCCCCTCCCCTTCCCCCATGGCTCCTAGGCATCGAACGGAGAGGAAGATAGGGGAGGACTTGAAGGTGGAGAATAATCAAAAACAGATTGCAGCGGACCTATACTAGCAATTCTATAATAGGTATGGACAATAAGCTGAAATATGAAAAGTAACCTTCACTAATGTGAGAACACATAAGCCAAGGGGTCTTCTGCAAGGCTCCCATCGTATAAAAAGTCTCATACCAATTTATGCGTTGGAGTGTCGGTTGTCAAACAACAATATATATATATATATATATATATATATATATATATATATATATATATATATATATATATATATATATATATCAAAATTGACCTTAATTTATAAACTTGCCCACACAAGCTTATAGACCAAGGGGTCGTTTAGCAGGGCCTAAAGTATAAGCGTCCCTTTCCACTTATACATTAGGTGTCAGGGGTTAAATGAATCGATTATGCTATGACATGCAAGTGGGTATGATGGAACATGCAAGTGCAACACACACACACGACTCTGTGCACACAAACCTTTAGTTCCCCCTTTCTGGAGCCGTAACCTCCCAGGATACCTCCGTAGTGGTAGATGGAAGTGGTGGGTTGGGCCTCGCCCACCTCTAAAACAGTAAAGCACTACCGGTCAGACCTATCGTACGCCTCAATGCTTGGTGCACGAAGCGGACTCCTGCGTACTCTTGCCGGCTGGCGCACCGAACTTCGGTTGGCGAAGTGCTAGCCACACTTGCCGAGTCAGCGTATTGGCGTCGGTGCATCGACCCTCCAATACAGAAGACCCACCACCTTAAATTTCTTTTCTTTTATGCACATGCAAATTTCAACGTATTCAGAAACTGAGCCGAAGCTCCCCGGACTAAAATGTCCGTCTCAAACAATCGAGTCGAAGCTCCCAGGACCCAAACATCCGTCTCTTAACCATCCAAGCCAAAGCTTCCAACTATCTTCCTGTGCTATCTATGTTCGTGAAGTGTGCAACCCTAATTACTAGGTTACTCTTTTCAGCTTGTTAATACAGTTTACGTTAACCCAGGACTGCCCCCGGTATTCCCTGTGAAGGGCTCTCAAGGGGCACTAGGAACTATGTTGGGATTACGCCCAGTGTTCCCTTTCGCAAGGTACTTATTATTATTGGTTGATTCCCTTACCCATTACCTTCTCATATTACGATAGGCTAATCCTAGGGTGATTTGACTCTACCTCACCTCGGGAAGGACGATCTTTCGTCGAACCCGAGCGCCTCTAAACTCTTGCCAAACCAATTCCTCAACACTCTTCCTATCCTTCTATGGTGAACTCATCCACCTTTATCCAAAATGACTAACTCCTACGCCATGTCCCATCGTATCTTATTGCAACTTACCCATATTCCTAGGCTATTTGTCGGTCCGGACAGGAGATAATCCAAATACTCATCCAAATGGCCTACCTTATTTACTGGAGACTTATCATTACACAAATAGACTAAATTCAGGAAATTATAATTTTCCTAACTTATCTGGTATTTAATTATTTTCCTTAAAGCTTTCAAAGGCTACCAGTTTGTACATGAACTACCCTAAGTACACATTCAAGATGCCTAACAAAATTACGATAAATATTAGGTTACCTCAATATGGTAAATCCATAGTATCACAAATTTTCCATCATCAAAAGGGCTCTAAAATTATTTTTGCAATATTTACTATCTTCCGTTGTTTATGAACCAAGTATAGGAAATATCGATCCAAAAAATTATAAAATAATTATACTAGGCAGCTAAAACTTTAAAAGTAGCATTGGCCAGGTTTCATAATTTTTCAGCAAGAATTATTCTCTGAATAAATTAATTATCAAAATTTCAATATTATGGAGTTGTAAAGGAAGTATTGTAAATAGCCCTCTACAAATTATGAATAAATTTCTACAAGTATATTTTGGCCTGAAATCATCAGTACCTAAGTATCATGATTTTTCAACAGATATATCATCTATAAATAATTTTATACCACCAAAGCCCCTTTTTGAAACTAGTGAAGGAAGTACTAAATATCATCAATTAAAAGTTGTAACAAAATTCAGGGGTATTCACTTAGACCTAGGTCATCTACTGACTAAGTTTCATCAGTTCAAATGAAAAAAATAATCAAATTAATTAAAACACCATTTTGGCGCTTTTTGATATTTAACAAATAAAGTACTAGAAATATAATCCATAAAATTCTAATAAAATTACTAGGGGTTATAGATGGTCTAAAACTTACTCTACCCAAGTTTCATAACCTTTAAATAAGGTTTAGTGGCTGAATTTACAAAATTGTGCTTCTACCGTAAAATTAGGGTTAGGGTTTTGAGGTGTCTACCTTCCTCCAAGTCCTCTAAGATTCCTTCCAGAGAACTTATGTTACACTATCTTAAATTCTACTAAGTTTTCAAGGTCATACAAAGGCATTAGCCCCCATGTCCTTCACAACCCCCAAAAGTCCTTCCTTAGGGTTTGAGGTTGAAACCTAGGGTAAATCAAGCCTAAATCACCCCATTTTCCTTAAGAGGGTGACCATTACCATTCTAAGTCAGTGTCCAAAACCTCAGCCTCTGTTGAGGGGAGGTGGCCACACTAAGCCCATGGTGCACTTTTAATCAAAAACACCTCCTTATGGCCAAACTAGGGTTTTGTGATTCCCTAACCAAAACCCATCCAAATGAGTTGGAATTTTCTCCAGAGCTAGGTATTAATTCCAGGGACCACTCACCAAAATTTGGGAGGGTTTGGAGGTCATTAGACCACTTAATTAAAATATCCTAACATTATTAAATAAAAGTAAAAAGTTTAGGCAAAGTGTCTCCAAAAAATCCTAATTTTGGACAAACCCTAGGTATAGTTAAGACTGATCCCCTGTCCAAATTTCAGCCCAGTTGGACAAGGGATGAAGGGTGGGCATCCATTTGAAACTCAGGACAGCCCTAGGTACAGGTCCCACCAAAATGGTTGCCCTGGTCTAACCAGAGGGCCAAATTGGTCCAAATCAATTTTGGATTATAGTAGACCCATAGGGTAACAACTTTCATATTGAAAGGTTTCCCACCAGGTGGACCTAAGTATTTTAAAAAATTAATTCAAAACAGTCGAGAAAACATGACAGAAAATTCAGAAATCAAAACTAAATAAAAGAAATGATGCAGCATGAATCTTAAAGCAAATCCGACGCATCCTGGTCATCTTCCTCCTCCAGCCAAGGGCTGTGATCAGCCCGACCTAGAGCTTCTTCCAAGCCATTTTCCCGGCCACCCGGCCACCTCCCTGGCTAGCCACCACCGCCACCACCGCCACCACCGCCACCACCGCCACCACCTTTGTTGAGGTGGGGGCTATCGCTGGGCGGCGCCATGGCCGCCGGAGGGGCGGTTTCCGGCAAACTCACGAGGTATAAAAAGTCATGAAAAACTGAAATTTTCCTCACCCAATCCGGCTCAATTGAGCCCGATCTATCTCCTAATTGATCTAGGATTCTAGCCCACGAAGAGAGGAGTAGAGGAGGACCTTTAAGCGAGCTTGCGGACGAGTGTGGTGGTGGTGCGCCATGGTAGGTGGTGGAGCTTTTCGGTGCTCTGCAACTACATAGCCAACTTGCTCAGTTTCTTCAGGTAAGGGGTGGAAACGTCTCCTCTAACCTTGGTGAAGCTTTTAAAAGAGCCAAAACGGGGATAGGGAGGGTCATAGCTTGAATCCCCATTTCCACCATTAATGGGGAATTTTGGGAAACTGAAATCATAATGAATTCAGCCCCTTGGTGACCTGAAGAATGTTGGAAACTCCTCCCCTACTCCTGAGGAGTTGAATCCAGCCATCAATGGGGGGATTTGTGGGGGTTTCATCTTCCATGCCATTATTGACCACTCTTTCTCTCTCCTCCTTATTGAAGGAATTGAATTCAGCCACCTTGGGTGGCTGGCCTTGGCAATTAAACTCCTCAAAACTGATGAGGGGGAATGTATTCAGCCTTTGGAATCAATTGGAGAGGTCCTTGGTCTCCCTTGGCCATGAATGGCCTCTTTTCTCACTTTCTCTCTCGTCCATTAAAGGGAAAAATGGAGCTTTCTCTCTCCTATTATAACGGTCCAGGCCCATCAACATGGGACCCAGCTGGAACCGCCGGCCAACCAGAGTCCAGACCCGAGCCCACTACTGGTAGTCAACCTATCACATTCAAGCCTGCAGGCTATGCACCCCAACCCCTGTCCGGCCTGTTTATCAGCACGGTAGGTTGTTGCCACTGGGGATCGAACCCAGGACCTTGATAAGAGAGCTTTTGAAAGTGCAGGTTAGATCTGATATACTCTAGAGGGGGGGGTGAATAGAGTATGGTGCTTACTAAAAACTTTTTACAACTGTTGTTGTATAACTAAGTGAACAGGGAAGCAAATAAAATAAAGCAAACACAGCAACTAACTAAACAAAGAGAAATCACAGACCACAGCCAGAAAACAAAATAAAATAGCAACCAGAAGACACAAGGAGCTATAGTGGTTCCCCAACCAATCTGAGTACATCCACTCTTCTACCACCCTAGGTAGGAATCCACTGCAGGATGAGTTGATCAGGTGTCCTGGGCACCAATGGGTTTTGATCAGGTCCCCAAAAACCAAACCTCAAGTCTTTTGGAAGGAGACTTGTGAACCAGGAATCACTTTTGAAGGGAGATTACAACCCTTTATAGAGGTGGTGGTGAGAGAGTGATGGTATCTTCTCTGTCAACAATCAGAGAGAAGATTCGAGTGGAATGATGTTTGCAGCTTGCTCCCCCTGAGATCTTGAATGTATCAGGAAGACTGGAGCACTGCTTTAGGGTGATAGGTCTTCAAAGAACTAGAATGCCTGGACTAGAATATGTTTCAGGAACTCCTTTGACAGATTGATTTATTGTTGTCCTTTGAAGTTATCCTGTGAATAGAGAGAAGAAGACTCTTGATTGAATTTGGTTGTTCTTCTTCTTCTTGAAAATATTCTCTGGTCAGGGTGATTGCAGTCAAGAACTTGTGATTTTTGAATAATTGTTCTTCTCTGCAACTTCAGAGTATCTATCAAATTGATTGCTGTGTTGTAATTCTTGAACTCTATCACTGCTTGATTCTGTTCTCTTACAGTGTCTCTATTTTTTGTTGTGTGTCTCTTGTGTCTATGACTGACTGAGGAATATTCAAACTTTTGAATGTCGAGCAGTAATTACAGTCGGCCTTAGAAAGAATCAGCAATCAATGACTTTCCTAACTGTCCCATGGAAAAACGGCATGTAATCGTCCATAGTCAATGCACGTTCTAACGGTAACATTCCGAGAAGATCTGATATTAAATGTTCAGGAATCAGTGCCAAGAAACGGGATGGAAACCTTGAAGAAAACCTAATCTGGATTCGTCGAACGAAGAACACATTTCGTCGATCTGAACTTGTGATCGTCGAGCTGAGCTTGAGAGAGTTCATCGAACAGACAATCTTCATTCACCTGATAGACAATCTTCATTCATCGAGCTGAGAAAAGTTCTGGACTTAGACAAAATACCTGCATCTGCTGAAATGCTGTGTCGACAAAAGTTGGTGTCGACAGATTGATCTTGGTTTCGACACAAGTCCTCTATTGTCGACATAATCTGGTGTTGACTGAAATGCTGGTGTCGACACAAATCGTCTGGTGTAGACACAAACCCTAAGTGTCGACACAGATTCTCTGAGTCCAGAAATCGTCGAGTAAAGAATAGCATTCGTCGACCTGAGAAGCTGTGAACTTGAGGTCCAAGTTCGTTGAGCTCAGAATATAATTCGTCGACCGAAGCATGAAGCTGGACTTAGAAAAAATTGAAATTCTCCTGACTTTGGCTTGATGTAGAAACTGAGTTTTCGTCGAACAGAGAACATAGATCGTCGAGCTCAGCACTAAGAATTATCTCACCATCGTCGAGCGCAGAACTCCTTTCATCGAGCTGAGTTCGATGAACGTCGAACTCACTTTACTTAGTCTTGAAAACTTGTGAGCCTTGAGTATCTGATGGTCTTGTTGAAAGCTGGTCCATCTAGAGTTGAGCCTAAGGACTTAACCTAGACTCTAGGACACAAATTGACCCTGACTATACATGATGGGTCACATCCTATGTCAGTGAACCTAGCCCAAATTACCTAGGGATCCAACAAACTCCCCCTATTTGGGTGAGGTCACTAACAGAGACTCAAAATAGAAAAACAAAGCAAGAAAAGGGATATATCTGGCAGGGAATTATAACACATGCAACAGACATATATACACATAACTTTGTTTAACAGAAAGCACAGTTAAAAAAACAAATAACAGACAGAAATTGAAACAACAACAAAATTACTTCCTTGGCTTCTTCTGCTGAGGTTTATCTTCTGTTTTCTTTTCTCCTGGCTTCTTGAAAATGATTTCTCTGTTAGGATCTTGAGCTTGAGCCACTGTCATGGTCATATCAGCTGCCCCAATAATTTTCAATGATGTAGCCCTGGGGACAACTGCTTCTGGATGTAGTTTCATATAATCATCAACATTGAAAAGTTTGTTGCCTTTGTCAAACCTTTTCAGCTCTTCCTTTCTATACTTTTACATTGTTGAAAGACCAGAGATATCTTTTTCTTCTGCTTTGGCTTTATTTATCAATGATAGACCAATCAGCTCTTGGTACCTAGCCATTCTTGCAGTATTAGCAGTCTCTGGATCTTCAAAAGGAATTGGAGGAGAGAGAGGTCTTTTTGGGCTTTCAGCTTTATGTACTTCAGAACTTTGTTGCTGCTACTGCTGCTTATGCTGTTGACTTCCTGAGGAGGATGGCCTCAGCTGGCTGCTTACAGAAGATCTCCCTGACTGTCTCTGATAAGTTTGCATTGGGGCAGATCTCTGGGAGCTAGAGCCTGACACCAGCTGCTGGAGGAGGAGGAGGAGGATCCTTCCTGTATTTGTGCACTGGAGGAGGGGAGTATCTCCTGCTTCTCTTTCTATCTTTCTGCTGGTTTTTGGATAGCCACATCCATGCTGGCATTCCCTTATATGGAGCAACATTGTGTAGAATATAATAGGGAGTGTCTGCATTGGGATTTGGCTTGGGAGATGGAGGAGGAGCAGCCTTTCTCTTCTTTGCCAATAATCTCTTTTTCTTACTAGCTGCATCTTCATCAGAATCATCATCATCATCTTCTTCTGACTCAGAACCTTGTGGGATGTCATAAAGAGCATCCAAAGCTTTTAAAGCTTTATCAGAAATAACAGCCTTTGCTGGAGGAGAGGCAGAAGGTTCAGGAATAAGGGTTTCAGCAACAAGAGAATAATTATCTGTACAAGGTTAAGAAACAAAAGAGACAGAGCTATCAGCTACTGCCTTATTCTATTCTTCAATGTCAGCTTGAATAAGCTCATCTAGAGTAGGCATTGGAGAGTCATCCATAATAAAATCTGGTGCTGAAACTGGCACTGATGTATCTTCTGGAATGACTTTTGAGCTAGAGGCATAGAGAACAAAATTGTCACAGAGTTGCTTGGCAACTGCTGGACTAGCTGGAGAGGTATAAGGTACCATAGCCAAATATGGCTTAGTAAAATCAGCTGGAAGAGATTGTTTATATACAGTATCAAAATTACTCAGCAAAACTGATAAATTCACTGTGGGATTTAAATAGAAATCACCAACAGGAGTTATTTGAGCAACTGACTCATCCAAATCAATGTGAGTATCCATGAATTGAATTAACTCAAACATCTCAGCATCAAATTCTGTCAAGATTGTTGTATCCTCATCTGAATCTGTATTAGATGGAGAGGGAACTGCTGCTGTGACTGCTGCTACTACTACAACCGCATCTGCTGCAGTTTCATCACTGAGCATCTCCCCATGCATGGGTTCAGGAATACTGTTGGATCCCTAGTTGATTTGGGCTAGGTTCACTGACTTGGGATGTGACCCATCTTGTATAGCCAGGGTCAATTTGTGTCCTAGAGTCTAGGTTAAGTCCTTAGGCTCAACTCCTCAGATGGATCAGCTTTCAACAAGACCCTCAGAGACTTCAGACTCACAAGTTTTTCAAGACTAAGTAAAGTGAGTTCGACTTTCGTCAAACTCAGCTCGACGAAAGGAATTCTGCGTTCGACGATCGTGAGACAATTCTTATTGCTGAGTTCGACGATCTATGTTGTCTACTCGACGAAAATTCAGTTTCTACTTCAAGCCAAAGTCAGGAGAACTTCAAAAGTTTTCTAAGTCCAGCTTCATGCTTCGGTCGACGAATTATATTCTGAGCTCGACGAACTTAGACCTCAAGCTCTCAGCTTCTCAGGTCGACGAAGTCAGCTTTTCAGGTCGACAAATTCTATTCTCTACTCAATGATTTTTGGACTCAGAGAATTAGTGTCGACACTTAGGGTTTGTGTCGACACCAAACAGTTTGTGTCGACATCAGGATTTCAGTCGACACTTATTTGTGTCGACACCAGGATTTCAGTCGACACTAGCTTCTATCGACACTAGCTTCTATCGACACCGGAGGATTTGTGTCGATACCAAGATCAATCTGTCGACACTAGCTTATGTCGACACAACATTTCAGCAGATGCGGGATATTTTGTCCAAGTCCAAAACTTTTCTCAGGTCGACGAATTTGGTTCTCATTGTAACAACCCCATCCGTTCATATGGTATATTCTAGAAGGTCCGGCCGGGGCCCCACAGTATATATCATAAAACAGGCGGTGAAGGTACAGGATGATACCAGAGTAGCGCATCGCACCTATCACAAATCATTCTAGCGGAAGCCTAGACTACAACTGGAACTCCTCATGAATGTCCAAACATAAAACTCCACATTTTATACAATATAGGAATGTCTTACAACAAGTACAAAGAGTTGGCCTTATGGCATTTACATGGCTTTCAAACAGTGGCCTAAAACAATTGGCGCGCAGGCCGGCCACACGAAAAGAAAACACACAACATAACATAGAGCCTTCGAGGGCTCACAACAGTAGTAGCAACAAAAGCAGGTACATCAACCTCTATGCATCCCGCTCGGCTCTCCAGCACCTGTCCAGGGACAATCCACCCAACGGTGGAAAACAAAAGCAACGATCAGCATTCAGCTGACCAAATTATAACGACCCTACCCCTTCTATTGGGGCAGCGGTATTCTTCCCTACAAGCATATTATATCACAAGTATGGCAATATATCATCAAAATATGCTTTCACGCACACAAGCCATCACAACCATTCGCCACCCGGCCCAACGGTTCGTGCACTCAGGGCACATTCTTGGTGTTCTGGCAAAGCTCTTGCCCACCACCGTATTAGGGTCACAACCCAACGGTAAATCTCTTGAGCATTTACTCCATGGCGTGCAGCCGGAGTTAGTCTTCCTACACCGGGATGGCCCGTAGCCCCCCATTGTGTCATGGCGCACAGGCCGAAGACTCCTGCTATGCGCTCCAACAGACCGCACCTTTTGGTCTCACATCGGACGGACATAGCGCAGGTCGGATCCTCTACCCCCCGTTGCTCAAATTGCCTTGCCTACTCCGAGTACAACGTACTCACGGCTATATCAAAGGCGCGGGTCGGTCTCACCAATCCTGTTCTTGGCATTCAAGCCTGGGTATTTCTCAATAACCACTTTATTAGCACAACAGCGGGTCTTTCCTGGGCCTCCCAGTACTTCCTGTGACTCTCTTCACAGGTGGACACCGCACAAACACAAATGTCAGGGGTCTTTCCTGGCTATCATGCCAGTATTCCTGTTACTCGCTTCACAGGTGGACACCCTACGACATCAAGCATCACAAAGGGCCTTTCCTGGTCACACCAGTACTTCCTGTGCCTCATTCACAGGTTGGACCCAAAAACATCATATGGCTATTTTTCCTGGGCTACCACCCCAGTACTTCCTGCTACTCCTTTTCACAGGCATAACCCGTAGACTCCTTAAACTACACGTTATCACGGAGTCTTCTCCGGTTCGTATGCAACATCACCAATCCAGACCAACCTGTCCAGATGGGCTTCACACAGCATGCCTATTCCGTACTCAATTTTCGGATCTATATGCTAACAAAGGGGATTCAAGTATCCACCTAAAAATTCCCAAAATCAGCCACCTCTTGGTGGGGAAAATCACAAGATATGCTAAAAGGAAGCCTTCACATGGCTAGGAAGAAAAGTCGTTACCCTTGACGACCGCTTCGATGCCATGACCTCAAAGCTTGCTTGAAAGACTCGCAAGAGCGTTTCCTCTGCAACGCCGGCTTCGGATTTCTCGTTGGTAACCTACAGCACCACCAGCAGCAGCCCTTCCCCTTCTTCCTCCTTCTTCCTCTCTCTTTCTCTCTCTTAACTTGAAGAAAGATAAAAGCTAAGGAAAAATGAGAATAAGTTGTCAGTTTCGACCTTTAGGAAAAAGAGGAAGAAGCTTCAGCCCTTGGATCCCAGCTGAAGGAATGGACGGCCAGAAACTTGCCAAAAATGCTAAATTTGACCTGACACGGCCTGTGACACGGCCGTGTCCCAGGCCGTGTGCCTCAAGCGGTGGTCAACCGACTTATCCAAACCAGTGACACGCCCATGGGACACGCCCGTGTCATGGGCCGTGTCACCAACACGCCTTCGAACACGCCCGTGTATGTGGCCGTGTGCCTGGGCGAAAAAAAATCCCAAATCATCCCGAGACTTCACACGGCCTGTGACACGCCCGTGTCCCAGGCCGTGTGCCCAGACACGGCACAAAGACACGCCCTGTCGAAATGCTTCGTCGGGCTGAGATCGTCGACCCAACTTGACACACCCTGTGACACGCCCGTGTCACAGGCCGTATGCAACCTCTCGACACTCGACACCCACGTCTCGACACTCATGTCTCGACACTCGACGATCGTCGAGTAACAGTCGTCGAGCACACGAAACGGCCTTGGACACGCCCGTGTCCTAGGCCGTGTGTCTCCTCTCGACACATCATCGAGCGAAAAATCGTCGACACCAAGGCCGATCGTTGACAAAACCTCGACACGCCATGCGACATGCCTGTGTCGCAGGCCGTGTCCGCTGACACGCCCTGGGACACGCCCGTGTCCCAGGCCGTGTCACCCAAAAATTCCCTGCTTCAGCAATTTGGACTGTTACAATCCTCCCCTTCAACAAGAAATTTCGTCCTCGAAATTCCGATACAGGAAAGGCAACAGGAACCAGCAAGAAAAATGTTACAACATACAAAAGTTTAAGTTACAACATTCCCTCTTCATATTACAAAACAGCTCAGGGAACTCTTCTCGCATGGTTTGCTCTCGCTACCATATCAGTTCTTCACGGCTGCAGTTGTCCCATCGGACTTTCACCATGGCGACCGTCTTGTTCCTCAACTGTTTCTCAGCTCGATCTTCGATCTGAATGGGTCTAACTCTCGTTGTTAGCCCATACTCCACCGGCACACGATAATCCGCGATCACTTGAGCTGGATCTTTCACGGCCTTCCGAAGCACCGAGATGTGAAATACATCATGTAATCCACCCAAGTCTGCCGACAGAGCTAGCCGATAAGCCGCTTCGCCAACTCGCTCAACCACTTCAAAAGGACCCAAATATTTTGGACTCAACTTTTTCAATCGTCGAATCCTGGAGACACCTTTGAATGGTTTGATCTTCAAGTAGACCCAATCGCCAACCGCAAATTCCACATTCCGGTGCTTGGCGTTGTAGTACTTCGCTTGTCGATCTTGAGCAATGAGCAATCTCTCTCGAATAGTCTGGATGGTTGAGTTTGCTTCATCAACCTCATTTGGTTTAAAAACCCGAGCTTCGCCCGCTTCTACCCAAGCCAAGGGAGTACGACACTTCCTTCCGTATAACGCTTCATATGGTGCCATCCCAATGCTCGCCTGGTAGCTATTATTATATGCAAACTCTATCATATAGAGATGATCTTCCCATCTCTTTCCAAAGTCAAGGGCACACATTCGGAGCATGTCCTCCATTGTTCTGTTGGTACGTTCAGTTTGGCCATCCGTTTGGGGATGAAAGGCCGTACTGAAAGTCAACTTCGTACCCAACAGTCGGTGAACTAGCCACCAATCATTTGACGTGAATCGCCCATCTCGATCACTGACGATGCTCCGAGGAACACCGTGAAGCCGTATAATTTGGTCAACATATATCTTTGCCAAACTTTCAACTGAATCATCTCGCCTGTTCGGGAGAAAATGTGCCACTTTCGTTAGCCGGTCAACAATCACCCAAATGGAATCATTTCCTCGCTGCGATCTTGGAAACCCGTGCACAAAATCCATGGAAATATCATCAAATTTCCACTCTGGGATCGGCAGTGACTTCAAATAACCGCCTGGCTTTTGGCATTCCGCCTTCACCAACGCACATGTTTGGCATTTAGAGACATAAAGGGCAACATCTTTCTTGAGCCCTGGCCACCAGAATAGCTTCTTCATATCGTTGAACATCTTTGTGCTCCCGGGGTGAATGGAATACTTTGTAAATTACGCTTCATACATCAATTCTTCCCTCAGTTTCCCCACATTTGGGACGCACAAACGGTCCTCTTTTCGCAAAAGACTGTCAATCCAGGTGAATTTGCCCTCTGGCCCTTCATTCACATAGCGTAAGAGATCTTCATCCAACTCCGTTGCCCGTCGAACTCGGTCCATAAGGTCACATTGCACCTCGATCCAGTTCAAACATACCGTGGCAGTGGAATTCTTGTCTACACAATAGATCTCTAACGCCTCCAACTCCTGGATAAGACGTTTATCATGCCTTTGTAACCAATTCGCTCTAGCCGGAACCCGCCGACTCAAGGCATCCGCGACAACATTCCCCTTCCCGGGCGTATAGTGAATCTCGAAAGTGTAGTCCCCAAGGAACTCCAACCACCTTCGTTGTCGCATGTTCAAGTCTTTCTGCTCCAAAAGATACTTTAGGCTCTTATGATCGGTATAGATCTCCACCTTCACACCATAATGTTAGTGTCGCCACAACTTGAGTGCAAAAATCACCGCCGCTAGTTCCAAATCATGGACGGGATAATTTCGCTCGTGCACCTTCAGCTGGCGTGAGCCATAAGAAATCACCTTTCCGCTCTGCAGAAGAACGCAGCCTAAGCCGCTCCCTAAGGCATCACTATAAATTACAAATCCATCGGTTCCACGTGGCGAAGACAACACCGGCGCCGTGGTCAACCGAATCTTCAGCTCTTCAAAAGCTCGTGCGCACTCAGGCGTCCAAACGAACTTCTGATCTTTCCGCGTCAATGTGGTGAGCGGCAAAGCAATCCGCGAGAAGTTTTCCACAAATCTTCTATAGTAGCCCGCAAGTCCAAGGAAACTCCTGACCTCGGCCACGGAAGACAACATTTGCCACTCCTGTATGGCCCTTATCTTCGCTGGATCCACTGCAATGCCCACTCCACTCACCACATGGCCCAAAAATGCCACTGACGATAGCCAAAACTCGAACTTCGAGAACTTGGCATAGAGCTGATTTTGCCTCAACGTGTTCAACACCAACCGCAAGTGAATCTCTTGCTCAGCTTTGGACTTCGAGTACACCAGGATGTCATCAATGAACACTATCACAAACAGATCCAGGTACTCGCGAAAAATACGGTGCATCAGATCCATAAACACCGAGGGCGTATTGCACAGTCCAAATGGCATGACTGTGAATTCATAGTGCCAATAACGCGTTCCAAATGCGGTTTTGGGAATGTCACCTTCCCGAATTCTTAACTGGTAATAACCAGACTTCAGGTCCAACTTCGAATAGACGGTCGAGCCCACCAGCTGATCGAATAACTCATCAATCCGGGGTATCAGATACTTATTCTTCTCGGTCAGCTTATTCAGTTCTTCTTTACAAAAAGCACATGCGCGCTCCAAGGTGACATGCTTGGGCGTATATAACCTTGCTCCAACATTTCTTGTAGTTGAACCTTCAACTCCGCCATCTCTTTTGGCGCAACGCGATATGGCGAGCGAGCCACAGGTTTCGCACCTGGCACCAACTCGATCGTGAAGTCAATCTCCCGCTGGGGTGGTAGCCCAGGGAGATCTGTGGGAAACACATCTGTAAATTCTGCCACAATCGGAACCTCACACAAACTGGACTTAGGCTCAACAGCCTGAATAAGTGCAAAGTAACACTCCGCACCCTTCCGAACAGCCTTGACTACCTGGAGTGCAGACATCAACGTCCCTCCCACTCCTCGCATACCCGCGAACTTTGTCTCCTATTCGGTATTCTGGCCCAACTTGATTTCTTTGGACCATCAATCAATCATAGCATGCTGCTCCACAAGCCAATCCATCCCAAAAATCACGTCGAATTCCGATATTGGCAAAACAAATGCAGATAAATGAAAATCCCGACTTCCTAACTGAACCGCCACATCGCAAGCTTGATCCGCAAGCATCCAACAGCCATTCGGCAATACCACTCTGACGTTATTTGTCTTTGCACGACTGGGTATCCCAAGCCGCGTAATAAACTCACTAGACAGAAAAGAATGCGATGCACCCGTATCAAACAGTGCTCGCGCCAGCGTGTCCTGAATCATCACAAAGCCTATGACAAACATGTCACACACACAAACCGCAAACATAGGGGTACTAAGCAAAGCATACAAACAATAGCATATGCAAAACTAAACTCATACCTGTGACCACGTCACTCTGCTTGATGGCCTCTTGTAGGCCAAGATTGTATACCCGAGGTTGCGCCTGCGAGGCAGAGGAATCCACCACCGCCTTTCCTTTTTCCGCATAAGATGCTCCCGCCTTCTTTTCACTCTTTGGCGGCATCCTACAATCTCGCGCAATATGCCCCATTCGGCCACAATTCAAGCAGATACGAGTATCTGGCTTGGTGGTTGCCCCTGACGTTGCTCCCGTTGCAACGGATGAAGGAGCTTGCCCACTAGGCTTGGACTTCTTGCCCCATCTCTTCTTATAAAATGGTTTCCCAGATCGGGGCGCCTTCCACTCCGGTTGGGCCACAGCCAAAGCTCGCTTCTCTTGTACCCTTTTCATATCCTTCTCCAGCGCGCTCGCAGTATCAACCAACGCTTGGAAACCTTGGTTCACAGAACTTGACACAAGGAACCTCAGCTCGTCCCTCAGTCCTTCATAGAACCTATTGGTCTTCCTCTGTTCATCAGCAAATATAGAACTCGCATACCGCCCCAAGCGAGTAAATTCATGCAGGTATGCGTCAACACTGCCATCACCTTGGGTCAACCATTGAAATTCATTTTCCATGGCTATCCGCTGAGCCGCAGGAAGGTGCTTCACTAGGAAGAGTTTGGAGAATTCTTCCATGGATACTTGGGTTAAAGGACGACCTGCCAAGTGATGCAACTCCATCTCATCCCACCATAATCGAGCTTCTCATTCAAGCAAGAAGGTAACTAAGGTAACTTTCTGGTGCTCCGCCGTTCCAATCGCCGTCATCACTCACTTGACGCGCGTTAGCCAATCCTCTGCCTGCGTCGGAGTTCCCGCTCCCGAGAACGTAGGCGGATGGAAACTCATAAACCGCGTTAGCTACTTCTCAGCCGCTCGAGGAGCCACATCCACTACAAGTTCCGGCCTTGCCGCCACCTGTTCTGGCCTCACAGCCGCTTGTTCCTGCCTAAGTGGCTGGCCTTGGATCATGGTAAATAAGGCCTCCACAACTAAACGCACATGTTCCGCAGATGGTGGAGGTGTAGGCACCACGGCTGGTGCCGTACTTTCATCAGAATGCTGGGGCTCAGACGGCCCAGCTCCACTTCGTGTCACCTAAAGGTGGACAAGACACACACACTAGTGGTCGTACCCAAGCAAACAACACAAAATAAGAACACACAGGTTCCTTAAACACATCAAGTTTGCATTCCTATCATGGACATTCAGGAGTTCCTCCGTAGACTGTGGTTTGCACAAACACGTGCTCGCCACCCCACAAAAGAAGTCGGCCACGACTTCGAGAGGGAAAGACCAAGACAACCTGCCTCTAATACCAAAAATGTAACAACCCCATCCGTTCATATGGTATATTCTAGAAGGTCCGACCGGGGCCCCACAGTATATATCACAAAACAGGCGGTGAAGGTACAGGATGATACCAGAGTAGCGCATCGCACCTATCACAAATCATTCTAGCGGAAGCCTAGACTACAACTGGAACTCCTCATGAATGTCCAAACATAAAACCCCACATTTTATACAATATAGGAATGTCTTACAACAAGTACAAAGAGTTGGCCTTATGGCCTTTACATGGCTTTCAAACAGTGGCCTAAAACAATTGGCGCGCAGGCCGGCCACACGAAAAGAAAACACACAACATAACATAGAGCCTTCGAGGGCTAACAACAGTAGCAGCAACAACAGCAGGTACATCAACCTCTATGCATCCCGCTCGACTCTGCAGCACCTGTCCAGGGACAATCCACCCAACGGTGGCAAACAAAAGCAACGGTCAGCATTCAGCTGACCAAATTATAATGACCCTACCCCTTCTGTCGGGGCAGCGGTATTCTTCCCTACAAGCATATTATATCACAAGTATGGCAATATATCATCAAAATGTGCTTTCACGCACAAAAGCCATCACAACCGTTCGCCACCCGGCCCAACGGTTCGTGCACTCAGGGCACATTCTTGGTGTTCTGGAAAAGCTCTTGCCCACCACCGTATTAGGGTCACAACCCAACGGTAAATCTCTTGAGCATTTACTCCATGGCGTGCAGCCGGAGTTAGTCTTCCTACACCGGGATGGCCCGTAGCCCCCCATTGTGTCATGGCGCGCAGGCCGAAGACTCTTGCTATGCGCTCCAACAGACCGCACCTTTTGGTCTCACGTCGGACGGACATAGCGCAGGTCGGATCCTCCACCCCTTGTTGCTCAAATTGCCTTGCCTACTCTGAGTACAGCGTACTCACGGCTATATCAAAGGCACGGGTCGGTCTCACCAATCATGTTCTTGGCATTCAAGCCTGGGTATTTCTCAATACCCACTTTCTTAGCACAACAGCGGGTCTTTCCTGGGCCTCCCAGTACTTCCTGTGACTCTCTTAATAGGTGGACACCGCACAAACACAATTGTCAGGGGTCTTTCCTGGCTATCATGCCAGTACTTCCTGTTACTCGCTTCACAGGTGGACACCCTACGACATCAAGCATCAAAAAGGGCCTTTCCTGGTCACACCAGTACTTCCTGTGCCTCATTCACAGGTTGGACCCAAAAACATCATATGGCTATTTTTCCTGGGCTACCACCCCAGTACTTCCTGCTACTCCTTTTCGCAGACATAACCCGTAGACTCCTTAAACTACACGTTATCACGGAGTCTTCTCCGGTTCGTATGCAACATCACCAATCCAGACCAACCTGTCCAGATGGGCTTCACACAGCATGCCTATTCCGTACTCCATTTCCGGATCTATATGCTAACAAAGGGGATTCAAGCATCCACCTAAAGATTACCAAAATCAGCCACCTCTTGGTGGGGGAAATCACAAGGTATGCTAAAAGGAAGCCTTCACATGGCTAGGAAGAAAAGTCGTTACCCTTGACGACCGCTTCGGTGCCATGACCTCAAAGCTTGCTTGAAAGACTCGCAAGAGTGTTTCCTCCGCAACGCCGGCTTCGGATTTCTCGTTGGTAACCTACAGCACCACCAGCAGCAGCCCTTCCCCTTCTTCCTCCTTCTTCCTCTCTCTTTCTCTCTCTTAACTTGAAGAAAGATAAAAGCTAAGGAAAAATGAGAATAAGTTCTCAGTTTCGGCCTTTAGGAAAAAGAGGAAGAAGCTTCAGCCCTTGGATCCCAGCTGAAGGAATGGACGGCCAGAAACTTGCCAAAAATGCTAAATTTGACCTGAAACGGCCTGTGACACGGCTGTGTCCCAGGCCGTGTGCCTCAAGCGGTGGTCAACCGACTTATCCAAACTAGTGACACGTCCATGGGACACGCCCGTGTCATGGGCCGTGTCACCAACACGCCTTAGAACATGCCCGTGTCTGTGGCCGTGTGCCTGGGCGAAAAAAAATCCCAAATCATCCCGAGACTTCACACAACCTGTGACACGCCCGTGTCCCAGGCCGTGTGCCCAGACACGGCACAAAGACACACCCTGTCGAAATGCTTCGTCGGGCTGAGATCGTCGACCCAACTTGACACGCCCTGTGACACGCCCGTGTCACAGGCCGTGTGCAACCTCTCGACACTCGACACCCACGTCTCGACACTCATGTCTCGACACTCGACGATCGTCGAGCACACGACACGGCCTTGGACTGTTACACTCAGCTCGACGAATGAAGAATTTCTGTCCGATGAATGAAGATTGTCTGGTCGACGAACTCTATCAAGCTCAGCTCGACGAACTCAAGCTCAGCTCGACGAACTCAAGCTCAGCTCGACGAACTCAAGCTCAGCTCGACGAACTCAAGTTAAGCTCGACGAATTGTATTCTTTGTTCGACAAATCCAGATTAGGTTTTCTTCAAGGTTCTCGTCCAGTTTCTTGGAGGTGATTCCTGAACATTTAATGCAAGATCTTCTCGGAATGTTACCGTTAGAACGCGCATTGACTATGCACGATTACATGCCGTTTTTCCACGGGACAGTTAGGAAAGTCATTGATTGCTGATTCTTTCCAAGGCCGACTGTAATTACTGCTCAACATACAAAAAGTTTTTGAATATCTTTTTCTTTTCTCAGTCAGTCAGACCTCAAGAGAGATAGACAAGAAAACCAGTGTAACACAGTAAGAGAATAGAATCAAGCAGAGTTCAAGAAATACAATACAGAAAATACTCAATAGTTGCAGAAGAACAATCATTCTAAAATCTAAAGTTCTTGACTGCAATCAGCCTTGACCAGAGAACTCTTTCAAGAAGAAGAAGAAGAACAACTAATTTCTATCAAGAGACTTCTTCTCTTTATTCATAGGATAACTTCAAAGGACAACAATCAAACATTCTGTCAAAAGAAGTTCCTGAAGCAGTTCTGGTCCAGGCATTCTAGGTCACTGAAGGCCTATCACCCTGAAGCAGTGCTCTAGCATTCCTGACTAATTCAAGACCTCAGGGGGAGCAAAAGCTGCTACATCAATCCACAGGTCTTCTCTCTGACTATTGACAGAGAAGACAGTATCACCCTCCCTCTCTCTCTAATTCCTGTACAGGGTTTTAAATCCCTTCAAAATTATTTTGGTTGTAAGTCTCTTTCCAAAAGACTTGAGGGTTTGGTTTTTGGGGACCTGATCAAAACCCATTGGTGCCCAGGACACCTGATCAACTCATCCTGCAGTAGATTCCTACCTAGGGTGGTATAAGAGTGTATGTACCCAGATTGGTTGGGGGAACCACTATAGCTCCTTGTGTCTTCTGGTTGTTTGTTTTTCTTTTGTTTTCTGGCTGTGATCTGTGACTGCTCTGTGTTTAGATTTACTTTATGTTATTTGCTTACCTGTTCACTTAGGAATACAACAAGAGTTGTAAAAAGTTTTTAGCAAGCACCATACTCTATTCACCCCCCTCTAGAGTATATCAGATCTAACTTGCACTTTCAATTGGTATCAGAGGCATGTTGGTTAAAATACCACACCTTAGTGGTTGCACAGGCTAACACCTGAACCCAAAGATCCCTCTAGTTAGATCTGCCTGTTTTGATTTTGTTATTAGAATTATTTCTTCACAATACATGGCCCAAAACAAAGATTATGCTAGCACCAGACCTCCAGTGTGCAATCTATCTAAGTTTGCACTTTGGAAAGTCAAGGATTAGACTGTACATGAACTCTATTGATAAGGACATTTTCAATTCTGTTTTGACAGTGTGTCCAAGACCTCCAGAGAATACAAGTACAAGTGTTGTTCCACCTCCTTTAGGAACAGATGCAGAAATAAAGAAATGGAAATTGGCTGATGAAAAAGCTATGAACATTCTAGCCCAGACTATGTCTGATGAAATTTTCCAAAAGGTAGCTGAATGCAACTCAGCAAAGGACATCTGGGACAAGCTATCAGAGATAGTCTCAGGATCTGCTGATGAGAGAAGACAGAAGATCTCATCTCATAACCCAATATGAGAATTTCAAGAAAGGAGAAGCTGAGTCAGTAGAAGAAATGTATAATAGACTCAGTCTCATAGTCAATGAGCTGAAAACTTTGGACAAAGAGATCTCATTGACTGAGCTAAATGATAAAATCCTAATGTTCTTCCCAAGCACTTGGGACTCAAGGATCTGGCCAATTAAGGATGCCAGAAGTCTAAATGAGATCACAACTGAAGCTCTCTTGGACAAGCTCAAGTCTTATGAGCTGCTCATCAAGAATAGAGAAGAAGAGCAGAAGGCTGCCTCACCAGCTACAAGAAAGGAAAAAATCAATAGCTTTCAAAGCCATTGAAGATCAGCCTGAAGATAAGGTCACAGGCAATGAAGAGCTGCTAAGCCTACTGGCCAAAAGATTTTACAAAATGGGCAGGAAAGACTTCAGGAAAAAGTCTGCTCAGAGGGCATGACAAGCCAAAGTATGATAAATCAAATAATAAAGAGATTTTTTGTTTTGGATGCAGGAAACCAGGACACATGGTGCCTGACTGTCCAGAAAATCAATATAAGGACAAAAAGGACAGGAAAGAAAGAAGAAAAGACAAAGACCTCAGGAAGAGCAAAAATGACAAACCCTCCTCCAGCAAAAACAAACACACCAGGAAGGGGTTTGTAGCTGAAACTTGGAGTGAGACAGAAGAAGAATCTGAAACTTCTTCCAGCTCAAGTGATGATGAAGATGATGCTGAAGAGAAGGAATTTTGCATGATGTCTATCAATGCCTCACAACAAAATTCTGATGCAGAAGAGTCAGAATCTGAATCAGAGACTCAATCTGAAGAGGACCAGGTAATAAGTTCTTTTGATTTTAATTCTGAGGACTTTAAGTATGAGTTTAAAGTACTATGTTTAGACTTATTAAGATCTGAGAAGGAAATCACTTCTCTAAGAAATCAATTATCTGAACACAGTACCTTAAAATCAGAAAACCTCAAACTCTCTGAGGAGTTGGAGTGCTATAGGGAGCAGATAGCTTCACTGAAAAGTGAGCTATCAGAGGCCAAAAAGCTTGAAGAATCCCTCAATGGGAGAAGTATCAAGCTAATGGACATCACAAGCACAGTGAACTCAAGATTCAAAAGTACACTGGGCTTGGGTACTTCATCCAGCCAACCTATAGTACTAACAACCCCAATTAAATTTATCTCTGATAAAGGTAAGAGAGTTGTAGAGGTAGCTAGGAAGAATTCTGACTTACCCAAGAAAACAAGAGTTCAACAGAAATCGTCGAACGGAGCTAGACGATCGTCGAATGCAGATCAACGATCTCAGGCAAAATCGTCGAACTCAGGTCGGCGATCTCTAAACCCTGAACTCTGCCACAGTCGATCTTCGAACGGAGCTCGACGATCTGACCCAATATCGTCGAACTCAGCTCAACGATCGTTGAGCAGAGATCAGAGCTTTGAAAACTTTTTCAAAGGTAAATCAAATTCCAAACCTAGAGGTCCTTCATCCCAAAGATTTAACCCTTATACTGATTGAATAATACCTCCAAGGAGATATCATCCTGAAGGCTATAAGAGTCAACCAGGGATATCTTTTATTTCTGAATTCAAAGGTTATCAACCTAGGCCCAAGGTAAACTGGGTCAAAAATAAGTAAATTGTTTTATGTGTATGTGAAGACCTATCCAACATCAAACCAGCAATGGTATCTGGATAGTGGGTGCTCAAAGTACATGACAGGAAACAAGGACAATTTCACATCCTTGAAAGCCAAGCTTGGACCCAAAGTCATATTTGGAGATTCAAACTTTGGACTGACAAAAGGATATGGTGCAGTCCAGATTGACACAGTCACATTCAACAGAGTAGCCTATATGGAAGGACTGAAGCACAACTTGATCAGTGTCAGTCAACTATGTGATGAAGGCTACCAGGTGACTTTCAGCAAATCCCTATGCAAGATCAAATCAGAGGACAACATAACTGTGTTGACAGGTAAAAGGAAAGGTAACATCTATCTTGTAGATTTTCTTTTAACTGAAGTAGATATTTTCTTGTTTAACTCTATAAGTAGACCTAATGAACTATGGCATAAGAGACTAGGACATATAAACCTTAGAACCATTGCTAGGCTATCCAAGGACAACCTTGTTAGAGGACTACCTTCTGGACCCTATAAGAAGGAAGGACTTTGCATGGCTTGTCAATTAGGCAAGCAAACCAAAAATAGTTTCAAGTCACTTAATAAGAGTGATTCACCTAGGATTTTGTATCTGTTACACATGAATCTTTTTGGACCCATTACAGTACAAAACTTAGGAGGGAAATCTTATACTTTAGTGGTTGTAGATGACTTCTCTAGATTCACATGGGTGTTCTTTCTGAGGAAGAAGTCTGATAACTTTAAGTGTTTGACAGAGTTTCTCAAATGCATATAGACTGAGTTCAACACTCACATTGCCCTGATCAGAAGTGATCATGGGACAGAGTTTGATTCTCTTCTTATGCAAGAGTTCTGTCAAAGTGAAGGGATCAGACATACTTTCTCAGCTCCTAGAACTCCTCAACAAAATGGGGTAGCTGAAAGGAAAAATAGAACAATTATTGAATCTGCCACTACATTGTTGTCAGATGCTCACCTTCCTCTATCCTTTTGGGCAAAGGCAGTGAACACCTCCAACTATATGTTGAATAGAAGTTTAATACATAAACTCTAGGGCAAGACTCCCTTTGAATTACTCAAAGGGAAGAAACCTAAAGTAGACTATTTTAGAATCTTTGGTTGTATTTACTACATTCACAATAATGACAAGAGATACATATCAAAATTTCAAGCAAAAGCTGATGAAGGAGTGTTTCTAGGATACTCCATAGTCAGTAAAGCTTATAGGGTTTATAATAAATAAACTCTTAAAATTGAAGAATCTGTTCATGTATTTTTTGATGAGACTAACATGTCATACAAGAAGAAAGAAATATCTACCATAAGCTCTTTGCAGGTTTCACCATTGTGTGAGTCTATGGATGGACTGAAACCTACCCAAGAGGTACCACACCATCCCACTCCACAGGATGCTGAAGATAGCGATGAGGAAAGTCAAGAGGAAGTGACTGAACTTCCCCCAACAGTTAGTATCACTCCCCAAGAGGAATTAAATACTGAAGCTGTTGCTCAACCAACTCCACCAACTGATCTTGTCACACATAGAGATCACCCCAGATCTTAGGTGATTGGAGACATCTCAGTAGGTGTACAGACAAGGCATCAACTCAACCAAAACTTGATGCATGCCTGTTTTCTCTCTCAAATTGAACCTCTCACCATACATGAGGCAGAGCAATATCCCCACTGGATCATTGCAATACAAGAGGAACTCAATCAGTTTGAGAGATGTAGAGTGTGGGATTTGGTTCCAAGACCCCATAACTACCCAGTTATTGGAACTAAATGGGTCTACAGGAACAAGTTGGATGCTCAATGCAATATAGTGAGGAACAAGGCTAGGCTTGTTTCTCAAGGCTACAGACAAGAGGAAGGAATAGACTATGACCAAACCTTTGCCCTTGTTGCAAGGTTAGAGGCCATTAGGATATTCCTTGCCTATGCAGCTTACAAGAGATTCAAGTTCTACCAGATGGATGTCAAAAGTGCATTTCTGAATGGAGTGCTTCAAGAAGAGGTTTATGTAGAACAACCTCTAGCTTTTATCTCTCCTACTCAACCCCCTTTTGTTTTTAAACTGCATAAAGCTCTCTATGGTTTAAAGCAAGCTCCAAGAGCTTGGTATGAGACCCTAGCAAGCTTTCTTTTAGAGCATGAATTTACAAGAGGAACCATAGATAAAACACTTTTCACTAGACATCATAAGGACCAAACCTTGTTAGTACAAATATATGTGGATGACATTATTTTTGGGTCCACTGATCCCAAATTGTGCAAGAGGTTTGCTGACCTCATGCATTCTAAATTTGAGATGAGTAGCATGGGTGAGCTTTCCTACTTCCTGGGTATCCAAGTGAAGCAGATCCCGGATGGTATCTTCCTCTCCCAAGCTAAGTATGCTAAACAGGTTATTAAAAAGTTTGGGATCGGTGATGCTTCAGGGATGAAAACCCCTATGGCTACAAATGTTGTTGTGCATTCTGAT
Source organism: Platanthera guangdongensis (assembly GCA_039583875.1). NCBI lineage: Eukaryota > Viridiplantae > Streptophyta > Magnoliopsida > Asparagales > Orchidaceae > Platanthera > Platanthera guangdongensis. Next base: position 101,923,338 of record CM077150.1, read on the forward strand.
GCAGCAGCGAAACCAGTGGATCAGAAAAATTATAGGGCAATTGTTGGATCCCTATTATACCTAACAGCTAGCAGACCTGATATAATGTTTGCCACATGCCTTTGTTCTAGATTCCAAGTGAACCCTAAAGAATCTCACCTTATTTTCCTAAAATGAATTTTGAGATATATAAAGAGTTGCCCTAATCTAAGACTCTGGTATCCTGTAGAGTCAGAGTTTGAGTTAACTGGATACTCAGATGCTGACTATGCTGGATGTAGAGTGGACAGGAAAAGTACCTCTGGAACATGCCAGTTCCTTGGTATGAGACTTGTCTCCTAGTTTTGTAAAAAGCAGACATCTGTGTCTACATCAACTGTAGAAGCAGAATACATGGCTGCTGGTAGTTGCTGTTCACAGATGCTATGGATACAAAGCCAACTCTTAGATTATGGTATCAACTTAAATAATTCAACATTATTTTGTGACAATACTAGTGCTATTGCGATAGCATAGAATCCAGTTCACCATTCTAGGACTAAACATATTGAGATAAGACATCATTTCATTAGAGAAAATGTGGGCAAAAAGAAAATTAACTTGATCCACATTCCTACTGATCTACATAGAGCAGATATCTTCACCAAGCCATTGGATGAGAAAACTCCATCTGTTCTTTATAAATCAACTGGGAATGATTGATGGAGAAGAGTTAACCTAATTTCTGTCTGTATTCGACGAATTTTCTAGAGTTCGTCGAACGGAGTTCGACGAATTAGGGAAAGTTTGAGAGATTCTCGTCGAACGGAGATCGACGAATTCTCTGTGTGGGGAAATAATTTTCGTCGACCAGAGATCGACGAACTTTGCTTCAGAAGACGCTTCGTCGAACGGAGGTCGACGAACTGTTTTCGATTCTTCTGGATGAGATCGACGAATTATCTGTCTACAATTTATTTCGTCGAACTCAGTTCGAAGATTTTTTCTTTTTCGTGGAACGGAGTTTGTCGATTCATATTCTAAAAATCTTATATCTAGGTTTTCTTCGACCTCCGTCCCACGCTTTCAGTTCTTTTGCTCTTGATCGCAGTTTTTCTCTGTGTTTTTCTTGCAGGACATCAATGGCGATTCCCTCCGGTGCTTTGGTTGCAATGAAGTTTGACAGCGGATTTCATGACCAGGCGCATAAAACTTCATGGAACAGAAATACGGGAATGGGTATACACATCTACTGTTTCTGACGAAGATACTTTGACCGGCAATATAGGGAACACTGTTGTTTCCCTCTCTCCCGCAGTTCTCACGGAAATATTTGGATTAGTGAATGGAGAAGACAATATGGAAATGGACTCTGAGGAATTCGGTGATATGCTGAAATTAATGGGTTTCTCTGGGAACAACCCTAATAAGTTGTTGAAAAAGCAATTATCTGCCGCTTACCAATTTCTGGCAGATATTACGGGAAAGATTCTGATGGCCAAGCACTCTGCTCACGACTATATCACTCATCACCAATTTCTAATAATATGTGCAGTAGTGAATAAGCGCCAGGTTGATTTGAGTAAAGTATTCTTTGAATTGATCAAGAAGAAGAACAACAAAAGGAAGTTTGCTTTGGCAGAATATTGGGAATTTTCCTCAAAGAGAAGGCTGCTGACTGTATGGTCTCCCCGACCATCTTCATAAATGCCAACAAGCGCCTTACTTGCGCTCTGTTTGGCAGGTGGGAGAGGACCATCTCCGAGCCCTCAAAGGCTTCCTCCTCCTCCCTCCAAACTTCTGAGAGCACAAGGGCTGTAAAGGCCGCTCCTCACCCTGTTGAAGAGGTTTCTCCATCTCAACCATCTATTCCAGCACCTCTTCCTCCAAAGAAGCCTCCTCATGTACCTACCCCTCTTCCATCTCCACCACTTGACCTGACAAACATTCCATCTCCACCTCCATCTTCACCCTTGCAAGTTGATCATCAACCTACTCCTCCAGCTTCCCCTCAGGACATTCCTCTTCCTACTCCCCTACAGTCTCCTCTTCCTCCACACTTATCCACCATTCCAGCTTACATTATACCATCAGATACACACATGCAAGATTCCCCCCTCCATCTATTATTCCTCCTCCCATTCCATCCCCTTCCCCTTCCCCATTTGATCCATCTACCCTCATTTCTTTGCTCACACCTCTCATTCAAGCCTTGATCCAAGAGGCCATTACACCTCTTCTGACCTCCATTAATTCCTTCTCTGCCCAGATTTCTCTTCTCTCTATTGCCCCCTCTTCATCTAGGGGCCTGGCTCCAGGTCTTCCTGAACCCAGGCAGGGGGAGATGCTCTGTGATGAAGTTGTAGTAGATGCAGATACAGCATCAGCAGTAGCAGTCACAGCAGTTCCCTCTCCAGCAGTTTCAGATTCAGATGAGGATGCCACAGTTTTGACAGATTTTGATGCTGAAATGGTTGAGTTAATTCAATTTATGGATACTGACATGGATCTGGATGAGTCAGTTGCTCAAATAACTCCTATTGGTGATTTCTATTTAAATCCCACAGTGAATTTATCAGTTTTGCTGAGTACTTTTGATACTATATATAAACAATCTCTTCCAGCTGATTTCTCTAAGCCATATTTGGCTATGGTACCCTATACCTCTCCAGCTAGTCCAGCAGTTGCCAAGAAACTCTGTAACAATTTTGCTCTGTCAGCTTCAGCCTCCTTCTCAGCTTCCAGCCTAGAGGTCATTCCAGAAGTTACTCCAGTGCCATTTTCAGCACCAGACTTTATTATGGATGACTCTCCAATACCTACTCTAGATGAGCTCATTCAGGCAGACATTGAAGAAGAAAATAAGGCAGTAGCTGATAGCTCTGTCTCTTTTATTTTTGACTCTTGTACAGTTGTTTCTTCTCCTATTGCTGAAAATCATATTCCTGAACCTTCTGCCCCTCCTCCAGCAAAGGCTACTGTTTCTGATAAAACTTTAAAAGCTTTGGATGCATTGTATGATACCCCTCAGGATTCAGAATCTGATGATGATGAAATTGATTCTGATGAGGATGCAGCCAGTAGGAAAAAGATATTGTTGGCAAAGAAGAGAAAGGCTGCTCCTCCTCCCAAGCCAAATCCCTCTGCAGACACTCCCTACTACATTCTGCACAATGTGACTCCATATAAGGGAATTCCAGCTTGGATGTGGCTCTTCAAAAACTAGCAGAAAGATAGAAAGAGAAGTAGGAGATACTCCCCTCCTCCAGTACACAAATACAGAAAGGATCCTCCTCCTCCTCCTCCTCCAGCAGCTGGTGCCAGTGGCTCTAGCTCCCAGAGATCTGCCCCAATGCAGACTTATCAAAGTCACTCAGGGAGATCTTCTGGAAGCAGCCAGCAGAGGCCATCCTCCTCAGGTAGTCATCAGCACAAGAAGCAGCAGCAACAGAGTACTGTAGTACAAAAAGCTAAAAGCCCAAAGAAGCCAGACTCCCCTCCAATTCCTTTCGAAGATCCAGAGACTGCTAATACAACAACAATGGCTAGATACCAAGAGCTGATTAGTATTTCTTTGATAAATAAAGCCAAAGCAGAAGGAAAAAATATTTCTGGTCTCTCAACTATGTCAAAGTATAAAAAGAAGAGCTGAAAAGATTTGACAAAGGTAACAAATTGTTTAATGTTGATGATTATATGAAACTTCATACAGAAGCAGTTGTCCCCAGGGCTACATCATTGAAAATTATCGGGGCAGCTGATATGACCATGACAGTGGCTCAAGCTCAAAATCCTAACAGAGAAATCATTTTCAAGAAGCCAGGAGAAAAGAAAGCAGAAGACAAAGCTCACCAGAAGAAGCCAAATAAGTAATTTTCTTATTGTTTTAAATTCTGTCTGTTAATTTTCTTTAATCTGTGTTATCTGTTAAACAAAGCTGTGTGTATATATATCTGTTGCATGTGTTATAATTCTCTGCCAGATATATCTCTTTTATTGCTTTGTTTTTCTGTCTTGAGTCTTTGTTAGTGACCTCACCCAAATAGGGGGAGATTGTTGGATCTCTAGTTGATTTGGGCTAGGTTCACTGACTTAGGATGTGACCCATCTTGTATAGCTAGGGTCAATTTGTGTCCTAGAGTCTAGGTTAAGTCCTTAGGCTCAACTCCTTAGATGGATCAGCTTTCAACAAGACCCTGAAAGACTTCAAACTCACAAGTTTTTCAAGACTAAGTAAAGTGAGTTCCACGTTCGTCGAACTCAGCTCGACGAAAGGAATTCTGCGTTCGACGATCGTGAGACAATTCGTACTGCTGAGTTCGACGATCTATGTTCTCTGCTCGACGAAAATTTAGTTTCTACTTCAAGCCAAAGTCATGAGAACTTCAAAATTTTTCTAATTCCAGCTTCATGCTTCGGTCGACGAATGATATTCTGAGCTCGACGAACTTGGACCTCAAGCTCTCAGCTTCTCAGGTCGACGAAGTCAGCTTTTCAGGTCGACGAATGCTATTCTCTACTCAACTATTTTTGGACTCAGAGAATCAGTGTCGACACTTAGGGTTTGTGTCGACACCAGACAGTTTGTGTCGACATCAGGATTTCAGTCGACACTTATTTGTGTCGACACCAGGACTTCAATTGACACCAGCTTCTGTCGACACTAGAGGATTTGTGTCGACACCAAGATCAATCTGTCGACACCAGCTTATGTCGACACAGCATTTCAGCAGATGCAGGATATTTTGTCCAAGTCCAAAACTTTTCTCAGGTCGACGAATTTGGTTCTCAGCTCGACGAATGAAGAATGTCTGTCCGATGAATGAAGATTATCTTGTCGACAAACTCTATCAAGCTCAGCTCGACGAACTCAAGCTCAGCTCGACGAACTCAAGCTCAGCTCGACGAACTCAAGCTCAGCTCGACGAACTCAAGCTCAGCTCGAAGAACTCAAGTTCAGCTCGACGAATTGTGTTCTTTGTTCGACGAATCCAGATTAGGTTTTCTTCAAGGTTCTCGTCTAGTTTCTTGGAGGTATTCCTGAACATTTAATGCAAGATCTTCTCATAATGTTACCGTTATAACGCGCATTGACTATGGACGATTACATGCCATTTTTCCATGGGACAGTTAGGAAAGTCATTGATTGCTGATTCTTTCTAAGGCCGACTGTAATTACTGCTCGACATTCAAAAAGTTTTTTAATATCTTTTTCTTTTCTCAGTCAGTCAGACCTCAAGGGAGATAGACAAGAAAACCAGTGACACAGTAAGAGAACAGAATCAAGCAGAGTTCAAGAAACACAGTATAGAAAATACTCAACAGTTGCAGAAGAACAATCATTCTAAAATCTAATATTCTTGACTGCAATCAGCCTTGACCAGAGAACTCTCTCAAGAAAAAGGAGAAGAACAACTAATTTCAATCAAGAGTCTTCTTCTCTTTATTCACAGGATAACTTCAAAGGACAACAATCAAACATTCTGTCAAAGGAAGTTCCTGAAGCAGTTCTGGTCCAGGCATTCTAGGTCACTGGAGTCCTATCACCATGAAGCAGTGCTCCAGCATTCCTGACCAATTCAAGACCTCAGGGGGAGCAAAAGATGCTACATCAATCCACAAGTCTTCTCTCTGACTGTTGACAGAGAAGACACTATCATCCTCCCTCTCTCTCTCTAATTCCTGTACAGGCTTTTAAATCCCTTCAAAATTATTCTGGTTGCAAGTCTCCTTCCAAAAGATTTGAGGGTTTGGTTTTTGGGGACCTGATCAAAACCCATTGGTGCCCAGGACACCTGATAAACTCATCCTACAGTGGATTCCTACCTAGTGTGATAGAAGAGTTGATGTACCCAGATTGGTTGGGGAACCACTATAGCTCCTTGTGTCTTCTGGTTGCTTGTTTTTCTTTTGTTTTCTGGCTGTGATCTGTGACTGCACTGTGTTTAGATTTACTATATGTTATTTGCTTCCCTGTTCACTTAGGAATACAACAAGAGTTGTAAAAAGTTTTTAGCAAGCACTATACTCTATTCACCCCCCTCTAGAGTATACCAGATCTAACTTGCACTTTCAAATACCTGGAGCCAGGCCCCTAGATGAAGAGGATACAACAGAGAGAAGAGAGATCTGGGCAGATAAGGAGTTAATGGAGGTCACAAGAGGTGTAATGGTCACTTGGATCAAAGATTGGATGAGAGGTGTGAGCAAAAAAATGAGGGTAGATGGATCAAATGGGGAAGGGGAAGGGGATGGAATGGGAGGAGGAATAACAGATGGAGTGGGGGCATCTTGCATGATTGTATCTGATGGTATATGATAATATGGGATGGTGGAGAAGTGTGGGACAAGAGGAGACTGTGGAGGTGTAGGAAGTATTGTTTCATGAGGGGAATCTGGAGGAGTGAGTTGTTGATGAACTTGTAGAGGGGAAGATGGAGGTGGAGATTGAGTGATTGTCAGGTCAAGGGTTGGAGATGAAGGAGGGGTAGGTACCTGAGGAGGCATCTTTGGAGGAAGAGGTGCTGGAAGAGATGGTTGAGATGGAGGAACCTCTTCAGCAGGGTGCGGAGCGGCCTTTACAGCCCTTGTGCTCTCAGAATTTTGGAGGGAGGAGGAAGAAGCCTTTGAGGGCTTGGAGATGGTCCTCTCCCACCTGCAAAACAGAGCGCAAGTGAGGCGCTTGCTGGCGTTTATGGAGATGGTCGGGGAGACCATACATTCCGCAGCCTTCTCCTTGAGAAATATTCCCAATATTCTGCCAAAGCAGACTTCCTTCTTGCTGTTCTTCTTCTTGATCAATTCAAACAGAACCTTACTCCAATCAACTTGTCTCTTATTCACTACTGCACATATTATTACAAATTGGTGACGAGTAATATAGTCTTGAGCAGAGTGCTTGGCCATCAGTATCTTTCCCGTAATATCTACGAGAAATTAGGTAGGCGGCAGATAGTTGCTTTTTCAACAACTTATTAGGGTTGTTACCAGAGAAACCCATAAGTTTCAGCATATCACTAAATTCCTCAGAATCCATTTCTAGATTGTCTTCTCCGTTCACTAATCCAAATATCTCAGAGAGAACTGCGGGAGAGAGGGAAACAACAGTGTTCCCTATATTGCCGGTCAAAACATCTTCTTCAGAAACTGTAGATGTATATACCCACTCTCATATTTCCGTTCCATGAAGTTTAATGCGCCTAGTCATGAAATCCTTTAAACTGAGTTCTTCCAGTAGTTCCAGGATGTCTAGAAAGATGGGGTCAGAATGTTGAAATGACTCAAAATCTATGTTGAAACCAGTGTCAAACATCATTGCAACCAAAGCACCTGAGGGAATCGCCATTGATGTCCTGCAAGAGAAACACAGAGAGAAACGACGATCAAGAGCATAGGAACTGAAAGCGCGGGACGGAGGTCGAAGAAAAACTAGATATAAGATTTTCAGAATATGAATCGACAAACTCCGTTCCACGAAAAAGAAAAATTCATCGAACTGAGCTCGACGAAATAAATTATAGACAGATAATTCGTCGATCTCATCCAGAAGAATCGAAAACAGTTCGTCGAACTCCGTTCGATGAAGAGTCTTCTGAAGCAAAGTTTGTCGATCTCTGGTCGACGAAAATTGTTTCCTCACACAGAGAATTCGTCGATCTCCGTTCGATGAGAATCTCTCAAACTTTCCCTAATTCATCGAACTCCGTTCGACGAACTCTGGAAAATTCGTCGAATGCAGACAGAAACTAGGTTAACTCTTCTCCATCAATCATTCCCAGTTGATTTATAAAGAACAGATGGGTTTTCTCATCCAATGGCTTGGTGAAAATGTCTGCTCTCTGTAGATCAGTAGGAATATGGATCAAGTTAATTTTCTTTTTGTCCACATTATCTCTAATGAAATGATGTCTTATTTCAATATGTTTAGTCCTATAATGGGGAACTGGATTCTGTGCTATAGCAATAGCACTAGTATTATCACATAATAATGTTGAATTATTTAAGTTGACACCATAATCTAAGAGTTGGTTTTGTATCCATAGCATTTGTGAACAGCAACTACCAGCAGCCATATATTCTACTTCTACAGTTGATGTAGACACTGATGTCTACTTTTTACAAAACCAGGAGACAAGTCTCATACCAAGGAACTGGAATGTTCCAGAGGTACTTTTCCTGTCCACTCTACATACAGCATAGTCAGCATCTGAGTATCTAGTTAACTCAAACTCTGACTCTACAAGATACTAGAGTCCTAGACTAGGGCAACTCTTTATATATCTCAAAGTCCTTTTTAGGAAAATAAGGTGAGATTCTTTAGGGTTCACTTGAAACCTAGCACAAAGGCATGTAGCAAACATTATATCAGGTCTGCTAGGTGTTAGGTATAATAGGGATCCAACAATTGCCCTATACCTTTTCTGATCCACAGGTTTCCCTACTACCTCAGAATCCACAACAGCATTTGTAGCCATAAGGGTTTTCATCCCTGAAGCATCACCCTTCCCAAACATTTTGATAAGCTCTTTAGCATACTTAGCTTGGGAGAGGAAGATACCATCTGGGAGCTGCTTCACATGGAGACTAAGGAAGTAGGAAAGTTCACCCATGCTACTCATCTCAAATTTAGAATGCATGAGGTCAACAAACCTCTTGCACAATTTGGGATCAGTAGACCCAAAAATAATGTCATCCACATAAATTTGTACCAACAATATTTGGTCCTTATGATGTCTAGTGAAAAGTGTTTTATCTATGGTTCCTCTTGTAAATTCATGCTCTAAAAGAAAGCTTGCTAGGGTCTCATACCAAGCTCTTGGAGCTTGCTTTAAACCATAGAGAGCTTTATGCAATTTTAAAAACAAAAGAGGGTTGAGTTGGAGAGATAAAACCTGGAGGTTGTTCTACATAAACCTCTTCTTGAAGTACTCCATTCAGAAATGCACTTTTGACATCCTTTTGGTAGACCTTGAATCTCTTGTAAGCTGCATAGGCAAGGAATATCCTAATGGCCTCTAACCTTGAAACAGGGGCAAAGGTTTGGTCATAGTCTATTACTTCCTCTTGTCTGTAGCCTTGAGCAACAAGCCTAGCCTTGTTCCTCACTATGTTGCCTTGAGCATCCAACTTGTTCCTGTAGACCCATTTGGTTCCAATAACTGGGTAGTTATGGGGTCTTGGAACCAAATCCCAAACTCTACATCTCTTAAACTGATTGAGTTCCTCTTGAATTGCAATGATCCAGTGGGGATCTTGCTCTGCCTCATGGATTGTGAGAGGTTCAATTTGAGAGAGAAAACAGGTATGCATCAAGTCTTGGTTGAGTTGATGCCTTATCTGTACACCTACTGAGATGTCTCCAATCACTTGAGATCTGGGGTGATCTCTAAGTGTGACAAGATCAGTTGGTGGAGTTGGTTGAGCAACAACTTCAGTATTTAATTCCTCTTGGGGAATGATACTAGCTGTTCGGGGAAGTTCAGCCACTTCCTCTTGACTTTCCTCTTCACTATCTTCAGCAACCTGTGGAGTAGGATGGTTTGGTACCTCTTGGGTAAGGTTCAGTCCATCCATAGACTCACACAGTGGTGGAACCTGCAAAGAGCTTATGGTAGAAATTTCTTTCTCCTTGTATGACATGTTAGTCTCATCAAAAGATACATGAACATATTCTTCAATTTTAAGAGTTGATTTATTATACACCCTATAAGCTTTACTGATCATGGAGTATCCCAGAAACACTCCTTCATCAGCTTTAGCTTGAAATTTTGTTATGTATTTCTTGCCATTATTGTGAATGTAGCAAATACAACCAAAGATTTTGAAATAATCTACTTTAGGTTTCTTCCCTTTGAGTAATCCATAGGGAGTCTTGCCCTTCAGTTTATGTATTAAACTTCTATTCAACACATAGTTGGAGGTGTTCACTGCCTCTGCCCAAAAGGATAGAGGAAGGTGATCATCTGACAATAATGTAGTAGTAGATTCAATAAGGGTTCTATTTTTTTCTTTCAGCTACCCCATTTTGTTGAGGAGTTCTACCAGCTGAGAAAGTGTGCCTGATCCCTTCACTCTGATAGAACTCTTGCATAAGAAGAGAATCAAACTCTGTCCCATGATCACTTCTGATCAGGGCAATGTGAGTATTGAACTCACTCTGTATGCATTTGAGAAACTCTGTCAAACACTTAAAGTTATCAGACTTTTTCCTCAGAAAGAACACCCATGTGAATCTAGAGAAATCATCTACAACCACTAAAGTATAGGATTTCCCTCCTAAGCTTTGTACTGTAATGGTTCCAAAGAGATCCATGTGTAACAGATACAAAATCCTAGGTGAATCACTCTTATTAAGTTACTTGAAGCTATTTTTGGTTTGCATGCCTAATTGACAAACCCTGCAAAGTCCTTCCTTCTTGTAGGAGCCAGAAGGTAGTCCTCTAACAAGGTTGTCCTTGGATAGCCTAGCAATGGTTCTAAGGTTTATATGTCCTAATCACTTATGCCATAATTCATTAGGTTTACAAAAAGAGTTAAACAAGCATATATCTACTTTAGTTGAAAGAAAATCTACAAGATAAATGTTACCTGTCCTTTTACCTGTCAACACAGTGGTGTTGTCCTCTGATTTGATCTTGCATGAGGATTTGCTGAAAGTTACTTGATATCCTTCATCACACAGTTGACTAATACTGATTAAGTTGTGCTTTAGTCCTTCCACATAGGCTACTTTCTTGAATGTGACTGAGCCAATCTGGTCTGCACCATATCCTTTTGTTAGTCCAAAGTTTGAATCACCAAATATTACTTTGGGTCCAAGCTTGGCTTTAAAGTATGTGAAATTGTCCTTGTTTCCTGTCATGTGCTTTGAGCACCCACTATCTAGATACCATTGCTGGTTTGATGTTGGATAGGTCTTCACCTGCACATAAAGTAATTTATTTGTTTTTGACCCAGTTTACCTTGGGCCAAGGTTGATAACCTTTGAATTCAGAAATAAAAGACATCTCTGGTTGACTCTTATAGCCTTCAGGATGATATCTCCTAGGAGGTATTATCCATTCAGTATTAGGGTTAAACCATTGAGATGTAGGACCTCTAGGATTGAAGTTTGATTTGCCTTTGAAATATTTTTCAAAACTCTGAGCTCTGTTCGACGATCTCTGAGCTGAGTTCGATGAGCTTGGGTCAGATCGTCGAGATCCGTTCGAAGATCGATCATGTCAGAGTTTAGGGTTCAGAGATCGTCGACCTGAGTTTGACGATTTAGCCTGAGATCGTGGAGCTCTACTCGGCGATCGTCGAGCTCCGTTTGACGAATTCTATTGAACTTTCGTTTTCTTAGGTAAATCATAATTCTTCCTAGCCACCTTTAGAACTCCCTTACCTTTATCAGAGATAAACTTGATTGGGGTTGTTAATACTATAGGTTGGCTGGATGAAGCACCCAAGCTCAGTGTACTATTGAATCTTGAGTTCACTGTGATTGTGATGTCCATTAGTTCGATACTTCTCCCATTAAGGGATTCTTCAAACTTTTTGTCCTCTGATAGTTCACTTTTCAGTGAGGCTATCTGCTCCCTACAACATTCCAACTCCTCAGAGAGTTTGAGGTTTTCTAATTTTAAAGTATTGTGTTCATATAGCTGATTTCTGAGAGAAATGATTTCCTTCTCAGATTTTAAAAAATCTAGACACAGTGCTTTAAACTCACACTTGAAGTCCTCAGAATTAAAATCAAAAGAACCTATTACCTGGTCCTCTTCAGATTGAGTCTCTGATTTTGACTCTGACTCTTCCGCATTAGAATTTTATTGTGAGGCATTGATAGCCATCATGCAGAATTCCTTTTCATCAGCATCATCTTCATCATCACTAGAGCTGGAAGAAGCTTCAGATTCTTCTTCTGTCTCACTCCAAGTTTCAGCTACAAACCAATTCCTGGTATGTTTGTTCTTACTGGAGGAGGGTTTGTCATTGTTGTTTTTCCTGAAGTCTTTGTCTTTTCTTCTTTATTTCTTGTCCTTCTTGTCCTTATTCTGACTTTCTGGACAGTTAGACACAAAGTGGCCTGTTTTCCTGCATCCAAAACAAATAATCTCTTTGTTATTTGATTTGTCATACCTTGGCTTGTCATGCCCTCTAGATGATCTTTTCCTGAAATCTTTCCTGGCCATTTTGTAAAATCTTTTGGCCAGTAGGCTTAGCAGCTCTTCATTGCCTATGACCTTGTCTTCAGGCTGATCTTCAATGGCTTTGAAAGCTATTGACTTTTCTTTTCTGACTGCTGGTGAAGCAGCCTTCTGCTCTTCTTCTCTATTCTTGATGAGCAGCTCATAAGACTTGAGCTTGCCCAAGAGAGCTTTAGTTGTGATCTCATTTAGGCTTCTGGCATCCTTGATTGGCCAGATCCTTGAGTCCCAAGTGCTTGGGAAGCATATTAGGATTTTATCATTGAGCTCAGTCAATGAGATCTCTTTGTCCAATGTTTTCAGCTAATTGACTATAAGACTGAGTCTATTATACATATCTGCTACTGACTCAGCTTCTCCTTTCTTGAAGTTCTCATATTGGGTTATGAGGTGAGATCTTGTATCTTTTCTCTCATCAGTAGATCCTGAGACTATCTCAGATAACTTGTCCCAGATGTCCTTTGCTTAGTTGCAGTCAGCTACTTTTTGGAATATTTCATCAGACATAGTCTGGGCTAAAATATTCATTGCCTTAGCATCTGCCACTTTCCATTTCTTGATTTCTGCATCTGTTCCTGATGGAGGTGGAACATCACTTATATTTGTATTTTCTGGGGGTCTTGGACACACTGTCAATAGAGTTCATGTACAATCTAATCCTTGTCTTCCAAAGTGCAAACTTAAATAGATTGCACACTGGAGGTCTGGTGCTAGCATAATCTTTGTTTTGGGCCATGTTCTGTGAAGAAATAAATCTAGTAATAAACTTAAAACAAGCAGATCTAACTAGAGGGATCTTTGGGTTCAGGTGTTAGCCTGTGCAACCACTAAGGTGTGGTATTATAACCAACCTCGCTCTGATATTAATTGAAAGTGCAGGTTAGATCTGATATTCTCTAGAGGGGGGGTGAATAGAGTATGGTGCTTACTAAAAACTTTTTACAACTGTTGTTGTATACCTAAGTGAACAGGGAAGCAAATAAAATAAAGCAAACACAGCAACTAACTAAACACAGAGCAATCACAGACCACAACCAGAAAACAAAAGAAAATAGCAACCAGAAGACACACGGAGCTATAGTGGTTCCCCAACCAATCTGGGTACATCCACTCTTCTACCACCCTAGGTAGGAATCCACTGCAGGATGAGTTGATCAGGTGTCCTGGGCACCAATGGGTTTTATCAGGTCCCCAAAAACCAAACCTCAAGTCTTTTGGAAGGAGACTTGTGAAGCAGGAATCACTTTTGAAGGGAGATGACAACCCTTTATACAGGTGGTTGTGAGAGAGTGATGGTATCTTCTTTGTCAACAATCAGAGAGAAGATTCAAGTGGAATGATGTTAGCAGCTTGCTCCCCTTGAGATCTTGAATGTATCAGGAAGACTGGAGTACTGCTTTACGGTGATAGGTCTTCAAAGACCTAGAATGCCTGGACCAGAATATGTTTCAGGAACTCCTTTGACAGATTGATTGATTGTTGTCCTTTGAAGTTATCCTGTGAATAGAGAGAAGAAGATTCTTGATTGAATTTGGTTGTTCTTCTTCTTCTTCTTGAAAATATTCTCTGGTCAGGCTAATTGTAGTCAAGAACTTGTGATTTTTGAATAATTGTTCTTCTCTGTAACTTCAGAGTATCTATCAGATTGATTGCTGTGTTGTAATTCTTGAACTCTATCACTGCTTGATTCTGTTCTCTTACAGTGTCTCTATTTTTTGTTGTGTGTCTCTTGTGTCTATGACTGACTGCGGAATATTCAAACTTTTGAATGTTGAGCAGTAATTACAGTCGTCCTTGGAAAGAATCAGCAATCAATGACTTTCCTAACTGTCCCATGGAAAAATGGCATGTAATCGTCCATAGTCAATGCACGTTCTAACGGTAACATTCCGAGAAGATCTGGAATTAAATGTTCAGGAATCAGCGCCAAGAAATGGGACGGGAACCTTGAAGAAAACCTAATCTGGATTCGTCGAACGAAGAACACATTTCGTCGAGCTGAACTTGTGTTCGTCGAGCTGAGCTTGAGTTCGTCGAGCTGAGTTTGAGAGAGTTCGTCGACCAGACAATCTTCATTCACCAGATAGACAATCTTCATTCGTCGAGCTGAGAAAAGTTCTGGACTTAAACAAAATATCCTGCATCTGCTGAAATACTGTGTCGACAAAAGTTGGTGTCGACAGATTTATCTTAGTGTCGACACAAGTCCTCTAGTGTTGACAAAAGCTGGTGTCGACTGAAATCCTGGTGTCGACACAAATCGTCTGGTGTCGACACAAACCCTAAGTGTCGACAAAGATTCTCTGAGTCCAGAAAATCGTCGAGTAGAGAATAGCATTCGTCGACCTGAGAAACTGTGAACTTGAGGTCCAAGTTCGTCGAGCTCAGAATATAATTCGTCGACCGAAGCATGAAGCTGGACTAAGAAAAATTTGAAATTCTCCTGACTTTGGCTTGATGTAGAAACTGAGTTTTCGTCGAATAGAGAATATAGATCGTCGAGCTCAGCACTAAGAATTGTCTCACAATCGTCGAGCGCAGAACTCCTTCCGTCGAGCTGAGTTCGACGAACGTCGAACTCACTTTACTTAGTCTTGAAAACTTGTGAGCCTTGAGTATCTGATGGTCTTGTTGAAAGCTGGTCCATCTGGAGTTGAGCCTAAGGACTTAACCTAGACTCTATGACACAAATTGACTCTGGCTATACATGATGGGTCACATCCAAGTCAGTGAACCTAGACCAAATCACCTAGGGATCCAACAACTTCACTCCAATCCCTCATCACCAACTGAGCTACAGCTCAGTTGGTGATGAGGGAGTGGAGGAAAGCTCTCTTATCAAGGTCCTGGGTTCGATCCCCAGTGGCAACAACCCGCCGTGCTGATAAACAGGCCGAAGAGGGGTTGGGGTGCATTGCCTGCAGGCTTAAATGTGAAAGGATGACTACCAGTGGTGGGCCCGGGTCTGGACTCTAGTAGGCCGGCGGTTCCAGCTGGGTCCCATGTTGATGGGCCTGGACCATTATAAAAAGTGCAGCTCAGTTGGTGATGAGGGAGTGGCGTAAAGCTCTCTTATCAAGGTCCTGGTTTCGATCCCCAGTGGCAACAACCCGCAGTGCTGATAAACAGGACGGAGAGTGGTTGGGGTGCATGGCCTGCAGGCTTGAATGTGAAAGGCTGATTACCAGTGGTGGGCCCGGGTCTGCACTCTAGTAGGCCGGCGGTTCCAGCTGGGTCCCATGTTGATGGGCCTGGACCGTTATACCTACTCACCATGGCCGAATTTTGATATCTCCTCCAGCCTATTGGCAGCCCACTAACCCATATTAATAATAAAAATGAGGTTAGCCCAAGTGGGGGAAATGGGTTTGAGCTTGGGTTAGCCCATTTAGGCTAATTTGACCTAACACTAGAATAGAGTTGACCTTGGTCAACATGACCATTTGAGTTGACCCCAATGGGTCCTTGGTGACCAATTGGCCTCCCCTAAGGTCTAGGAAGACTTGAGTAGGGTTGGTTGGGCATCTTGGGGGTCACTTGACCCTTAGTTAGGGCACTTTGACCCTTTTTAAAGCAAGGGTTGAGTTGGGTCAACTTAGCCTCTTTGGTTGACCCCAATGGGTCCTTGGTGATCCATTGACCTCCCCTAAGATCTACAAAGGATTGGGTAGGGTTGTCTTGGCACTTTGGAGGTCACCTACCCTTAGGAAGGGTACTTTGACCAATTTAGGGGCTAGAGTTGACTTTGGTCAACATAGACTCTTGGGTTGACCCTAATGGGTCCTTGGTGACCCACTGACACCACTTTAGGTCTTGGAATACCTGGGCAAGGTTGGTTGGGCACATTAGAGGCCAACTGCCCTTTGTTAGGGGACCTTGCCCAATTTAGGCCTATGGTGGTCCTAGGTCAAATTGGCCGCTTTGGGTTGACTCCATTGAGACCTTAAGGCTCTAGTGGACCCTCTAATAGGTTAGTGATGTTGTGGTGGGGTCATGGAGTCATGGTGAAGCCCTAAGGTCAAACCCTAGGTTTTTTGATGTGGTTGTGCCACAGGTAGACCAAGGTGATTCTCACCATGACCTTCTATCACTTGGCCATTTTTAGCTTCCTTGGGTTTTGTCATGACCTAGTCATGGCCAAAACCACTCTTAGGGGTTTAGTTGGAAATGGGATGTTACAAATCCAATAAACAAAACAATGATTTCGTCCCCGAAATCAAGGTTAAGCCTACGGGAATTTCTATCGAAGAAAAGGAAGCTTGTAACATCCCATAAGAAGTGAAAGATTACATCTTGACGCCATGTTTGTTAAGTGGGGTTTAAAGGGAAACCTAAATCTATGATCAATTCGCCCAATTGGCAAAGCCAAGATCCCAATAAACAAAAGATTAGTCTCTACTCTTCCTAGAGCAGCCCTACTAGTTTAAAACAGGAAAGTAAATTGAACATCTTGAGAGGTTGTGAGGTACACCTGACTGAACAGCTCTGGATACTTTTTTCGCATCAGGTCTTGCGGTTCCCAGGTATGCTCCTCCTGGCCGTGGTTTCTCCACAGAACTTTGACTAACGGAACCTTCTTGCGACTCAAGATTCGTACTCCTCTGTCATCGATCCGAACCGGCTACAAGTGAACTGACCGGTCTGAAGCAACCGGCCCATCTATGGTCGAAGTTCGCTGCTCCGAGTGTAATAGAGCCCTCCTAAGTGAAGAAATATGGAACACGTCGTGTAAACCTGTCAGTTTCGGTGGCAACTCCAGCCTGTAAGCTAGGGGTCCGATCAGCTCCAGGATCCTGTAAGGGCCCATATACTTAGGGCTGAGCTTCTTCTTCCGACCACGCTCCCGTGAAATACTGTGCATGGGCCGGATCTTCAGAAACGCTCGGTCCCCCACCTGAAACTCTACCTAACAGTGTCGGGCGTTGCAGTACTTAGCCTGTCGGCTCTGTGCTTCCAACATCCTGTCCCATATCAGTCTCACCTGAGCCTCGGTGTCTTCGACAAAATCCGATCCCAACGCCTCCAGATTCTCGTCCTGAATCCATGAAAGTGGAGTCCAACATCTCCTTCTGTACAAGGGTGGAGAGTTGTGTTGAATGTCGACCGAGAGCCCAGGTAAGCCTGGACTGATCTTCTCTCCTTGGATGTACACTATCCATCCTGATTCAACACGATCATCTTGAGCACACCATGATAATGAAAACCTACTCACAAACTTATGAAACACCTACAAGAGTTTTCTTTCGGGTCAGGGTGACCCTAGATATCTCGGCCAGTCTATTGTTGATGTTCCAATTATAAATATGTCGGAGTGCGGATGAGGAATCATGTGTATGAAAATCCTTAAATATACACTCGAACTTCCACTCTAACTCGGGCGGTGGCTGTAATAGTTCCCCAAAAACTCTTGTACTTAGCCTTCATTAACTGACGGACCTCACCGTGCATCACAAAATCCATGACGCCCTTCTTCACTCCAGGGAGATACACCAAACTTCCCATGATTAAATTTCTCGTTTCTAAGGGTAGACAATGACTTTATAAAATATCCCCTTCGCAATCAGATTCTTATCCCTACAAATACACCAGAGTAGCACCGAATATGGTTTACATCCATTTCACTATATTTACGATGCAAACTTTCCTAGATGAGATCTAAGGGAAACCCAAGTCAATAACTAATTTGCTCAATAAACAAAAGACACGCCCCCAAAAGATGATCCCCCAATAAACAAAAGATAAGCCTCTACCTGCCTTGGGCTGAGTATCTTTGATATTACCATGTTATATCCATCCTAGCTGGGTGCACAATCCCTAGGGAATCAATCTTTGACTTGGGGTTTCAACCTGAATCCGTTGATATACTCCATACTTTAAACCCTTTGAGTCATATTTACGACAACCTTATCCGGGTCAAAATGTTCCATACTCTAACTCGCACGGGGGTGACCCAGGGGTTGTGGACTGTAACTTTCTGATCGAGGTTTGCTCTGATACCACTTGTAAGATTGTAACGCCCCAAAACTCAAAGGAGCGATGGGTGACGTTTTGGGCTAGTTTTGGGTTCTGGCAGGAGGCACACGGCCTGGGACACGGGCGTGTCGCAGGGCGTGTCAAGGCCGCGTCGACGATCGGCCCAGGGTGTCGACAAATTTCGCTCGACGTTGTGTCGAGACAGGGCACACGGCCTGCGACACGGGCGTGTCGTTGGGCGTTTCGACCCGTGTCGACACTAAGCCTGTGAAGTCGACACTGCGCTCGAAGAATTGTCGAGACATGGCACACGGCCTGCGACACGTGCGTGTCACAGGGCGTGTCGACCCGTGTCGACACTCGTCCCGGGGAGTCGACGAATTTTGCTCGATGATGTGTCGAGTGAAGGCACACGGCCTAGGATACGGGCATGTCCAAGGCCGTGTCGTCAGGTCGACGATCTTCGCTCGATGAAGTGTCGAGTGTCGAGACCATGTACACGTCCTGGAGCCCAGGCATGTTGAGGTAGATACGGGCAAGGACACAGGCGTGTCCTATAACCCGTGCTATGCTCGGGTTGTTTTTGGGAGAAATCGATGGGGTTACACGGCCGGCCAGACGTCCGTGTCAGGTGGAACACGGGCATGTCAGGTCGAACACGGGCGTGTTCGATGTCCGTGTGTTGTTCCAGTCGAGTAGATTTTGACGGCGAATGAGGCACACGGCCCTGGACACGGGCATGTGCCAGGCCGTGTGCGGTTCAGATTGGGCATTTCAGTCCCGAATCAAAGCCGTTCGTTTCTTTAATTGATGATCCAACGGCTGGGGGTTGTTCCTGAAAGGATATACCCGGGATTGGGCCTTAGAAACCCTCACTTTTCATGAGTGGTTGTCTTTCTAAATCTTAGAGAGAGAGGAGAGCCAAGGAAGGAAGAAGAAGCTAGATCCGGCCATTGGAGGAGCTTCGAAGCTCCAAATCGCGAGCCGACTCCGGATCCACGGAGGCAAAGCTAGTGCGGTGCTTTTCATCTGCTTACTTTTCCATGGCGCCAAAGAAGAACGCAAGGGTAATGATTCTCTTCTTGAGCATGAGTAGCTCTTCTTCTTTGCATAGGAAGCTCGCTCTCGTGAGTTTGTAGTGAGTTGGAGGCGTTCCTTCGGGTAGATATGTGAAGTCCCCGTTGTTTAGAGTCCGTAAGCGAGAACAGACATAGGCATGATGTGTGAAGCCTACCCGGATATGTTGGTCTGGATCGGTGATGTTGCATTGCATAATGCCGGAGAAGACTCCGTGCTATTGGTTGTTTTTCGGGTTTTCTACACGGTAGATTGCAACAGGGAGCCTTGGGGATTAACCCAAAGGTGCACCCGGAAAACTGGGCGGATGCGTGATCTTACCAACTTGGTGGCCTGAGAGTCAACTTGAACATAACCAGGTTATGTGAATTGTGATGGAAATGGGACTCGGGAGAATTTTGACCCGCGCAAATGGCTTAAATTGTCGTTGCGATGTGAGCACGGGTTAGATGGAACCGTACCCGTTCTATGTCGTTCGGTTAAAGAGACCTAAGGGTACGTGGCACTTGTCGTTGGCATAGATTAGGGTCTTCGGCGGTCAATGGATTAAATTGTCGTGACCCAGGCCAAGAAGACAAAATGCTCATAGGTTTGGTCGTCAAAGTGGCGGTGGTGAGTCCGGAATGTCTATGGCTTTAATTGACGTGACATCGACCAGTTCACCGATAATGTGCCCTGAGAGCATGGGGCGTGTGGCCGTGCGAGCCAACATCTGTGATGAAATGAAAATATTATATTGCTCGATTATGCTAATGAAATATAGGGAAGGAGCATCGCCGCCCCGAGTTAGGGGTGGGATCGTTATAATTTTGTCAGCATTGCTGACCGTTGCCTTATTTTACCACCGTGCGGTGGTTTGTTGCTTGCAGGTGCTGCTGGACCAAGCGGTCAATAGCGGGCTAAAGCCCTTTTTGCGAAGCCGGCCCTCGAAGGCCTAATTGGATTGTTTACTGCTTTATTCATGTATGACCGGCCTACGTGCCGTGGTTTGTAAAACATGTAATATGAAGTGAACAATTTTAGTAAGGCCTTAAGGCTTGTACTGGTTTATTTATAACATTCCTATTTGGTATTAGTGGACATTCATGCTTTAGTGCTGGGTTCTTTATTGCAACTTTTATAAAACTGCTTCCGCTAGAATGCTTTGTGTAGGACGTTATGATTGGTTGGATGGTTTGCATAAGTAACCACCCGGTCTGTCTGTGACATACGGCGTCGGGCCCCGGCCGGACCTACTGCTATATGCTATGCGACGGATAGGGGGTGTTACAATTTGGTATCAGACTACTGGTTTTGGTCGAGCTTAAGCTGAATTCGTGGGCGAATTCTTTTTAAGTGGTTGTGAGCACATTGTGTGCGTCATCGTTATAACGGTAAAAGAACCCATGAATGTCCACTTAGGAATGAAAATACACATGTTTGAGGAACCTGCGTGTTCCTATAATTGTTGTTTGCAATTTTATTTGGTCTCTTAATGGTGTTTTGTACCACTATAGGTGACCAGAAGTGGTGCTGGGCCGTCGAAACAGCGAGTTTTTGAGGCTAACAGTGCACCTAATGAAGCTCCTGCAACACCTCTATCGGCTGAGACCATACGATTGGTGGCCGAAGAAGTGTTGGCCTTGATTAATGCGCAGCCTGCAAGGCAAACGCAGTAGCCCGCTCCTGTGATGGAGCAGGTAGCGCTGCAAGAGGCTGAGACGAGGAGAGTGGAACAGGTGGTAGTGGAGCCGGTGGTGCCAAGGAGGGCAGCCGAGAGACAGCTCAAGCATGTAATGAGCTTTAACCCTCCGGTATTCTCGGGATTGGGAACCCCATCTCAAGATGGAGACTGGCTCTACAGGGTGAAGAGAGTCATGACAGCAACGGATATGGAGGAGTGGTAAATGACCACCATCGCTACATTCCTTCTAGACAGTGAAGTGAGAATGTGGTGGGAAGGTTTGGAGCTGCACTTATTGAGAGGTAGGCAACTTGTTGATGTCTCGATGGAGGAGTTCTCGAGATTGTTCTTGGCTAGATACCTTCCTTTGACGCAGAAGATAGCATTGGAGAATGAGTTTCTGAAGTTGGTTCAGTGTGAGAGGAGCGTGGATGAATATCTCCACGAGTTTACTCCTCTGAGTCATTAAGCTAGCTCCACTATTGTGGATGAGGAGCACAAGACTAATCGCTTCTATGAAGGCTTGAGAGATGATTTGAGGTTACTACTCTTGTGGCCGATGACGCAGGGTTTCTTAACCTTAGTCAACACTGCCCGGTCCTTGGAGAAGGACATGAAGATTGTACAAGCAAAGAAAAGCTTGGGTGAAAAGAAATCTGAATTCAAAGTGCCGACTACTTCAAAGTCCGGCTATCGGAGGTCTTTCAAGAAGCATAGGACTTCGTGTTCAACTCCTTCTGGTGTATCTGGGGAGACTACGAGTCAGACCCCGGGCGCGTGTTTTACTTGTGGAAAGACGGGGCACTTTGCCCGTGACTGTTGGAGCGGACGTCCTAAGTCCGAGAGAAGGCCGACAGCGACCTATGAAGAGAAGGGCAAGGCGGTGGAGTCGACCGCGTCCCACTATGCTCCGGCCCAACCAAGGGTGTATAATCTTGGCCAACAGGAGGCCATCAAACAGGCTGATGTGGTGACAGGTATGGTTTAATTTATAGCAAGTCAATTTCTTTGAATACTTGCTATGCACATGTTACCTTACCACTGCTTGTTTAGGATTTGTTTTGATTTGAGAAAATCTGGCAAGAGCACTCTTTGATATGGGAGTTTCACACTCCTTCTTGTCCGAGGGATTTATATCACGCATCGGAGTCCCTTCTTCGATGGCGAAAGATAAGTTGGATGTGTTGTTGCCCAATGGGTGTTCGATGCACGCAGATAGGATCTGCGATGTTAAGACTCGTATTGGGAATCAGGAGTTCGATCTGCAGGCGTCGTTACTTCCGTTGGGGGAGTTCGACGTCATATTTGGCATGGACTGGCTCTCGAAGCAGCAGGCCCATATAGATTGCGATAGCAAGGAAGTCAAGCTGGGAGCAAGTCGTGAAATGACTTTTATGAGCTTAAAGGGGTCGAGCAAGATGTTGATGTCTGCTATTCAGGTGGTGAAGGCGGTTCGTGCCAGTGCAGAACTGTTCTTTACGCTAGTGGAGGTTGCAAAGCTGAAGCCCGCGTTGGATTGTATTTCAGTGGTATCACAATACCCTGATGTGTTCCCGACAGATCTTCTTGGAGCCCTGCTTCAATGGGAGATAGATTTTACGATTGAGCTAGTGCCAGGTGCAAAGCCTGTGTCACGATCTCCTTATTGGCTAGCGCCTAAGGAAATGGCGGATAGCTGAAAGTTCAACTGCAAGAGTTGTTGGAGCAAGGGTATGTGCGCCCGAGTTCTTCGCCTTGGAGCGTGTCGGTCCTCTTCGTTAAGAAGAAGGACGGAAGTCTGAGGCTATGTATTGATTATCGGGAGCTCAACTAGCTGATGGAGAAGAACAAGTACCCGATCCCCCGGATTGATGATCTTTTTGATCAGTTAGTCGGGTCGACGATGTACTCGAAGTTGGATCTCAAGGCTGGGTACTATCAGCTGCGAATAAGGGAGAGTGATATCCCGAAGATAGCGTTTAGTACGAGATACGGGCATTATGAGTTTACGGTCATGCCGTTTGGGCTGACTAATGCGCCATCAGTGTTCATGGATTTGATGAACAGGACTTTCAAGGGAGTACTTGGACCATTTTGTGATCGTCTTCATCGATGATATTTTGGTGTACTCGCAAAGTGAGGAAGATCACTTCAAGCATCTTCATTTGGTTTTGGAGACGCTAAGGAGGAATCAACTGTATGCCAAGTTCTCGAAGTGCGAGTTTTGGTTATCCTCAGTGGCGTTCCTCGGTCATATAGTGAGTGGAGAGGGTATTGTTGTGGATCCGACGAAGATTGTTGCGATACGGGAGTGGCTTGAGCTTGCTACGGTAGCAGAAGTCCGGAGCTTTCTGGGGCTTGCCGGCTATTATAGGCGCTTCGTTGAGAACTTCTCGCGGATAGCGTTGCCTCTCACTACTTTGACGAGGAAGGAACAGAAGTTCATTTGGATGCCGGAGTGCGCGCGAGCTTTTGAGGAGTTGAAGTGTCGGTTGACCACGACGCCTTTGCTGAGTTCGCCGATTGGGACCGAAGGCTATGAGATTTATTGCGATTCTTCGGGCAGCGGTTTGGGTTACGTGCTACTGCAACACAGAAGTGTGATAGCTTATGGATCGAGACAACTGAAGGTGCACGAGAGCAATTATCCGGTCCATGACTTGGAGTTAGCGGCCGTGATTTTTGCCTTGAAGTTGTGGAGACACTATTTGTACGGTGTGAAGATTGATATCTACACCGATCATAAGAGCCTGAAGTATCTGATTGATCAGAAGGATCTGAATATGCGGCAGCGTAGATGGATGGAGTTCCTGGGGGACTATACATTCAAAATCCACTACGTGTCGGGTAAAGGTAATGCGGTTGCGGATGCGTTGAGTCTCCGAGCCCCAGCTCAAGCAAATTGACTATCGGTGCATGATGAGCGGTTGGTGCGAGAGTTGGAGGCATTGGAGATTGTTTGTGTGGATAGGCAATCAAGTGCTGAAGCAGCTCTGAATTGGACTGAAGTCCAATATGACCTGGCTGATCGTATTCGGCAGGCTTTGGATATGGATGCTCATATGAAGCAGTTCATGGTAGAGGCTCTGGATGGGTCAAATTCTCAATTCGTCGTGGAGGACGGATTACTTTGGAAAGACGGTCGTCTGTGCTTCCCAAGTGTGGGTAATTTGCGGGTGGAGTTGTTGTACTAGGCACACCATACCAAGTACTCGATTCACCCGGGGAGCACGAAGATGTACCGTGATGTCAAGAAACTGTTTTGGTGAACGGGTTTGAAGAAGGATGTGGCGATATACGCAGCGAAGTGCCAAACTTGCGCCGTGGTGAAGGCGGAGTGCCAAAAGTCGGGAGGATTTCTTAAGTCCTTGCCTATTCCGGAGTGGAAATTCGACCACATCTCTATGGAATTTGTGCACGGTTTGCCAAGGTCGCAAAAGGGGAATGACGCCATTTGGGTGGTTGTTGATCGGCTAACGAAGGTGTCGCATTTTTTTCCGCATAGGAAGGATGATCCGGTAGAGAGGTTGGCAAAATTTATGTGGATAGCATTGTACGGCTTCACGGTGTGCCCCGCAGCATCGTGAGTGACCGAGATGGGCGGTTCACGCCCAATGATTGGAGGCTAGTGCAACAAATGTTGGGGACAAAGTTGAAATTCAGCACAGCCTTCCATCCGCAAACGGATGGGCAGACCGAGAGGGTCAATAGAACCATGGAAGACATGCTCCGCATATGTGTCTTGGATTTGGGAAGCAATGGGAAGACCACCTTTATTTGGTGGAGTTCGCATACAACAAAAGCTACCAAGCGAGTATTCAAATGGCGCCCTTCGAGGCCCTATATGGTAGAAAATGTCGCACGCCATTGTCTTGGTTAGAAACGGGTGAGTCAAAGTTGTATAAGCGATTGGAAGTGGAGGATGCTACTTCTTTGGTGAGAACCATTCGGGAGAGGTTGCTTATCGCTCAGGACCGGCAAGTGAAGTACTATAATGCCAAGCACAGGAACGTGGAGTTCGCTGTGGGCGACTATGTGTACTTAAAGATCAAGCCGTTCAAGGGTGTCTCCCGGGTGCGGCGATTGAAAAAGCTAAGCCCGAGGTACCTTGGGCTGTTTGAGGTTCTGGAGCGAGTTGGTGAAGCGGCCTATCAGTTGAAGCTTTCAGTGGAGCTTGGTGGATTACATGATGTATTCCATATTTCGGTACTTCGGAAGGCGGTGCTAGAGCCTTCGCAAGTGATCGCGGTTGATCAAGTGCCGTTGGATAGTGGGTTGACGACAAAGGTCAAGCCCGTGCGGATTGAGGACTCGGAGGTCAAGCGTCTACGCAATAAAGAGATCAGGATGGTCAAGGTCCGGTGGGATAATTGCGGTCGTGAGGAGCTCTCTTGGGAACGAGGGCAAACTATGCTTGACGAGTATCCAGAGTTGTTCCGCTCAGGTACAAATTTTGGTTTTGTACATGTCTTTCCTTTATATAATTTCGTGGACGAAATTCTTTTAAGAGGGGGAGAGTTGTAAAGCCCCGAAACTCAAAGGAGCAACGGGTGACGTTTTGGGCCAGTTTTGGGTTTTGGCAGGAGGCACACGGCCTGGGACTCGAGCGTGTCCCAGGGCATGTCAAGGCCGTGTCGACGATCGGCCCAGGGTGTCGATGAATTTCGCTCGACATTGTGTCGAGACAGGGCACACGGCCTGCGACACGGGCGTGTCGTAGGGCGTGTCGACCCGTGTCGACACTAAGCCCGTGAAGTCGACACTGCGCTCGACGAAGTTTCGAGACATGGCACACGGCCTACGACACAGGTGTGTCGCAGGGCGTGTCGACCCATGTCGATACTCGTCCCGGGGAGTCGATGAATTTTGCTCGACGATGTGTTGAGTGAAGGCACACGGCCTAGGACACGGGCGTGTCCAAGGCCGTGTCGTCAGGTCGACGATCTTCGCTCGACGAAGTGTCTAGTGTCGAGACCGTGTATACGGCCTGGAGCCCAGGCGTGTTGAGGTAGACACGGGCAAGGACACGGGCGTGTCCTAGAACCCGTGCAGTGCTCGGGTTGTTTTCGGGAGAAATCGATGGGGGTACACGGCCGGTCACACGGTCGTGTCAGGTGGAACACGGGCGTGTCAGGTCGAACACGGGTATGTTCGATGCCCGTGTGTTGTTCCAGGCGAGTCGATTTTGACGGCGAATGAGGCACACGGCCCTGAACACGGGCGTGTGCCAGGCCGTGTGCGGTCCAGATTGGGCATTTCAGTCCCGAATCAAATCCGTTCGTTTCTTTAATTGATGATCCAACGGCTGGGGGTTGTTCCTGAAGGGATATACCCGGGATTGGGCCTTAGAAACCCTCACTTTCCATGAGTGGTTATCTTTCTAAATCTTAGAGAGAGAGGAGAGCCAAGGAAGGAAGAAGAAGCTAGATCCGGCCATTGGAGGAGCTTCGAAGCTCCAAATCACGAGCCGACTGCGGATCCACGGAGGCAAAGCTAGTGCGGTGCTTTTCATCCGCTTACTTTTCCACGGCGCCAAAGAAGAACACAAGGGTAACGATTCTCTTCTTGAGCATGAGTAGCTCTCTTTCTTTTCATAGGAAGCCCGCTCTCGCGAGTTTGCAGTGAGTTGGAGGCGTTCCTTCGGGTAGATATGTGAAGTCCCTGTTGTTTAGAGTCCGTAAGCGAGAACGGACATAAGCATGATGTGTGAAGCCTACCCGGACATGTTGGACTGGATCGGTGATGTTGCATTGCATAATACCGGAGAAGACTCCGTGCTATTGGTTGTTTTTCGGGTTTTCTACAAGGTAGATTGCAACAGGGAGCCTTGGGGATTAACCCAAAGGTGCACCCGGAAAACTGGGCGTATGCGTGATCTTACCAAATTGGTGGCCTGAGATCCAACTTGAACATAACCGGGTTATGTGAATTGTGATGGAAATGGGACTCGGGAGAAGTTTTACCCGCGCAAATGGCTTAAATTGTCGTTGCGATGTGAGCACGGGTTAGATGGAACCGTACCCGTTCTATGTCTTTCGGTTAAAGAGACCTAAAGGTACGTGGCACTTGCCGTTGGCATAGATTATGGTCTTCGGCGGTTGATGTGCTAAACCCGAACAGGCAAGTGTACCTATCGAATTGTAGTATCAAGGTCATATTTAAACACGGGGTTGTCAAATACTGCTACTCACGCTTGAACTATTATCCTACCGAAAGAAAATGGGTTTTGAGAATTTTTAAACTAAAATGAAAGATAATTTTTTAGACGAAAAACTTTATAATAAAAAGCTAGCATTCGATCGAAGATTCACCATAAAATGAAATGAGAGGGATGAAAAAGGCATAGTTTTAAATTTGCAAATCATACTTGACCGTGACGGATCCGAAATTAGGAAATAATCTCGCTAGAGAATTAAATCCCCTGACTTATAGACGTTTTGACCGAAATCTCTTTCAAGTCAAAAAAGCCTAAAGCCGCATTATCGAGGCGACCCGCACTATTGGATTTGACTCCAATCCGGAAGATTTACGTCATCCTATCTCTAGGGTTGCGTTCAACTCCTTCCTTCTTTGAGTGATCTTTCACATTCATGAGCCTCTCGGTTACTCAAATATGAGATCCCAAGCCTACTACCGTATACCGGAAATACGGAGTCGACAAAATAAAAATCAAAGAAGGATCGAGTAAAATTAAGCAAAAATAAAACTATGAAATAAAAGAAACCCTCATCTCATTTTATGGATCCTCACGATCGAACGCTAAATAAAATTAGCTACGCATAATTGAAAAGGAAGACAAAAGAAGATAAGAGAGGAACATTTTCATTACTTGCAAAAAAAGTACACAAAATATAAAAAAGACAAGATTATGCTATGAAGAAACTTGCACTAATGGAAAAGAAAACTGATACAATAATGAAACTAACAACAACTCACAAGCACTCTCCACTCTCCAACTCAACACTCACATTCAACTTAAAACTTCACTTCTCAAAAATTTCTCTCCTTTGGCTTGAGGGATGGGGTGGCTTTTATAGGAGATGGAGAAGGATCTAGAATGAAATGAAGAGGAGGAGGCCAAGGGGGGTGGCCGGCCATGTAAAGGGAGAGAAGTGCATGCATTTCATTTAATGAAGGGAGAGGGAGAGGATGATTCAATGCATAGTATTTAAAAGAAATCCAATAAAATAAAGAGAGTAAATAAGGGGGAATGGATGATAATAAAGAGTGGAGAAAAATAATAAAAAGGAGAGAGAGGAGGGATGGTCTGGCAAGTGGCTGGCCAATGCATGAAAAAGTGAATACATGCATGCAATAAATGAGAGGGAGAGAGAGAGAGAACATGCATGAATGTGGCCGGCCAATGCATGAGTGGGCTTCTTGGTTTGGGCTTTGTTGTAAGCTCGGGTAGGGTGATTTGGAGAGATGTTGGGCTGCACCATGGAGGGGGCTTGCTGCACTTTGTGGGCTGCACTTTGAAGTGGGGAGGAGGCCGGGCTGCATCTTATGGGCTGCTCCAATGAGGTGGGCTACTTTGGTGGAAGAGGGCTGCATCTATATGGGCTCGGGTAGCTTGAAGAGGGGCTGAATGCATCATGTGGGCTTCAAGGGAAAGGGCCGAGCTGCTCCAATCTTCAAGGGCTGCATGTAGGGGGCTGCACCATGATGAGAGGGCTGCACCATGATGAGAGGGCTGCACCATGTTGCATGCATTTGGGCCATATCCTACAAATAAAACAAAATAACACAACATATTAGTTATTATTTTTTATGACAAAACATAGATAACTTTTAAAAATTAAGCACAACATAACATAATAAAAACATTAGTCATTAAAATTAAAGTTAAACATAACAAGACATAAAATACATAAAATAAAACTTAGGAATTAAAATATCATAGCTAAAAGACCTTAATCATAAAATAAAACAAAACAAACATAAGAATTCATAAAAATATAAATATACTTAAGAAATTTGAATACTAAGCTACCCAAAAAATGATGACTAAAACAAGTCATCAAATTCCCCCATGCTAGAGTATTTGCTTGCCCTCAAGCAAATAAAACTTAAAGAACTAGGGAAAGAAAACAAAGAAGATTTAGGTTGCATAATTAAGAAAAACAAAACATGAAAAATTAAACTATCCTAATTCCTATGTTAACAACTAGTGGGGTGAGAAGTGCACAATAGAAAACTTGAAAGTGGAGACCTAAAAATATCATTAGAACATAAAGAAAATTTACACATTTCTAAATCTTAAAACAAGACATCCAAAATTAATGAAAATAAGAGAAACAAGAGTAGTAATTCTAAATAATCGGCGCATTACGAACTACTAGGTTGCTAGAATAACAATTAACCCTAAATCACCTCAAGATAACCTCCAAAGAAATCCTTCAATGATGGTGGCCATAGGCTTGTCCGTTCACACTTTCTCCACTACGCGAATTTACGTTCTAAAGATTAATAGGACTTCTAGTAGGCGTTAAAACTTGGCTTAGGTAAATGATTAGGAAATGAAAACAAGGATAAACATGAGGGCTTAAACACTAAACCAAGGTTGAGCTTAAAAAAATAAACATAAACACATGAAGAGGAATGATAAGTACTTCAACTCAAGCTAACACAAAAATAAGGCCATGTATTTTTTTCTTTTCTTTTCATAATATTGGCCAAAAATACTACTCTTTTTTTTCATTTCATTTTGATGATACTTTTGATAATAACTCTCTCTTTTTTTTGTAACTTTAAGGAAAGCTCCAAATATAAGCTATAAATTTTCCTTTTCATTTCAAAGATATAATCCTTCACAAAATTAATATTTAAGCTCACAGTTTAGTGTGAGAAATAGGAAAGGGATTTTGGCTTTGGTGAAATAATGAAATGAAAGGTGGAGCTAAAAACAAAAAAACATGGAAAAAGACCCAAAAATTGTTTTGCAATGGTAAAATTTTTTTGGTGGGCAAGAAAAGCTCAAACGAGTCAAAGGGTGGCCTAAATCATTTCTAAAGTACGTAAAAACGACGCAAAGGTTTCGAGAGTCGCTAGGGACAAGTTCTAGACACCAAGAAAGACTACCCCGCAAATGAAAAAGAGATAACATTACCTAGCAAGCATTCGTAAGCAACTAACCGAATAAAAAGACATAACTACAAATTGCTAACTTAAAACGTAAAAATCGGATGCCTATATTTAAGAAAAAGAAACTAGTAAAAATAAGCTATGTTAAACTGATAAATTTAGAAAACTGTTTCAAAGAGATCTAAATAGAACTACAAAACCGCACGGGCCTACACATCACTAGAAGAAACATAAAAATAAAGATAGAAATAATTTTCGATTTTGTTTTTCAAATATATTTTAGCAATTTTTTGGATTTTTGCTTTTCTTTTTTTGTGATTTTTTGAAAAGGCTAAAATAAAAGCAATACTAAAAAAAACTTAACAAAACTATGCTAATTTTTTAGAAAACTTTTTGAAAGAAAAAGGAAAAAGAGAAACTAACTAAACCCTCCCCCAAGCTTAGATTTTTCATTGTCCTCAATGAAAGAAACAAAAAGAAAAACGAGAAGGAGACTGAGAAGGAGAGAAAAATGCATAAAGTAAATGAAATAGTAAACAAAACAGCACTTCCCCGGGTTTGTGGGATGACGGTGGATGTCGCTCCCCCATGCTTGCTTTTTAGCGCACTTGATCAGCAGCAGGTTTGACTTGATCCATCTTTATATCAGCAATGTTTGAGCGGCGGTCACGAACTGGCTTGGTTGGCCTCCGGAAGGAAGAGCAAAATAAAAGCAGAAAAAATATAGTCCGTGGGCAGGTGCCCAAGATTGTTCTTTATTACAACCATTTAAAGTCCGAAGAAAATTAAATAATAATAATAAGTCCAAAAATGTTCCACAACAAGATAAATATTTAAGAGTCGAAAACAAGTTCCTCCATTGCAGGAGACACAGTATCATTTGAAAAATAAAGTTTAAGTCTATGTCCATTCACTTTAAAATCACCCTTATCGGGGTGCGAAAGCAACACAGTTCCATAAGGATAAACTTCCTTGACCGTAAACGGTCCAGACCATCTAGATTTAAGTTTTCCAGGAAAGAGACGTAGGCGAGAATTGAAAAGAAGAACGTGATCACCAGGTTTAAACGTTTTAGGATGGTGCATGTTCTTATCGTGATAAAGTTTTGTGCGTTCTTTATAAATTTTATTATTTTCATAAGCGTACGCTCGCCACTCGTCAAGCTCATTTAGTTGGTTTTTTCTATGCTCACCGACCGAGTGCGGATCGAAATTAAAAAACTTTAACGACCAAAACGCACGGTGCTCTACCTCTACCGGGAGATGACACGATTTTCCGTAGACTAGTCGGAAAGGAGTACAACCAATAGTGGTCTTGTACGCTGTCCGATAGGCCCAAAGAGCATCGTCTAACTTTAAAGACCAATCCTTACGGGAAGTAGAAACGGTTTATTCCAGAATTCTTTTAAGCTCGCGATTGACTACCTCGACCTGACCGTTAGTTTGGGGGTGATAAGCAGTTGATAGTTTATGCGTAACACCATATTTAGTTAAAGTTTTAGCGAGTTGAGTGTTGCAAAAATGAGTTCCCCTATCACTAACGATCGCTCGAGGAAAACCAAAACGAGAAAATAACTTTTTAAGAAAGGCAACTACGACGCGAGCATCATTTCTTGGTAAAGCTTGGGCCTCCGCCCACCTGGAAACATAATCGACTGCGACTAGAATATACATGTTTCTTAGACTGGAGGGAAACGGGCCTACAAAGTCAATGCCCCATAAATCAAAAACTTCGCATTCCAGAAAATAATTTTGTTCCATTTCATTTTTATTAGATAAGTTTCCAGTCCGTTGGCACCGATCACACCCGCTCACAAAGAGTTGCGCATCTTTAAATATGCTTGGCCAGTAAAAGCCAGCACTAAGCACTTTGTGGGCGGTGCGGTTTGCTTGAAAATGCCCGCCAGTCGGACCTTCATGAACATGCTTTAAAATTTGCTGACCTTCTTCCCGGGAAACACATCTTCTAGCCACCTGATCCGCACAAATGCGAAATAGAAAGGGGTCCTCCCAAAAATAATACTTCAACTCCGAAAAGAATTTCTTCTTTTGGTGAGAAGAGTATTCTTTTGGAAGGGCCCGGGCCACAAGATAATTGGCCAGATCAGCAAACCAGGGGGTAGAAGAAGAAATGTTTAAAAGACGCTCATCCGGAAAAGAGTCATTAATAAAATTTTCATTTAAAATATCAAGTTCGGGATTTTCAAGACGAGAGAGATGATCAGCCGCTAGGTTTTCCGCTCCTTTCTTATCCCGAATCTCCAAGTCGAATTCTTGAAGTAAGAGGATCCAGCGAATAAGACGCGGCTTGGCATCCGGTTTAGAAAGGAGGTACTTCAAAGCGGAATGATCCGTAAAAACAATAACTTTGGCAAGAGTAACGTACGGTCGGAATTTATCAAAATCAAAAATAACAGCTAAAAGTTCTTTCTCTGTCGTGGTGTAATTTTCTTGAGCAGAAGTTAGAGTTTTACTAGCATAGTAAATCAGATGAAAGTTCTTAGCAATTCGTTGTCCTAGAACCGCACCTACCGCATGACTACTCGCATCACACATTATTTCGAATGGTAAATCCCAAACTGGGGCGATCATAATAAGAGCATTTATAAGTTTGGATTTAATTAATTCAAACGCAGCGAGACAAGATTCATCAAAAATGAAAGGAGTTTCTTTTTCGAGAAGGTGGGTGAGAGGCTTAGTAATTTTTGAAAAGTCTTTAATGAATCGTCGATAAAAACCCGCATGCCCTAAAAAACTTCTAATCGCTTTAATATTTGTAGGCGGCGGTAACTTTTCAATAACTTCAATTTTGGCCTTGTCCACTTCAATTCCCTTAGCTGAAATCTTATGGCCAAGGACTAAGCCCTCACGCACCATAAAGTGGCACTTCTCCCAATTTAAAACTAAGTTGGTTTCTTCGCAGCGTTGCAAAACGTTTTCCAAATTTTTTAAACATAAGTCAAAGGAGTCGCCAAAGACAGAAAAATCGTCCATAAATACTTCCATAATATTTTCTACGTATTTATCAAAAATAGCAAGCATACACTGCTAAAAGGTAGCGGGTGCGTTGCATAACCCGAAAGGCATTCTACGATAAGCACAAGTCCCGAAAGGGCAAGTGAATGTTGTCTTCTCTTGGTCTTCGGGTGCGATAGGGATTTGAAAATATCCCGAGAGACCGTCGAGGAAGCAATAAAAACTGTGCCCGGATAAACGTTCTAAAATTTGATCGATAAAGGGGAGGGGGAAGTGATCTTTTCGAGTGGCATCGTTTAGCTTACGGTAATCGATGCACATCCTCCATCCCGTTATCGTCCTAGTTGGAATTAAGTCATTATTTTCATTTGTTACTACCGTAATCCCACCCTTCTTAGGAACAACCTGGACCGGACTTACCCACTGACTCTCAGAAATCGGATAAATTATCCCCGCATCTAATAACTTAAGAACCTCTTCCTTCACAACCTCTTTCATATTTGGATTGAGACGACGTTGTGGTTGGACTACACCCTTAGGATTATTTTCAAAAAATATTTTATGAGTACAAAAAGAAGGGCTTATGCCAGAAATGTCGGAAATTTGCCACGCTATAGCTCGGCGATGCTTTTGTAGTACTTCGATCAACTGATCGTTTTCGGATTGAGATAGATAGGCCGAGATTATAACGGGCAACTTAGAATTTTTTTCAAGAAAGGCATATTTTAGATGATCAGGGAGTGGTTTTAAATCAAGATGGGGCGACTCATCATAAGAGTTTTTCAAATTCTTTTCTTTTTCAAAAATAAGATTTTCATACTTTTTTCTACCAAAGACAGAATCATTTTCAAAATTTGCTTGTGCTGACATAACCGTGTTTTCAAAATCATGTGAAGAAATTTCAGAAAAAAAGAGGAAAATTCATTTGAAGAGATGTTAGAAAGAGAAAGAGAACAATCTTCATTTAAAACATCAAGAAAGTAGCATGAATCATCATTTTTTAAAGAGTTTTTCATTGATTGATTGATAGAAAATGTGACCTCATCATCTCCCACACGCAAAAACAACTTTCCGTTACTAACATCGATGACCGCTCGAGAGGTGGCTAGGAAGGGTCGACCGAGGATAAGAGGGACCTCGACGTCCTCTTCAATATCGAGAATGACAAAATCCACCGGGAAGATGAATTTGTCGACCTTTACTAACACGTCCTCAACAATACCTAACGGATATTTGATCGACCTATCAGCTAACTGGATACTCATTCTTGTAGGGCTAAGAGTGCCCAATCCTAGCTTTTTGAATAATGAAAAGGGCATCAAATTTATGCTCGCTCTTAGATCCGCCAACGCATGTTTAACAAACAGATCACCAAAAACGCACGGAATGGAAAAACTACCTGGATCGTTTATCTTTTTAGGAAGATTAGAGTTTTTAACGACCGCCGAGCATTCTTCATTTAAGGTTACATGCGATAAATTTTCCAATTTCGTCTTCTTTGTTATTAAATCCTTAAGATATTTTGCATACTTAGGCATTTGACTAATCGCTTCATGAAATGGCAAATTAATGTGAATTTGTTTAAACATTTCAAGAAAGCGTTGGTACTGATCGTCTAGTTTTTCTTTCCTAAGTCGAGCCAGATAAGGAGGTGGCGGGAATTCCTTTATAACAACCGGAGCATCATTTTGAACGTCATCATTTTCTTTTCCAAAATCAGAAAAAACAGAAATATCTTTTTCTTTATTTAAAGTAGATTTTTCATTTCCAAAAATTGTTTTAACATTTTCTGTAGGGGTAATTGTTTCCACAACAGGAGGGACAATCACCTTTGGCTCTTCACTGGTGGTGGGCTCATTAATAAACTTACTGCTCCGAAGGGAAATCGCATTTGCGTGCTCCCTTGGGTTAGGTTCAGTGTTCGAGGGAAGAGTTCCAGGTGGTCTCTCGGAAAAAGCCTTGGCAAGTTGCCCGACCTAATTTTCTAAACTTTTCATGGACCCTGTTAAGTTTCTAATAGTAGCATCGTTCGAGCTTATATATCTAGATAAAAGTTCTTCCAAAGAGAGGGTTTTTTGAAGATTTTGGTTTTGTTGTGGTGGTGGTGGTGGTGTAAAATCATGTGGTGGGCGTGCAGCATTAGCAGGATAACTCCAAGAAAAATTGGGATGGTTACGCCATCCAGGATTATAAGAGTTCGTAAAAGAATTAAAACCAGGAGTTGCAGAAAAATTAGAAAAAGCAGAAAAATTATTGGCAGAATTATTTTGAGCGGGCCTGGGTATGTTCCCCAGATAATCCACCTGCTCTGCAGTAGCAGCATTCGCATTTTCATATACCTTAGCGGCGGAGGAAGCAGTCATCTCCGAAATCTTCTTGTTCAGCATTTCCACTTGTAGCGCCAGTTGCGAAACTGAATCCACTTCATAGATACCTGCAGGTTTAGATGGGCGAGTCCTAGACGAATTCCACTAATAAGTGTTCATCGCCATGTCCTCGATAAGCTCAAGAGCGGCTTCCGGAGTTTTGCGGTCCAAGGAACCAGCGGAAGCGGCATCTATCATTTGCTTAGTTTCTTGATTTAGCCCATTGTAAAATGTCTGAACCTGTAACCATACAGGCAGAGCATGATGAGGGCATCTTCTCAAAAGTTCTTTGAACCTCTCCCAAGTGTCATAGAGGGTCTCTGAAGCAATTGAGAATAAGAAGTTATATCATTTCTTAGCTTAGCAGTTTTGGCGGGGGGGGGGGGGGGGAAATAAAGAGAGAGAAATTTTTCAGTTAAAATGTTCCAAGTAGTGATTGAGCCTCTTGGAAGAGAACTCAACCACTGTTTGGCTTTAGTTATTAAGGAGAAGGGGAAGAGTCTTAGCCTTATAGCATCGTCTGAGACACCATTTATTTTAAAGGTGTCACAGATTTCAAGAAAATTGGCAATATGCAAGTTCGGATCTTCATCTTGTAATCTGTCGAACTGTACATATTGCTGCACCATTTGTATGATGCTAGGCTTAAGCTCGAAGTTATTGTTTGCAATTGCAGGTCGAACAATACTTGTTTCTGTACCCTCCAGGTTGGGCCGAGCATAATCAGACATCGTCCTTTGCTGGGCAAACGCTGGGTTAGGGTCCCCATTTCGGAGTTGAAGTTACAATCACCGTCGGAATCCTCAACCGCTGTTTGAGAAGTGGAACCACTGAATCGTAAGTTTCTCTGAAAGGAGCGTTCGATTTCTGGGTCCAAATCAACAAGTAGCGACGGATTCGTGCGGGTCATGCACTAAGAAAATTAGAGGGCGAAAGGAGGAAAGGAAAAGAGAAGAAGGGAAATAAAAACTTGAAGAAAAAAATAGAGAAAGGAATTTTTTTTTTAATTTTTGCAGAAGTAATAGCGTAAGCGCTTTCCTAATATTGACGAAAAAGCGTCCCCGGCAATGGCGCCAAAAACTTGATGTGCTAAACCCGAACAAGCAAGTGTACCTATTGAATTGTAGTATCAAGGTCGTATTTAAACACGGGGTTGTCAAATACTGCTACTCACGCTTGAACTATTATCCTACCGAAAGAAAATAGGTTTTGAGAATTTTTAAACTAAAACGAAAGAGAATTTTTTAGACGAAAAAACTTTATAATAAAAAGCTAGCATTCGATCGAAGATTCACCATAAAATGAAATGAGAGGGATGAAAAGGGCATAGTTTTAAATTTGCAAATCATACTTGACCGTGACGGATCCGAAATTAGGAAATAATCTCGCTAGAGAATTAAATCTCCTGACTTATAGACGTTTTGACCGAAATCTCTTTCAAGTCAAAAAAAGCCTAAAGCCGCATTATCGAGGCGACCCGCACTATTGGATTTGACTCCAATTTGGAAGATTTACGTCATCCTATCTCTAGGGTTGCGTTCAACTCCTTCCTTCTTTGAGTGATCTTTCACATTCATGAGCCTCTCGGCTACTCAAATATGAGATCCCAAGCCTACTACCATATACCGGAAATACGGAGTCGACAAAATAAAAATCAAAGAAGGATCGAGTAAAATTAAGCAAAAATAAAACTATGAAATAAAAAAACCCTCATCTCATTTTATGGATCCTCACGATCGAACGCTAAATAAAATTAGCTATGCATAATTGAAAAGGAAGTCAAAAGAAGATAAGAGAGGAACATTTTCATTACTTGCAAAAAAAAGTACACAAAATATAAAAAAGACAAGATTATGCTATGAAGAAACTTGCACTAATGGAAAAGAAAACTAATACAATAATGAAACTAACAACAACTCACAAGCACTCTCCACTCTCCAACTCAACACTCACATTCAACTTAAAACTTCACTTCTCAAAAATTTCTCTCCTTTGGCTTGAGGGATGGGGTGGCTTTTATAGGAGATGGAGAAGAATCTAGAATGAAATGAAGAGGAGGAGGCCAAGGGGGGTGGCCGGCCATGTAAAGGGAGAGAAGTGCATGCATTTCATTTAATGAAGGGAGAGGGAGAGGATGATTCAATGCATAGTATTTAAAAGAAATCCAATAAAATAAAGAGAGTAAATAAGGGGGAATGGATGATAATAAAGAGTGGAGAAAAATAATAAAAAGGAGAGAGAGGAGGGATGGTGTGTCAAGTGGCCGGCCAATGCATGAAAAAGTGAATACATGCATGCAATAAATGAGAGGGAGAGAGAGAGAGAACATGCATGAATGTGGCCGGCCAATGCATGAGTGGGCTTCTTGGTTTGGGCTTTGTTGTAAGCTCGGGTAGGGTGATTTGGAGAGATGTTGGGCTGCACCATGGAGGGGGCTTGCTTGCACTTTGTGGGCTGCACTTTGAAGTGGGGAGGAGGCCGGGCTGCATCTTGTGGGCTGCTCCAATGAGGTGGGCTGCTTTGGTGGACGAGGGCTGCATCTATATAGGCTCGGGTAGCTTGAAGAGGGGCTGAATGCATCATGTGGGCTTCAAGGGAAAGGGTCGGGCTGCTCCAATCTTCAAGGGCTGCATGTAGGGGGCTGCACCATGATGAGAGGGCTGCACCATGATGAGAGGGCACCATGTTGCATGCATTTGGGCCATATCCTACAAATAAAACAAAATAACACAACATATTAGTTATTATTTTTTATGAAAAAACATAGATAACTTTTAAAAATTAAGCACAACATAACATAATAAAAACATTAGTCATTAAAATTAAAGTTAAACATAACAAGACATAAAATACATAAAATAAAACTTAGGAATTAAAATATCATAGCTAAAAGACCTTAATCATAAAATAAAACAAAACAAACATAAGAATTCATAAAAATATAAATATACTTAAGAAATTTGAATACTAAGCTACCCAAAAAATGATGACTAAAACAAGTCATCAGCGGTCAATGGCTTAAATTGTCGTTACCCAGTCCAAGAAGACAAAATGCTCATAGGTTTGGCCGTCAAAGTGGCGGTGGTGAGTCCAGAATGTCTATGGCTTTAATTGACGTGACATCGACCGGTTCACCGAGAATGTGCCCTGAGAGCACGGGTCGTGTGGCCGTGCGATCCAACGTCTGTGATGAAATGAAAATATTATATTGCTCGCTTATGCTAATGAAATGCAGGGAAGGAGCATCGCCGCCCCGAGTTGGGGGTGAGATCGTTATAATTTGGTCAGCATTGCTGACCGTTGCCTTGTTTTACCACCGTGCGGTGGTTTTTTGCTTGCAGGTGCTGCTGGACCAAGCGGTCAATAGCGGGCTAAAGCCCTTTTTGCGAAGCCGGCCCTCGAATGCCTAATTGGAGTGTTTACTGCTTTATTCATGTATGACTGACCTGCGTGCCGTGGTTTGTAAAACATGTAATATGAAGTGAACAATTTTTGTAAGGCCTTAAGGCTTGTACTGGTGTATTTATAACATTCCTATTTGGTATTAGCGGACATTCATGATTTAGTGCTAGGTTCTTTATTGCAACTTTTATAAAACTGCTTCCGCTAGAATGCTCTGTGTAGGACGTTATGATTGGTTGGATGGTTTCCATGAGTAACCACCTGGTCTGTCTGTGACATACGGCGTCGGGCCCCGGCCGGACCTACTACTATATGCTATGCGACGGATAGAGGGTGTTACAAAGACCCCCCCCCCTTTTTTTTTCTTTTTCGACACCGGGGTCTTAGGCCCAGAACCGCCGTTTTAAGGTGACTCCTTCACGCCCTGAAGGGTCATCACCACAAAGCGCCGATTCTGCCGGTCAATTCGATCGCAGAAAAGTAGCACAATAATGTAAATGCAACTAGCAAGTCCACAAAAAATCAGATCAGAGTAGAAAAATATGGGCTTATGCCCGGTACATCATGTACTCACTATAAATCACTCATGCAGAAGCAAATGTTGAAAATCTAATAAAGGTCGAGACTCACGGTCCCGGCTGTATGAACTCCGGAGCTAGAGTGCCCCATCTCCAAGCGCACCGGTCTCTGTGGCTGCTCCTCCATGCTGGGCTCCACGATCCCCTAAATGATGCGGTTCGAAAACCGTTAGTCTAAAAGACTAAGCCCTATCATCCCCCGCCCCTTCCCCCATGGATCCTAGGCACCGAGCAGAGAGGAAGAAAGGGGAGGGCTTGAAGGTGGAGAATAATCAAAAACAGATGGCAGCTGACCTATACTAACAATTCTATAATAGGTTTGGACAATAAGCTGAAATATGAAAAGTAACCTTCACTTATGTGACAACACATAAGCCAAGGGGTCTTCTGCAAGGCTCCTATCGTATAAAAAGTCTCATACCAATTTATACGTTGGGGTGTCGGTTATCAAACAGCAATATATATATATATATATATATATATATATATATATATATATATATATATATATATATATATATATATATATATATATATATATATTGCCCTTAATTTATATATATAAATTGACCTTAATTTATAAACTTGCCCACACAAGCTTATAGACCAAGGGGTCGTTTAGCAGGGCCTAAAGTATAAGCATCCCATTCCACTTATACATTAGGTGTCAGGGGTTAAATGAATCGATTATGCTATGACATGCAAGTGGGTATGATGGAATATGCAAGTGCAACACACACACACGATTCTGTGCACCCAGACTTAAGTTCCCCATTTCTGGAGCCCTAACCTCCCAGGATACCTCTATAGTGGCAGACGGAAGCGGTGGGTTGGGCCTCGCCCACCTCTAAACCAGTAAAGCACTACCGGTCAGACCTATCGTACGCCTCAACGTTTGGTTCACGAAGCAGACTCCTGCGTACTCTTGCCGGTTGGCGCACCGGACTTCGGTTGGCGAAGTGCGAACCACACTTGCCAAGTCAGCGTATTGGTATCGGTGCACTGACCCTCCAATACCGAAGATCCACCACCTTAAATTTCTTTTCTTTTATGCACATGCAAATTTCAACGTATCCAGAAACTGAGCCGAAGCTCCCCGGACTAAAATGTCCGTCTCAAACAATCGAGCCGAAGCTCCCCGGACCCAAACATTCATCTCTTAACCATCCAAGCCGAAACTTCCAACTATCTTCCTGTGCTATCTGTGTTCATGAAGTGTGCAACCCTAATTACTAATTTACTCTTTTTAGCTTGTTAATACAGTTTACGTTAACCCAGGACTGCCCCGGTATTCCCTGTGAAGGGCTCTCAAGGGGCACTAGGAACTATGTTGGGATTACACTCAACGTTCCCTTTTGTAAGATACTTATTATTATTATTGGTTGATTCCCCTACCCATTACCTTCTCATATTACGATAGGGTAATCCTAGGGTAATTTGACTCTACCTCACCTCGAGAAGGACGATCTTTCGTCGAACCCGAGCGCCTCTAAACTCTTGCCAAACCAATTCCTCAACACTCTTCCTATCCTTCTATGGTGAACTCATCCACCTTTATCCAAAATGACTAACTCCTACGCCATGTCCCATCATATCTTATTACAACTTTCCCATCTTGCCAATTGTAGACCATCCTAGGCTATTTGTCGGTCCGGACAGCTGATAATCCAAATACTCATCCAAATAGCCTACCTTATTTACTGGAGACTTATCATGACACAAATAGACTAAATCCAAGAAATTAAAATTTTCCTAACTTATCTGATATTTAATTATTTTCCTTAAAGCTTCCAAAGGCTACCAGTTTGTACATGAACTACACTAAGTACACATGCAAGATGCCTAACAAAATTATGATAAATATTAGGTTACCTCAATATGGTAAATCCATAGTATCAAAATTCTAAAATTATTTTTGCAATATTTACCATCTTCCGTTATTTATGAACCAAGTATAGGAAATATCCATCCAAAAATTATAAAAAATTATACTAGGTAGCTAAAACTTTAAAAGTAGCATTGGCCAAGTTTCATAATTTTTCAGCAAGAATTATTCTCTGAATAAATTAATTATCAAAATCTCAATATTATGGAGTTGTAAAGGAAGTACTGTAAACAACCATCGCTAAAAATTATGAATAAATTCCTACAAGTATATTTTGGCCTGAAATCATCAGTACCTAAGTATCATGATTTTTCAACAGATATATCATCTATAAATAATTTTATACCACCAAAACCTCTTTTTGAAACTAGTGAAGAAAGTACTAAATATCATCAATTAAAAGTTGTAACAAAATTCAGGGGTATTCACTTAGACCTAGGTCATCTACTGACTAAGTTTCATCAGTTCAAATGAAAAAAATAATCAAATTAATTAAAACACCATTTTGGGGCCTTTTGATATTTAACAAATAAAGTACTAGAAATATAATCCATAAAATTCTAATAAAATTACTAGGGTTATAGATGGTCTAAAACTTACTCTACCCAAGTTTCACAACCTTTAAATAAGGTTTAGTGGCTGAATTTACAAAATTGTGCTTCTACCCTAAAATTAGGGTTAGGGTTTTGAGGTGTCTACCTTCCTCCAAGTCCTCTAAGATTCCTTCGACAGATATTAGGTTACACTACCTTCAATTCTACTAAGTTTTCAAGGTCATACAAAGGCATTAGCCCCATGTCCTTCACAACCTCCAAAAGTCCTTCCTTAGGGTTTGAGGTTGAACCCTAGGGTAAATCAAGCCTAAATCATCCCATTTTCCTTAAGAGGGTGACCTTTACCATTCTAAGTCAGTGTCCAAAACCTCAGCCTCTGTTGAGGGGAGGTGGCCACACTAAGCCCATGGTGCACTTTTAATCAAAAACACCTCCTTAATTACAAACTAGGGTTTGGTGATTCCCTAACCAAAACACATCCAAATGAGTTGGAATTTTGTCCAGAGCTAGGTATTGATTCTAGGGACCACTCACCAAAATTTGGGAGGGTTTGGAGGTCATTAGATCACTTAATTAAAATACCCTAGCATTATTAAATAAAAGTAAACAATTTAGCAAAGTGTCTCCAAAAAATCCTAATTTTGGACAAACCCTAGGTATAGTTAATACTGATCCCCTATCCAAATTTCAGCCCCGTTGGACAAGGGATGAAGGGTGGGCATCCATTTGAATCTCCGGACAACCCTAGGTATAGGCACTGCCAAAATGGTTGCCCTGGTCCAACTAGAGGGCCAAATGGGTCCCAAATCAATTTTGGATTACAGTAGACCCATAGGGCTACAACTTTCATATTGAAAGTTTTCCCACCAAGGGGCCTTAAATATTTTTAAAAATTAATTCAAAATAGCCCAAAAAATAGGACAGAAAAATCAAAAATCAAAACTAAATAAAAGAAATGATGCAGCACGAATATTAAAGCAAATCCGACGCATCCTGGTCATCTTCCTCCTCCAGCCAAGGGCTGTGATCAGCCCGAACCGGAGCTTCTTCCAAGCCATTTTCCCGGCCATGCGGCCAGCTCCCTAGCCGGCCACCACCGCCACCACCTTCGTTGAGGTGGGGGCTATCGCCGGGCGGCGGCACGGCCGCCGGAGGGGCGGTTTCCGGCAAACTCACGAGGTATAAAAAGCCATGAAAAACTGAAATTTTGCACACCCGATCCTGCTCAATTGAGCCCGATTTATCTCCTAATTGATCTAGGATTCTAGCCCACGAAGAGTGGAGTAGAGGAGGACCTTTAAGCGAGCTTGCGGACAAGTGTGGTGGTGGTGCACCATGGCTGGTGGTGGAGCTTTTCGGTGCTCTGCAACTACACAGCCAACTTGCTCGGTTTCTTCAGGTAAGGGGTGGAAATGTCTCCTCTAACCTTGGTGAAGCTTTTAAAAGAGCCAAAAGGGGGATAAGGAGGGTCATAGCTTGAATCCCCATTTCCACCATTAATGGGGAATTTTGGGAAACTGAAATCTCAATGAATTCAGCCCCTTGGTGACCCGAAGAATTCTGGAAACTCCTCCCCTACTCCTGAGGAGTTGAATCTAGCCATCAATGGGGGGATTTGTGGGGGTTTCATCTTCCATGCCATTATTGACCACTCTTTCTCTCTCCTCCTTATTGAAGGAATTGAATTCAGCCACCTTGGGTGGCTGGCCATGGCTATTAAACTCCTCAAAACTGATGAGGGGTAATGTATTCAGACTTTGGAATCAATTGGAGAGGTCCTTGTTCTCCCTTGGCCATGAATGGCCTCTTTTCTCACTTTCTCTCTCCTCCATTAAAGGGAAAAATGGAGCTTTCTCTCTCCTAATCACCATGGCCGAATTTTGATCTCTCCTCCAGCCTACTGGCAACCCACTAACTCATATTAATAATAAAAATGAGGTTAGCCCAAGTGGG
This sequence comes from Platanthera guangdongensis, assembly GCA_039583875.1. Classification (NCBI taxonomy): domain Eukaryota; kingdom Viridiplantae; phylum Streptophyta; class Magnoliopsida; order Asparagales; family Orchidaceae; genus Platanthera; species Platanthera guangdongensis. Next base: position 101,966,976 of record CM077150.1, read on the forward strand.
GGAAATGGGTTTGAGCTTGGGTTAGCCCATTTAGGCTAATTTGACCTAGCACTAGAATAGAGTTGACCTTGGTCAACATGACCATTTGAGTTGACCCAAATGGGTCCTTGGTGACCCATTGGCCTCCCCTAATGTCTAGAAAGACATGAGTAGGGTTGGTTGGGCATCTTGGGGGTCACTTGACCCTTAGTTAGGGCACTTTGACCCTTTTTGAAGTTAGGGTTGACTTAGTCAACTTAGCCTCTTTGGTTGACCCCAATGGGTCCTTAGTGACCCATTGACCTCCCCTAAGATCTAGGAAGGATTGGGTAGGTTGTCTTGGCACTTTGGAGGTCACATACCCTTAGGAAGGGTACTTTGACCAATTTAGGGGCTAGAGTTGACTTTGGACAACATAGACTCTTGGGTTGACCCCAATGGGTCCTTGGTGACCCACTGACACCACTTTAGGTCTCGGAATACCTGGTCAAGGTTGTTTGGGCACATTAGAAGCCAACTGCCCTTTGTTAGGCCACCTTGGCCAATTTAGGCCTATGGTGATCCTAGGTCAAATTGGCCACTTTGGGTTGACTCCAATGGGACCTTAAGGCTGTAGTGGACCCTCTAATAGGTTAGTGATGTTGTGGTGGGGTCATGGAGTCATGGTGAAGCCCTAAGGTCAAACCCTAGGTTTTTTGATGTGGTTGTGCCACAAGTAGACCAAGGTGATTCTCACCATGCCCTTCTATCACTTGGCCATTTTTAGCTTCCTTGAGTTTTGTCATGACCTAGTCATGGCCAAAACCACTCTTAGGGGTCTAGTTGGAAATGAGATGTTACACTCGCCCGAGGGGGCGGCGAGCGGAGGACGCGGGTGCATTCGTGCCCGCCCCAGGGAGAATCAAGCAGCAACACTATAAGAACGATATACATCAGAAATCAGAAACCAGACCTATAGACGGGCGAGAAAAGTCACAAATAGTTATAAACACTTAATACGTTTTTGAAGTAATAGTACCCCCCCTGAAGCGAGTCGACTCGAAGCGCAGAGACGACCTGACCCAGCAATAGTCCGCGAACTAAGGGAAGAGAGGGTGGATTAGTACTGGATCCACTTCCACCTGCCCCGCCGCTGCGTTCCGGTTCGCGGCGGTACGCGAGGATAGTGGTAATCGCGCACCGCCACCAACTCCGACTGGGCTAGGCCAACTTGTACCGTGACACTCTTTAGACGCTACCTCGGCCCGCGTAATGTGCATGCCAGGTGCGGTGACCTCGCCACATTCTGCTGCGTGCGGAGCCCCTCCAAAGCCGCGAGCCGAGCCTCGGTCTTGGCCTTGTCTCGGTCGACTCTATTGACGATCTCCTGAAGCAGCGGAGTATTTTCCTAGAACAGCCGCGTCACCTACCTCTTAATCCCCACCGAGTCAGCCGGGTTGCCCAGGTAATCCGAAACACCCTCCACGTCAGGCGAAGGCAAGTACCCTTCGCTCATCTCAGTTTCAGAGGAGACCACGTTGTAGCCTGAAAAAAAGAGATTCAGAGGGGACATGCGAGAGCAAAACAGGCACGAAGTGCGAGCTTACCAGGGGTTGGCAAGCCGTCCATACCGGTGGAAGGACGGGAAGAACCCGCCGACCCTGAAAGGGTTCCCCCTCAAAGGCTGCAAGAGATTTCCCTAGTCCGGGGGGAACTGGCAAACGAGGGGTATTCTGGGGTGGACGGCCCAGACCCAAGGGGCTAGCGATCCTCTCGGACAACAAGGGAGGGGAGCGATCCCCCCCATCACCCTCATCTTTACGCGGTAGTACCTACGAGATAAAAGGTCAGAAATGGAGCGACACGCCAGGAAGGAGGATCATATACCTCGGGAGCGACCTCGGTGCTGGCTGCCGCGCTGGAGCCCGGGAAGTTATTCGCCGGGGACCGCCTAACAATCCTTCCCTTTACCGGCCTAAAGAGAGGGCCGGGAGACCCACACGCTAACCAGGGGGCGGCCTCGAGGGCCTCCTCCCGAGTCTTCTGGCCCGCGGCTGGCCGACGGGCCCGCACCTCCTCGCTGACCGGCATCGAGCAGCTGCAGTCCACTTGAAAATATGAGATGAGATAGGGATTCACCCCCGGGCTCAGTGGTATATTTATAACTGAGTAGTGGGACCCACCAGAAGATTCCATGCCAGCTCAGCATAACACTCGCCGAACATGCGGGTTGGATGATTCTTTCCGAGCTTGATCAAGCTCAAAAAGAGCGGGGATTGTGTACAACCCCGTGTTCGTCAAGCGGCCCCCGCCAAGCCAGGCGAGCGAACCAGGTCGCCCGTCCCGCACCGGAATAGAGTGCAAGGGGGAGGTGGCAGGAGGCCCGCTTGCTCTCGCCCAGGTCGGGCGGGCGAACCACGCGAGTTGGCCCTTTCACCCTTCTCGCCCGATCGCCATTCGTCGAGCAGAGCTTTTCGATCGGCATTCATCGAACTGGTATTCAGGGATGACTTCGATGAGTCCAGATTGGCGAGCCCTCCTTCGAGGCTCCTATGGTTACAGTTGGAAGCCTGGCCGCCAGCCCGCTCTCCTATACGTGACTGGGCCGCCTGTCCGCCTCGGTGGAGGATTGGCAGGTCGGGGTGGCCCGGATCGCGCTTGCCCAAGAAGAGTAGGCGAGACGCTAGAGCCAGGTCGTACCCGCTTCTCGCGGGGAGAGATTAGTGGCGAGCTGACCACCCTATCCCTGGATGGGGCCCAGTAGAAGCCCCGAGGTGAAATTACCTGGATGCCCTCCCCATGGGTGCGAATAGCTTGTTGGAACAACAGAGCTATGCTGTTGGCAGACCAAGTTGGACTACACATAGCTGTTCAAAACAGCGGAGGTTGGCTATTTGCAGGCCATTTTCAGAATTCTATAAATAGAACCCAAGGGGGCACCTCAGAAGGCACACTCTCATACTCCCTAGTTTCCTGGTCCTGTAGTGCTTTCTGAGGTAACCTTAGATCATCCTGTGGCTAAGGAGGGGAAGTACTCTCAGGTCTTCTGGATGTGTGGTGGGTCCTCCCCACTGAGCCCTTGGGTCGGTTCTTCCCTTGTCTCTCTTGTTGTTTTGCTTGCAGGAGTGAAGTAGGCGCGCGATCACCCCTTCCACGAGGGTGAACTCCACAAGAGACCGAGATTTCGATTTCAACAATAATCGCACGACCACTGGACATAGTGTGCATGACCACCGGTCGTGCACCACTGATCGTGTGCATTTATTCCTCTTTTCCTGGAGTCTGATCTGGGGTAATCGCACGACCATTGGACATAGTGCGCACGGCCACTAGTCGTGCCCCACTGCTCGTGCACGTTATCCCAGTTCTTCTTCCTAATCTGCCATGCCAGTACGCACGATCACTGGATATAGTGCGCACGACCACTGGTCTTGCGCCCGAGATCGTGTGCATTGTTATTTCTGTTTTCTATAAATATGCAGGTTGCACCCTAATTCAGAGAGAGGTCATTTTTCCTCCGCCGTTTTCATCTCCGAGGAGGGATTCTGACGGCCTCCTTCAATCTCCACCCTAGGGAGGTGCTTCGGGCTCGCTTTCACCGCAAAATCCAAGATGGAGCTTCCTCTCGGCCTCCTCCATCATCTCTTGGTCTCATTTCAAGCTTCAACACCATTGTCATCAAGCAAAGGGAAGCTTGCAACTTTCGTCCGCTATCGTGACATGAAGAAGACGTGCCATTGGAAGGTGGTGACAACCCTTCTCTACACCGGACACAGTTGAGGACCGAGCTTGGACGCGCATTGACAACCCGACGATTCCAACCGTGAATCCCCAGCAAGACTTCGGATTCAGTCGATCTCTTGCCTTGTTCTTCCTTTATTGTTGTTTATGTGTTGTTGTAAACTTTATTTATAGATGATGTGCGCTTAGTTGTAAAATTCTTATATTAAATCATGTTTTTGTGATTTGTATTTTTGTTATATTTGCTTGAGGTGAGCAATATTCCATCCACCACCATCCACACTTGCCGCACTAGTAATTCCTAGTGGCGTGCGTAGCGAAGAGGTGCTCACGTCCCTCATTCCGCCGTTCTCACCACCTCATCCGCAAGCCTACTCTCCCATCCGCCTAGTGATTCGGAGCATTGCGGCCCGACTAGACTTCCATCCCGCCTGGCGGAGCATCGCATAGCGGCGTTGCATGGGAGTAGTTGTTAGACTTTTACTTTCTTTCTATCGCAACAATCAGAACCCCCATCGTTACCTACGACCTAAGGACTTCAATCTCAAGTCCTCCTCGAAATTAACTACACCTTACAGTGTTCCTTGAGAGATCGATACTTGGGAGAACTCGCCCATTTTATATTATTTGTGCGACCGGTTCACTGTCGTGATCTCTAGCATCAAGTCTTTGGCACCGTTGCAGGGGAACACAGTCGTGTGAGTTTTTGGAGAGGGAGATAGGAGATAGAAGCCCTTTTCCATTTGTTTATTTCATGTTTCTTTTTTTGCTTTAGTTTTTAGAATCTGTTTCTTGTTTTTATTTGTTCTGTTAGAAAGTAGCGAAAAAGAGAGAACAAGCGGATAAACTTTTGAATAATCGAAAATTTTATTATCCAAAAAAGATATCATTTACAAAGGTATGACCTCCCTTATATAGAATGGAGGAGATAAGAAAGAGAGTATACAAACAATGTGGGACTAAACATTTACAGTACTGAGCGGCTAGAATAAAGGTGACCGCACAGGCCGCGCGGTTAGACAGATGGGTTAACCGCTCGGCAACTCCAGCAGGATAGAACAGGCCGCAATGGTAGACCGATAGACCGCCTGGTCTCCAGGCTTCAGAGTGAGACCGCCAGACCGCTCGGTCAACAAACCGCTGGATCAGACCGCTAAGCCGCCCGGTCAATAAACCGCTGGATCAGACCGCTAAGCTGCCCGGTCTAATACTTCAACACTCCCCCTCAAGCTGGAGCATAGATATCAATCATGCCCAGCTTGTCACAAATGCGGAAGAAGGAAGTAGAAACCGGCTTGGTGAAGATATCTGCCAATTCCTTGTCAGAGGTGACAAAAGGAGTACAAATCTGTTTCTTCAAAATCTCTTCCCGAATGAAGTGACAGTCAACCTCTATATGCTTTGTTCTCTCATGGAAGACCGGATTTCTGGATATATGTATAGCGGCCTTGTTGTCACAGAACATAGGGAGAGGACAGTCATATACCTCGCCCAGGTCAAGCATGAGAGCCCGCAACCACTTTAACTCACACGTGGTTGACGCCATACTCCGGTATTCGGCTTCGGCACTGGATCTGGAGACAACAGACTGTTTCTTGCTCTTCCAACTCACGAGATTACCTCCAACAAAGGTACAAAAACCTGATGTGGATTTATGATCGCCTTTGTCATCCGCGTAACTTGAATCTGAGTAGGCCTCAACCCTCAGATGACCATTCTTCTGAAAGAGTAACCCTCTGCCTGGTGCTGCTTTGATATACTCTAAAATCTTCAGGGCGGACTGAAGATGGCACTCCCTGGGAGCTTGCATAAACTGACTGACCTTGCCTACAGCATAGGCGATGTCGGGTCTAGTCACCGTGAGATAGATGAGTTTGCCTACCAAACGTCTGTACCTTGTGACATCAGATAGAAGAGGCGAGTCATCCGTCCACGTTTTGTCTTCTCCAACAGCCATGGGAAAACGAGCTGGTTTGGCACCTGTCAATCCTGCTTCTCGTAGAAGATCAAGGGCATACTTCCGTTGAGAGAGAACCAAGTAGTCAAGTTTCCGAGAGATTTCTATCCCCAAAAAGTATTTCGGGGAGCCCATATCCTTCGTGACCAAGTGCTGACGGAGGTGCTTCTTCGTCAAGTCCACCCCATCTCGGTCATCGCCAGTAAGGAGAATATCATCCACATATACGGCCAAAACCACCAGTCCCGAGGCCGTTTTACGAATGAATAAGGAGTGATCGGCCGAACTCCTTTGAAAGCCGATGGTAGCCACAATACCACTGAATTTGTCGAACCATGCCCGAGGGCTCTGCTTTAGGCCATAAATGGCCTTCTTCAAATGACATACACGTGTCTCCCCTGAGAAACATACCCAGGAGGTTGCTCCATATAGACGTCCTCCTGAAGATCGCCATAAAGAAAGGCATTCTTCACATCAAGCTGGGAAATATCCCAAGCCCGGTTAACAGCCACAGAAAAGAGAACCCGGATGGTGCTGAGGCGAGCAACCGGAGAGAAGGTATCAAAGTAATCAACGCCGTAAGTCTGAGTGAAGCCCTTGGCCACCAGCCGGGCTTTGTAGCGATCCACAGTGCCGTCGGGGCGAAACTTCACAACGAAGACCCAGCGACAGCCAACCACATCAGTGCCCACGGGAGGAGGAACCAGGGTCCAAGTACCCCGTTCAGTAAGAGTAGCCATCTCCTCATCCATGGCAGACTTCCAATGAGGGAGAGCAAGAGCCTCCTGGTAGGTACGAGGAGTAGAAGTAGCAGAGATAGCCAAGGCAAAATACCTGCGAGAAGGAGAAAGCTGATCATAGGAAACAACAGCTGTGAGCGGGTGTTGAGTACACGCCCGCACCCCTTTGCGAAGGGCAATGGGAACATCCAGGTCAACAGGAGCGTCAGCGACGGGAGCGTTAGCGATCGGAGCATCCGTGGCGGAGAAGGCTGGCCCGGGACTAGAGAGACGGCAGCGGAGAGGAGGGTAGAGGGGTGGGTGGGGAGACGGACTGGGAAGGAGTCGGTGGAGGAGGAGACGAAGGTGGGAAAACGTCGAGAGGTGTGGAAGGAACGAAGATATCAGAAGGAAGAGAAGAGGGAGGAGAGAAATAGGAAGAATTTTCGAAAAAAGTCACATCCGCGGAGACAAACTGCTTGCGGAGAAGGGGGTCAAAGCAGCAATAGCCTTTTTGAGTGCTAGAGTACCCCAAAAAGACACACTTGGTGGAACGGGGGGAAAGCTTGTCGCGGGTAGCGGAGGGAGCGTGAACAAAGGCCGTACAACCAAAGACACGGAGAGGAAGAGGAAAAGGTTCCTGGTGGGGGTAGAGAAGGGAGAAGGGAGTCTGGCCGTGGAGAACCGTGGAGGGAAGGCGATTGATGAGATAGCAGGCGAGGAGCATAGCGTAGCCCCAGTAGGAGCGAGGGACGTGCATCTGCATCATGAGAGTACGAGCAACATCAAGCAGGTGACGGTTTTTACGCTCCGCCACCCCTTTCTGCTGGGAGGTATAAACACAAGTCGTTTGATGAAGGAGGCCATGTTGGTGAAAGAACGCGGAGAACTCATGAGTCAGATATTCCTTGGCATTATCAGAACGTAATACTTTAATAGAAATAGCAAATTGAGTCTTAATCATAAAGTAAAATGATTGCCAAACAGAAAATAGTTCAGAGCGATCTTTTAACAGATACACCCAGGTACATCGAGAAAAATCATCGATAAAAGTGACAAAATAGGAACTGCCCCGACCAACTATGAGGGTAGGAGCAGGACCTCATACATCAGAATGAATAATATCAAATATGCGAGAGGAGCCACGGCCTTGCTTCGGTGGGAAGGAGGAGCGATGATGTTTGTCAAGCTGACACGCATCACAGTTGAGCGGAGAACTGGTAGGAGGTAAGTGGGGCAGAAGCTGGCGAAGAAGCCGAGGAGGAGGATGTCCAAGACGAAGATGCCACTGAAGGAGATCGGTGGAGGAGGAGTAGGCAGATAGAGCGGAAACATCGTCGAGGAAGTAGAGGCCGCCGCTCTCAGTCCCAGTAGCAATCGTCCGCTGGGTCCTCGGGTCCTGAAAAGAACAAGTAATGGGAGTGAATAAGACGGAGCACTGAAGTTGCCGGCATAAAGTAGTAACTGATAACAAATTTCACGGGAACTTCGGGACATAGAGGGTATCCTCCAAGCAAAGCGACGGGGTGAGTTGAACCATGCCCGTCCCATGAACCGGGGATGCGGAACCATCCGCCACATGAACCAGGGGTAAGCGAGCATGGGTCTCAAGATGGGAGAAGCAATGAGGGTTGCCCGTCATATGATTTGTGGCACCGGAGTCAATCAGTCATTTACCTTGGGTAATGACGTGGGCACTACCTGACGTCGTGGCCACAGAGGCAGACGACCGAGAAGAGGCGGAGGCCGAAGAAGGAGCATCATCGGAAGGGCGAAGATGAGGATGTTTCTGCCGGCAGCGGTCAACAGTATGGCCAGTATGACCACAGTGAGAGCAGAGGAACCGGGATGAACCCCGTCCGCCAGAGGAGCCGCGGCTACTAGTGCCCCCCCTCTGAGCTTGGTGAGCAAAGGAGTCCTGGGAAGGGGGGGGGAGGCCAACAGAGGCCGCTGGAGTAGCGAAGTAACAGCGGCAATGCGAGTCGTAGTGGCATACAAAGTAGGAGATTCTGCCTCACCCAAGATCTGCTGGCGGATCATATCATAAGAGTCGGGAAGACGATGAAGATAACAAACAACCAGGAGTTCCTGGAAGTGTTTGTGCTGGTCGGCCAAGTCCGCGGAGAAGGGGCGATTCTGGAGGATTTCAGCACCAAGAGCCTGAACCTGCTGATAAGCCGCAGTCGGGGACATGGAAGGGCGGGCGAAGAGGTACGCATAGAGAGTATAAATGCGGGATGTCTGGCCCCCCTTAGAATAGAGAGCAGCGAGGTGAAGCCAGGCGGCCTTGACCATCTCATCATGGCGAATGACGGGAAGGCACTCATCAGAAAGGTTGTTGGCCAGCCAGGTGCGGACAAGAGCATCACTCGCATCCCAGTCATCAAACTCAAGAGAGGTGCGAGGAGGAGGGTCATCGGTGAGGTGATGACGCTTGCATTGAGAACGAAGGAGAAAGGTGAAAGAAACGCTACAATCGGGATAGTTGGAGCCAACAAGCTTGGAAAGGGTGCCAAGGTTGCCCGAAGGAGGAGGAGGAGAAGGAGCTGCAGGAGTAGTGGTGAGACCGGAGGTAGTCATAGAACCCGGCAAGGAGACCGTAGCGGTTAGAAAACCGAAGAAGCCGCGCGAACAGGGCAGCGGACAGAAACAAGCCGCTCGAACAGGGTAGCAGACAGAAGAGAAGGCAAGCCGCGAGACAGGTCTCAGAAAGCGGAAAACAAGCCGCGAACAACAGAGAGTGCACATAATCAGGAGGAAATGACCGTGTCCTCTGATACCATGTTAGAAAGTAGCGAAAAAGAGAGAACAAGCGGATAAACTTTTGAATAATCGAAATTTTATTATCCAAAAAAGATATCATTTACAAAGGTATGGCCTCCCTTATATAGAATGGAGGAGATAAGAAATAGAGTATACAAACAATGTGGGACTAAACATTTACAGTACTGAGCGGCTAGAATAAAGGTGACCGCACAGGCCGCGCGGTTAGACAGATGGTTAACCGCTCGGCAACTCCAGCAGGATAGAACAGGCCGCAATGGTAGACCGATAGACCGCCCGGTCTCCAGGCTTCAGAGTGAGACCGCCAGACCGCTCGGTCAACAAACCGCTGGATCAGATCGCTAAGCCGCCCGGTCAACAAACCGCTGGATCAGACCGCTCAGCCGCCCGGTCTAATACTTCAACATGTTCCTCTTTTAGTTTTAATTTTTCTATAGCAGATTTTCCTATTCTTTTATCTGTGGTGTGTAGTTAATTGTTGCTTAGAAACTTTCTATTGGTGAATTCTTCTTGTTGCACCATGTATTCTTATATGAATATTTGTTGTCGATGGTGCGGGGATTATAGGCATGGTAGTGATGAGTGCCCCACTGAAGATTGGGAGCATAATTCTCGTTGTTCTGTATATGGAGCACCGTCTTCCTATGGTACTTCATATACCCAACCCAGGTCTTATGGTCACTCCTCTTATACGCATTCATCTTTTTCTTATTTCTCTTCGGTCCCACCTTGTTGGGTACATTGGTCAAATGTACCTGATTTGAAGAAGCCTCACCTAACTCAATGATATACATCAGAATGTATTTGATGTTTGTTTGAGTTACTTGTGCAGGTTAGGAATACACTGGACTGAAGCTAAAAATTCTAAGTCCATGTGTCGACACCCAGAGGGCAAGTGTCGACACTTGAGAAAGCTTGTGTCGACACCCAGACATGCAGTGTCGACACTTGGAGTCATTGTGTCGACACCTGGGAAGAAGAGTCGACACCAGTCAGAAAGTGTCGACACTTGGAGCTGTGTCGACACTCAGTGCAGAAGGATGCAGAAAAGCTGTGACGACACTTAGCAGAAGTGTCGACACCTAGAAGAGCTGAGTCAACATCAGAAAGTGTCGACACTTGGAGTTGTGTCGACACCCAGCAAAATTCTGCAGAGACTAAGTACAAGTGTCGACACTCAACACAATGTGTCGACACTCAATCAGCAGAGTCAACATATGAAGAATGTGTCGACACTCAGCACAATGTGTCGACACACACTCAAAGAAGTCAACACTTGAAGAATGTGTCGACACTCAGCACAATGTGTCGACACATAACCAGAAGACTCTACACTTGAAGAAAGTGTCGACACAAGGAGCTGTGTCGACACTTAGCAGAGAACAGAAAAGTTTACAAAATATTCTAAGTACAAGTGTCGACACTAAGGGAATGTGTCGACACTCAGCTGAAGAATCAAGAATGAAGACTTGTGTCGACACCAAGAAGCTATGTCGACACTTGACAGTTTCAACACATGAAGATGTGTCGACACAAAGGAGATGTGTCGACACTTAGAAGAATACAGTTAAAGGATGAAGTACAAGTACTTGTGTCGACACTCAATTTCAGTGTCGACACATGCAGAAGAAACTGTGTCGAGACATACAAGGAATTGTGTCGACACCTTGTAGACTTGTGTCGACACTTACACAACATGTGTCGACACTTGGTCTATAAGTGTCGACACTTAAGAACAGAAAGTCTCGACACTATCTGACAGTTAGTGAGATTTCAAGAAGTGACTGGTTGACATGACAGCTGCCAATCCAGCCGGTCTACAGCAACTGTCAAAGAAGTCAAAAGTCTGTTATAAACCGGATCAGCCGGTTACCATAAAGGAGGCCTATAAATAAGCACCCACAGTTTACAGAAAGTTGTTGTTGTTCACAATCATTACAAGGTGTGATAATAATTGATCAGACTAAATCAAGAAGTGATACACAGAGGATCAACACAAGAAGATCGGGCAGTCCAACTGCAGATCTAAGTAGTTGGAGAGAGAGAGCTCCAACCAAGGATTCAGTCTTTGGAACTAAGGCTGAGAAGAACAATTCAGAGTCATCTGGATTTCAAGAAGCAGAGATCAAGGATCAACTGCAGAAGATTCAGACTAATTCAGTTCTACTCAAGAAGCTTTGAAGAAAGCTAAGTCAGTTTGGATCAAGCTGAGTTCTTCCAAGAACTCCTCAAGAAACTCTCAACTCCTCTCATCCTTTCTGAGTTGTAGAGTTAGCATTTGTAATTTCTATTTTAAACTTGTAAGATCCATTGGATCTGAGTGATTGTAAGCCTATTTTATAAAGGCTGAGGGTAGGGCTTGGTGCCTGAGTGTAGGAGTTGAAGAACTCTGAGTGTAGGCCTTTAATTGGCTGAGTGTAGGCCGGGGTGGCTGAGTGTAGGCCTTTTGGCTGAGTGTAAGGCTTTGGGCCTGAGGTAGGAACCTAGTTTGGTTCTGAGTTAGTGGAGAAGTTTGGCCGAATCTAGTACACTGCTAGATAGGCGAAGGGGGAAAGTGGATGTACCCAAAGATTGGGGAACCACTATAAAATCTTGTGTATTCTGTGCTGTGATTGTATTGTGTTGAGAATTGCTGTGTGCTGTGATAACTTATTCAGAAATCTGTGTTATAAACTGTTGACTGCCAACAAAGAATTTAGAAAAGGATTAGGTCACCTATTCACCCCCCCTCTAGGTGTTTAGGTACCATATCTTTCAAGTGGTATCAAAGCGAGGTTCCTCAAAATCAGGACTAACTGTCTGAGGAGATCCAGTTTGGCAGATTCAGTATAAGTCAGGAAACAGGAAACAGTTTCAAGAAAATCAAGAACATGGGTTCTTCAGAGAATCATAAGGAGTTGGGTTCAATGAAACTACCTATATGCAGAAAAGAGATCTTTGGGATCTGGAAAGAGAGGGTTAGGCTTTTTATGGAAGCCTCTGACCCTAGGATATACATCACAGTCAAAGAAGGGCCATATGTGCCCATGAAGATTTCAGTATTGGATGCAAATCAGAGGACTCCAAAGGATTTCTCTGAAATGACCAAGGATGAGATTGTCCTAGCAACCATGGACAAAAGAGCACAGAATATAATAGTTAGTGCAATTGATGATGCCACCTTCCAGAACCTTATTCACTGTAAAACTGCAAAAGAAATGTGGGACACCCTCATTGTCTATATGGAAGGTTCTGAAGAAGTAAGGCAAGATAGGAAGTCCTTGCTTAATCAAGAATATGAAAGCTTTAGGCAAGGAAGAGGGGATAGCATCACTGAATGCTACAAGAAATTTTATAGAATTGTAAATGAACTCATGTCATATGGAAGAGAGTTCACAAACTATGAGTTGAATGATAAATTCTTGAGGTCCCTCACCAAAGACTGGGACACCAAGATCTGTGCCATCAGAGAAATGGCAAAGTTGGGAGAAATTCCTCCTCCCACACTTTTTGGCAAGTTGTTATCTTATGAGATGCAATTGTCAGTAAGAAAAGAAGAAGAAAAGTCAACAAGGACTGAATACAGAGAAAAGACTGTTGCCTTTAAGTCAGATGTACCCAGAAAGAGCAGGACCAAGTCATCAACTCCTCCTCCTGAGGTAGTTGAATCAGAATCTGAAGAGTCAGAAAGTACAAAATCTACAAGCAGTGAAAGTGATGAAGACTTTGCTGCATTCACCAGACATTTTCAGAAGTTCCTTAAGAAGAAACAGTGGAGGTCTAGACCTTCATCTTCCAAAGGGAAAGAGGTTCAGTATCAGGAAAAGAAGCCTTCAAAGAAGGACAAGAAAAGGACCAAGACTAGTAAGGCAACTGGATCCAAGATAATTTGTTACTGCTGCAATAGACAGGGCCATGTTATTGCAGACTGTCCTGAAAGAAGGAAAGAATCCAGTGACAAAAAGAAAACACACTTCAAAGGAAAGAAGGAGAAGTCCTTTGTTGCAAAGAATGAGAAGACTCTTTCAGATATGTCTTCTTCAGACACTGAGACAGATGCTGAAGCCTATATTGGGCTAATTGCTGAAGAAGAAGAAGAGTTTATGCAGATCATGGAATCTATCTATGAGCAAGAAGACTGTCAAAGCCAAGGACTGATGGCTTTGACTGAAAGTACTAAAAACCTGGAGCAGCCAGGACCCAGTCAGGTACAAGGTTTAACTCAAAGTTCTGATTCCAGTTCTAGTTCAGAGTCAGATTATTCTTCATCAAGTGATGAAAATATATCTGAGTCTGAGGGAGATATTCATCAACTCCTAGATGAATATCAAGTACTATTGCAAGCCTATAAGAAAAGCAAGACCCTAGCCAAAAATTTGGCCAAGGAAATTGCTGATCTCAAGGCAGCTGCAATAGATTATGAGAAGAATTATGATCAAAAACTGAATGAAGTGGCTAGGCTGAAACACATTACTGTGATTCAGATGGGTACTATTACATTTAAGAATGATCAAATTAAGAAACTGGAGATTAATCTTCAGAAGGAGAAAGAGCTAGCAGCTAGGTATTCAAAACCTAAATCAGTGCTACCCTTGATTGATGATTTTGTTCATCATAAAGGAAAGACTGGACTGGGTTTTGTTAATCCAGCTAGGACTGTTCAGGATCAGTCCAAGTCCAAGGGCAAAGCCCCAACATTCAACAAGACTGCTGTAGTTAAGACAGCTAAGTCAGAACCTAAGCAAAGGTACAACAAATTTGAATGTTGGTGCTGTGGCAAGGTTGGCCACTTTGCTTTGGATTGTTGGCACAATGCCAGTGCCAAGTTGGGTAGCAAGTTACCTGTTGGAAAGACAGCAGGTAGCTATGTCAAATTGCAAACTAACAATCACCAAGGACCCAAGTTTACTTTGGGTTCTAAGGTTCATTAATTTGTTTTGCAGGAGAATCCAAGTGGCCATACCCCTACATGGTACTTGGATAGTGGATGTTCCAGACACATGACTGGAACTAGGGGACTACTGAAGGACTACATCCCAATCAAAAATGGTCCAAAGGTGACCTTTGGTGGTTCTGAAAAAGGAATCATCAAAGGGTTTGGTAACATTTCTTCTAACCTTGTTACCATTACTCAAGTGGCTTATGTTAAAGGTTTGAAACATAACCTCATTAGTATAAGTCAATTAAGTGATGTAGGGTATGACATCTCATTTGTTAAAAATGGTTGTCATATCAAGAGGTCAAGTGATCAAAAGATCATTTTGACAGGTTATAGGAAGAGAAATGTCTATTGTTTAGACATTATGGTTGAGAACAATAGTTCTCCAGTTTGTCTTGTAGCTGATGAGACAGTCTCTCAATGTGTCAAGTGGCACAAGAGGCTTGCTCATCTTAATTACAAGACTATTGGCAAACTCTTTAGTAAAGAGTTAGTGAGGAATGGTCCTCAAGTTAAGTGTGTCAAAGATGGCATTTGCTCAGCTTGTCAAAAGGGCAAGCAGACTAAATCCACCTTTAGAAGCATTGACAACAAGGATGCTGTGAGGTGTTTATACCTCTTGCATATGGATCTATTTGGTCCAATGCCAGTTCACAGCTTAGGTAGGAAGGTCTACACCTTTGTAGTTGTTGATGACTACTCAAGGTTTTCCTGGGTGTTCTTTTTAAAGCAGAAATCTGAAACACCTAGTGTCTTCCACAGTTTTGTTAGGCAAATTCAGAATGAATTGAACTGTACAGTGGTCAAAATTAGAAGTGACCATGGTACAGAGTTTCAATCTGAAAGCATGACAAAACTATGTGAAGACTATGGGATATTTCAAGAATTCTCTTCACCTAGAACACCTCAGCAAAATGGCATTGCTGAAAGGAAAAATAGGACCTTGATAGAAGCTGGTAGGACCCTATTAAGTGATTCATCACTGCCAGAATATTTCTGGGCTGAAGCAGTAAACACTGCATGCCATGTGATAAATAGGGCTACCATCACTAAAAGGTTAAACAAGACCCCCTATGAAGTAGTGAAAGGCAGGAAACCAAACCTATCCTATTTCAGGATTTTTGGTTGTAAATGCTTCATACTTAACAATGGGAAGACTTACTTAACTAAGTTTGCTGCCAAATCCCAAGAGGGAGTGTTTGTTGGGTACAGCAGTAATAGTAAGTCTTATAGAGTCTACAACTTGACTACACAAGTTGTAGAGGAATCTGTGCATGTAGTTTTTGATGAGTCACAACTAATTAACAATGAGTTGTCTAGTAGTGTGTGCAGCCCCTCAGGTCTTTCTAAGAAGATGGACAAGCTAACCATGGAAGATGTACCTGCTGCAAGACAGCAAGTAGAAGAAGATGGCTTATGTCCAGGGGGAGAACTACATGTACCAGAAGCTGAAGAAGTTCAAGGAACTCAGCATGATGAAGATGCTGAAGAAGTACAACCAGAAGTAAGGATGCCTCCAGCCAACAGGCATCTAAGAGATCATCCAGTGGAGCTGATCATTGGAGATCCAAGACAAGGTGTTCAGACAAGGAGCAGAAATCAGAATGCTGCAGTATATTCAAGTTTTCTGTCTCAAATAGAACCAAAGAAATTTGAAGAAGCAATACAAGATCCACAGTGGACTGAAGCTATGCAGGAAGAGCTAAACCAGTTCAAGAGGTGCAAGGTTTGGGACTTAGTTCCTAAGCCTAAAGATCACAATGTGATAGGAACAAAATGGATCTACAGAAACAAGTTAGATGAACAAGGAGTCATCATTAAGAATAAGGCAAGATTGGTTGCAAAAGGATATAGGCAAGAAGAAGGTATTGATTTTGATCAAACCTTTGCTCCAGTAGCCAGACTGGAAGCCATCAGGATGTTCTTGGCCTATGCAACCTACCAAGGATTCAAAGTATACCAAATGGATGTGAAGTCAGCATTCCTTAATGGTAATTTAAAAGAAGAAGTATATGTGGAGCAGCCTTCAGGTTTTGTTGATCCTACTCTTCCACATTATGTCTATAGACTTAGGAAAGCATTGTATGGGTTAAAGCAAGCTCCTAGAGCTTGGTATGAAACCCTATCTAGTTTCCTCATTGAGAACAAGTTCACAAGGGGGAAAATAGATAAGACTCTATTCCTTAGGGAATCTAGAGGCAAAGTAATACTTGTCCAAATATATGTAGATGACATTATATTTGGGTCTACTGAAAGTAGCCTTTGCAAAAAGTTTGCAAAGCTTATGCAGAGTCAATTTGAAATGAGTAGTATGGGAGAGCTGAAGTTTTTCTTGGGTCTCCAAGTTAAACAGACTGAAAGTGGATTATCCATATGTCAGTCTAAGTTCACCCTAGAACTCATAAGGAAATATGGTATGGATTCCTCCAGTACCATGAAGACTCCTATGGGGTCAAGTATGTCTCTAAGCAAGGATGATGCAGGGAAACCTGTGGATGAAACCTTGTATAGAGGGATAGTTGGCTCCCTACTTTACTTGACTGCAAGTAGACCTGACATTATGTATGCTACATGTGTTTGTGCCAGGTATCAAGCCTGCCCTAAAGAGTCTCACTTGACTGCAGTCAAGAGAATCTTGAGATATCTAAAGGGCACACCTTATCTAGGCCTCTGGTACCCTAGGAATGGAGATTTTGATCTAACAGGTTATTCAGATGCAGACTTTGCAGGATGCAAAGAAGATAGAAAGAGCACTACTGGATCCTGTCAATTCCTAGGTGGAAGACTCATTTCATGGAGTAGTAAGAAGCAAACCAGTGTGGCCATCTCCACAGCTGAGTCAGAATATGTAGCTGCAGGAAGTTGCTGTGCTCAACTTCTGTGGATTCAACATCAGCTAGAAGACTATGGATGTCAGGTAAGTAGAACTCCACTTTATTGTGATTCTACTAGTGCTATTTCCATAGCTAATAATCCTGTATCACATAGTAGAACTAAACATATTGAGATTAAATATCACTTTCTTAGGGAGCATGTAGAAAGAAATGATATTGCACTTGAATATGTTAAAACAGATAATCAGATAGCTGATATGTTCACTAAGCCCTTAGATGAAGCTAAGTTTAATAGGTTCAAAATTGAACTAGGTATGATAAACTTAGACTAAGTATACAGAACTTAAATTGGCTAAGTAAAAAGGTGTCGACACATAGACAAGTCTATGTCGACACAGAATAGTAAGTGTCGACACTTCAGGAAAATGGTGTCGACACATCTAGGAAGTTAGTGTCGACACATGTCGAGTAGGTGTCGACACATCCAATAAAGTGTCGACACTTCAGTTTTACTCAGAATTTTTCTAAGTAAAGTCTCGACACATGTCGAGTATAGTGGTGTCGACACTTAACCAAGTGTCGACACATAAAATCTGTTAACTAAATTTGTGTCGACACATGTGTGTCGAGACATTATGAAGTCTGTGTCGACACTTATTGACAGTGTCGACACATCATTAGAAATTCATCCCGCCTGTTCGTCTTCAAACAAGAAAGGTATAAATAGGGTTCTGTCTTTGATTGTCGACACGCTTTCAAAGTTTCGAGACCTAAACTCTTGTGTCGACATTTCTCTCATCTCAAGACTAATTCTCAAAACCCTAATGGCTCCCAAGCTGGAAGAGAACGTAAACGAAGGCTATGAGCTTGTGCGAGGCGCATTTGACGACAGCGACCAAGAAATCAAATCAGTGCTAACCCTAATTGTCAATTCTGGATTGGAGTTCTTGGTTTCAGAACCAACGAAAATATGGAAGAAGGAAGTCATTGAATTCCTTTCTGGCGCGTCTATAGATGACTCAGGCTTCAGGATTAAGTCAAGGGTGCATGGCACCAAGGTCAAGATTTCACCTAAGTCACTGAGAAAGGTACTTCAGCTACCTAAAGTTCAAGATGAAGAGGAAGTAACTGCTTCTAAGACCAGGGAAGCTCTTACTTGGTGTGGACTGGATCCAAAGATGAAGGTGGGATCAGTCTTTAACAGAAAGGGTATGAATAATCAAGGCAAGTTCTTGTCAGAAATAGTAGGCAAGGTTATACTGAGCAAGCCAGGAGGGCATGACAGGGTGTCTGCCTCCATGTTTGAAGTCATGACCAGAATCATCTTCAATCTGAAAACAGACTGGTCAATGGTGGTTTATGAGAAAGTAAAAGAAAGCCTGAAGAAGCCCAATCTGGGCAGGATACTAAGTCTCTACCTGGCTGGATCAATTCCAGAGGTAATGAGCACTGCTGCAGGATCTAAGATCAATCATATGAGGAGAATGGACTCAAGGATATTCTCAAGATGGGAAAGGGTGCTGGTGTCAAAGGAATTGGCCACCCCTGTGAAACAAGCTTCTAAGAGAGACTCTCCTCCCAGGAAGAAGAGGAAGACAGCTGCTGTGCCTCAAGAGTCATCCAGCAGCTCAGGCAGTGAAGAACATGTGGTCTTCACTCCTGACAGTCCAGTAGATGTGACTGCAGAAAAGTCACCTGCTCCTCAGGAGCCAGCTGATATCCAGGGGGAGCCTCCAGCTGTAGAACATCCATCTACACTGGATAGTGAGCAGGCTACTCTTATCATCCAAGAGGTACTTTCTGACCTTAATACATTAGATTTTTCTGTAATAGATTCTGAATTGTCTGATGTCCATCAGCAAAATCAGCCCGCAAACCAAGAACCAGATGTTGTTCTTCCAGACACATCTGTTGTGATACCTGATACAGTGGTTGAAGAACCAAGTACATCTCCTGCCCAGTCTCCAGCAGAATATACAATGGAAGATCTGTTTTTGAACTTGGATCAAGAAGATTTTGATATGGAAAAGAATGCTGCTGATGCAGTAAAGGATGCTGCTGCTGTGGGGGAGAATTTGGATATACAAGAAGAGCCTATAAGGCTAGATACTGAGAAGGCACAGGATGTGCAAACTGAAAAACAATCCAGCCCTAAAGATAGGGTGGATATAGCCAGTACATCAGAATCTGAAGATGAGGAAGCTGAGCAAGCTAAGAAAAAGAAGTTCTTTGTTTTTAAAAGAAGAAGCCAGAGCTACAAGAAGGCTCTTCAAACAGTTGCTCAACACTCACTGGTCCAACAAGCTCCATCCACTGATTATAGTGCTCTACTGCTTGCAATGCAAATCAAGATGGATGAACAAAGGAAAGCCTTAGAAACTTATGTTGATGAAGGGCACAAAGCACTACAATCTGATCTGGGCCAGGAAATCAAGTCCATAAGGTTTGAAATGAACCTTAATAAAAGGGAAATGACTGATTGTTTTACCAAGGGTGCTAATGCTGTGGTATATCTGGCTAAACATCAAGAAACAATTAAAGAGAAAGTGGATGATATAGCACTCAAGCAAGGCTATGTGCTGGAAAATCAGTTGAGAATGAATGATAATCTGACTGCATCTCACAATGCAATAGTCACTGAACTCAAGAATAAGACAGATGAACCTTCAACTTCCTCTGCTGCTGCCAAAGCTGATTTTGATAAACTCTTTCAAGCAGAGATTGCTGCTGTCAAGACTGCCATAAAAGACTCACAGAAGGTCATATCAGAACAGCTTACAAAGCTTAGACCTTTCTTTAAAGAGGGCATAAGGTATTTGGATAGCCAAATCAGATTTCAGAAAGATGATGTGAGAGATCATGTAGCACAAGAAGTCATAAAGGGGGAGAGAGTGTTAGTCAAGCCAGTTCTGAGCATGCAAAATGGATTTCAAATTCTATAAGGGCTACACTTGGATATCCTCCCCTGTGTGATGACAATGAAGTAGGTGAATCTGGCATTCAAGGAGCATATCTTGGAGGTGAGCAACAAGCAGTGGCTGATGTAATCTATCCCCCTCCAGATTTTGAAATGATTCATGCAGATATAAGCACAATGTATAGTCCACCTGCTGGCAAGCCTAATATTATTCTGGAAAAGGTTGTTCAACCTATCACAGCTGCAATGCAAGAGGCTTTGGACAAGGAAGAAGAAACTAGGCTGTCAAAGAAGAAGTTTAGGGAAATTGCTGAGCAAAAGCCAGATTTTGAACAATGGAGCCCTACTTCTAGAAACATAATTCTCACAGCCTGGAAAGCTGCCAAGGACAATGCCCATGAGAGGAACAAGTGGTTCTCAGAGGCTGAATGGAGAAAGCATGAGAGTAGGCAGGAAGCAATTGTCCAATTTAGAAGGAAGGCTAAGTTAGGAAAGCTACCTCCAACAGCTGTGGAGCCTAGCAAGTACTTTCCTAAGCCCTATCATTATTTTGAAAGACAAAAGATCAAGGCTGAAGAACAGAAGAAGAAGGACTCTAAAGGGAAGAAGACTGCTGAAGCTGAGCCTGCTGCTGCTGCTGCTGTGAAAGCTCAAGTCAAAGCTGGAAAAGGCATTGTTATTAAAGAACCTGATCAGCACTAGATTAGGAATTAACTTGATGCTTGTTGTAATCTGTTAAGTGATAAACATTGTAATACTTCATTGAAAATGTATAAGGAACATTATTGGGACAGTATATGATAAATATAGTATGAATGTTCTGAAATATGTGTGTTTCTTAATTGTTCTGCAATGTTTAATAAGTATACATGTGTGCTTTATTACATGTTCAAGTTTACCCTGTTGTCATTTATATGCTTTACATCATTTTGTAATTTTTAATTATGAGTGGTGTATATCATTGACTAAGGGTTATGACTTCTCCAAATAGGGGGAGATTGTTGGGTACATTGGTCAAATGTACCTGATTTGAAGAAGCCTCACCTAACTCAATGATATACATCAGAATGTATTTGATGTTTGTTTGAGTTACTTGTGCAGGTTAGGAATACACTGGACTGAAGCTAAAAATTCTAAGACTCCATGTGTCGACACCCAGAGGGCAAGTGTCGACACTTGAGAAAGCTTGTGTCGACACCCAGACATGCAGTGTCGACACTTGGAGTCATTGTGTCGACACCTGGGAAGAAGAGTCGACACCAGTCAGAAAGTGTCGACACTTGGAGCTGTGTCGACACTCAGTGCAGAAGGATGCAGAAAAGCTGTGACGACACTTAGCAGAAGTGTCGACACCTAGAAGAGCTGAGTCAACATCAGAAAGTGTCGACACTTGGAGTTGTGTCGACACCCAGCAAAATTCTGCAGAGACTAAGTACAAGTGTCGACACTCAACACAATGTGTCGACACTCAATCAGCAGAGTCAACATATGAAGAATGTGTCGACACTCAGCACAATGTGTCGACACACACTCAAAGAAGTCAACACTTGAAGAATGTGTCGACACTCAGCACAATGTGTCGACACATAACCAGAAGACTCTACACTTGAAGAAAGTGTCGACACAAGGAGCTGTGTCGACACTTAGCAGAGAACAGAAAAGTTTACAAAATATTCTAAGTACAAGTGTCGACACTAAGGGAATGTGTCGACACTCAGCTGAAGAATCAAGAATGAAGACTTGTGTCGACACCAAGAAGCTATGTCGACACTTGACAGTTTCAACACATGAAGATGTGTCGACACAAAGGAGATGTGTCGACACTTAGAAGAATACAGTTAAAGGATGAAGTACAAGTACTTGTGTCGACACTCAATTTCAGTGTCGACACATGCAGAAGAAACTGTGTCGAGACATACAAGGAATTGTGTCGACACCTTGTAGACTTGTGTCGACACTTACACAACATGTGTCGACACTTGGTCTATAAGTGTCGACACTTAAGAACAGAAAGTCTCGACACTATCTGACAGTTAGTGAGATTTCAAGAAGTGACTGGTTGACATGACAGCTGCCAATCCAGCCGGTCTACAGCAACTGTCAAAGAAGTCAAAAGTCTGTTATAAACCGGATCAGCCGGTTACCATAAAGGAGGCCTATAAATAAGCACCCACAGTTTACAGAAAGTTGTTGTTGTTCACAATCATTACAAGGTGTGATAATAATTGATCAGACTAAATCAAGAAGTGATACACAGAGGATCAACACAAGAAGATCGGGCAGTCCAACTGCAGATCTAAGTAGTTGGAGAGAGAGAGCTCCAACCAAGGATTCAGTCTTTGGAACTAAGGCTGAGAAGAACAATTCAGAGTCATCTGGATTTCAAGAAGCAGAGATCAAGGATCAACTGCAGAAGATTCAGACTAATTCAGTTCTACTCAAGAAGCTTTGAAGAAAGCTAAGTCAGTTTGGATCAAGCTGAGTTCTTCCAAGAACTCCTCAAGAAACTCTCAACTCCTCTCATCCTTTCTGAGTTGTAGAGTTAGCATTTGTAATTTCTATTTTAAACTTGTAAGATCCATTGGATCTGAGTGATTGTAAGCCTATTTTATAAAGGCTGAGGGTAGGGCTTGGTGCCTGAGTGTAGGAGTTGAAGAACTCTGAGTGTAGGCCTTTAATTGGCTGAGTGTAGGCCTGGGTGGCTGAGTGTAGGCCTTTTGGCTGAGTGTAAGGCTTTGGGCCTGAGGTAGGAACCTAGTTTGGTTCTGAGTTAGTGGAGAAGTTTGGCCGAATCTAGTACACTGCTAGATAGGCGAAGGGGGAAAGTGGATGTACCCAAAGATTGGGGAACCACTATAAAATCTTGTGTATTCTGTGTTGTGATTGTACTGTGTTGAGAATTGCTGTGTGCTGTGATAACTTATTCAGAAATCTGTGTTATAAACTGTTGACTGCCAACAAAGAATTTAGAAAAGGATTAGGTCACCTATTCACCCCCCCCCCCCTCTAGGTGTTTAGGTACCATATCTTTCACACCTGGATCGAGGAGTAATGGAAAATGATGTTTGTGTTGTTGTAGGACTGACCACGTGTTGAAAGATTGCACAGAATTTCAGCACCAGTTGGAGGAGGATGATGAACCGGGTATCCGATTCACTCTATCACCCTCTCAAATGGCCGCCCCTTCTGATTCTGATGATATATTCGCATCACCACCCTGTTTATGGGGGACTGCTGCAGATATTCCCATCAGACTTTCTACTGATCGGTGTGACGACACTGTGGCGCAGTCTCTCCCCTGCACTCTTCACCTCTTGTTGATTCACCACCGGAGGAACCAACACATATTTTCTCTGATGCTGTTGTTCCTCCGCCTTCTTTGCAAAAATTATCTATCCCTATTTTTTTATGAGTCGGTAGATGATGTTCGGTCGGATTGTGATTCTGAGCCTGAGGATGTGCCCATGTTTGACGAGGATATTATTTTCATTAATGGAAAGTATTACGTCTTAAAACATGTGGACGCACCGAGGTGTGTTGATGAGGAGATCCTCTTTGTTGAGTAAGTTTCCACTTCCTTGATGGATGAGGAGGTCCAAACTACCACCGAGGACCTCGAGCTCGTGGATTCCCCTCGCCATGACTCATATGACCTCGTCGATGATCTATGTCGGGATCCTGTTGGGAGTGAGACCGGGACCACTCCCCCTATTTCTGATTATTTTAGTTCTTCTTCTCCTTTATTTCTCGATCCCCCTTCTTTATCTGAGCCTGGGAGGGTTGAGTCTCCGCAGGAGCTTCAGGAGGACTTGGAGCTTTCAGCTCGAGTCATCGATGATAGCATCCTCTCTCACGAGGAGGTTGATTCCTCCTCTATTGAGGAAGCTCCATTGATTGATTTCTCCTCCTGCCTTCTCCCTATAGTAGACGATACCTTGCTGGGCATGGATTCATTTTGTGGTGAGAAGAATGAGGACCGATGCTCCTTCTCTTCTTACTTCCTATTTCCTCTGCCTGCGAGGAGCAGGTATGATTATTCAGGTACAGGGGTAACTGTTCTATCATCGTATCGGTACTGTTACTGAAACGGATATTGGAACAGTTACCTGTGCATTTTTCTTTTCATAGGTCCATTAGCTAGAACTGTATAAAATTTAATAAGTCGTGCTGGGATGACAATAACCCCAGTACTTATCTTTCATTTTCTGTACTTTTATTCTCATGCCTATTTTAGTTTTAGCATTTCTTTTTGTATATTTTTCTTTTGTTTTTGCGGAGCTCACCCCTACAGGTATTCATGGAAAATCGCATTGACGGGGTTGTGATTCTTCTTATGGCGGGCCTGCTTCAGGTTTCTATGTGTCTTCTGGTATGCTCACTAGCTGAGCTTTGGGTAACCTCTCCCCTTGTTTCTATCTGATTTTAATTTCTATATCATATACTGTGTTGCTTAGTTTAAGTCTCGGGGGGAGATTTGTGACCTATTGCACGCGCACATTTCATGTGCATACTAGAAGCTTTTATAGATTTATTATGATTAGTTCATTGCATCACACACCACTGCATCCGCATGAGCGCGTGCTTACTTTTTTGCGTGCTGCGAGTTAAACTCATTTCTTCGTTAGATTTGGGAAAATTATGGTGCTGGCTTAGGATTGTGAGACAAAGTAAAATATTGAACTTGTTGTGTTTCTATTCAACTGCTCTCGTCTCGTGTAGAAATTTGAGTAGATTTAATTTTTCTGTATGCCATTAGTTTTATATTTTTCAAATTGCGTAAATACTTTTTATTCTACTCAAAAATTGGTGAATCCGGTGTGAATCCGACGGTAGCTTAGGGATGTGTGTAGATGGCCGTTAGGTTCGTATTACTCGAGTCGGGAGGATGGATAGCCTTTCTCGTTGGCTAAGAACTTGCCCAAAGCTATTCTTAAAGCATGGCTATAGGTTAGTTCACTCGCATGAGCGTGACAGAGGCCATCATTTTGGCCCATTTGAGCTTTGTACCATTCCTAACGTCTTATCCTCGCTAGCCCCGTTGTGCCTACCCCGCCTTTTGATTCAGCTCCACCATGATTTCACCAAAGCCTCATAGCCAATCCAAGTCGCACACCCAAGTTGAGCTTTAGAGTTTTACATTTTCATTTTGGGATGTGATGTGGTGATATTACATGTGAATATGTGGAAGTGCTCCCAAGTTTATATCTGCTGAATTGTGAAAATAAAATGAAGAAAAGGAAAAAAAAAGAAAAATATTTTTAAAGAAAAAGAAAGTGAAAAGAAAAGGTTTAAATTGAAAATCTTTTTGGAAATGTGATTATTTTTGGAGTAGGCGGTGCACACACCCATATGTTAAAAGTTAATTCTGGAGGTGTGGTGTACCTGCATATATTGTGGTTAGCGGTTGGATTCTTTTTAGGCTAGCTCATTTGGGTTTGGTGCATAGCCTTTCTTTTTATCATTGTTTATCTCACCGTAACCCAAGCCCCGTGATTATCCTAACGTCCTACGGATTTGCGCTTGAGTCTAACTAGTGTCGTGGAGAGAGTGTGAACGGGCAAGCATATGGTCACTGACATTGGTGGATTCCTTTGGAGGTTATCCCGAGCCCCGATCTTTGGCAATGCTCGCCTAGCGATTAGTCTACTTTCTCCCTACGCGTGACCGGCTGATTCACCGTGATTCCATTTTTGAGTAATAATAAAATGTTGATACATATTGTGAAAAGATTAAACTATTTTGTATACTTAGAAATTTCTTCTATTATATTTTTACGCGTGCGAGCATGCGACTTCGCATGGTACTCTATATCACAATTTACTTGTTAGCTAAATCATTTTCCCTATCTGCATAGATTTTGTTTGCTCGGGATGCGCAAACAGTTAAGTCTGGGGGTGTGATGAGTCCGATTTATATAGGGTTTTTCGGACACGTCTGTGCTAGTTTTCACGCATTTGCACTTCACTTTTAGTTCTATATCGTTCATATTTCATCTTCTCTATATTTCTATAGGAAGTGCACACTTTGGCCCGTGGGTGTGTATTTTTGTACTTTTATTGTTTGTATTCCGTTTTCTGCTCGTCTGGAATGTTTGCACATATCAGTGCTGGGTTTAGGGGTCATGTGAGTGTTCCGGGGATGTTTGGAAGCAGGAATACTGCGCACGATCATCGGATATAGTGCGCACGACCACTGGTCATGCGCAGATGATCGTGTGCAATATTCCCTGATTTCCAGAATCTGCATGGGGTAATCGCATGACCACTGGACATAGTGCGCACGACCACCGGTTGTGCGCCACTGATCATGTGCAATGATTCCTCTTTTCCTGGAGTCCGGTCTAGGGTGATGGCACGACCATTGGACATAGTGCGCACGACCACTGGACGTGCGCTACTGCTCGTCAGCATTATCACAGTTCTTCTTCCTAATCAGCCATGCAAGTGCGCACGATCACTGGACATAGTGCGCACGACCACTGGTCGTGCACCCGTGATCGTGCGCATTGTTATTTCTGTTTTCTATAAATATGCAGGTTCCGCCCTAATTCAGAGATAGATCATTTTTCCTCCTCCGTTTTCGTCTCTGAGGAGGGATTCTGCCATCCTCCTTCAATCTCCACCCTAGGAGGTGCTCCGGGCAAGCTTTCACCACAAAATCCAAGCCGGAGCTTCCTCTCGGCCTCCTCCATCATCTCTTGGGCTCATTTCAAGCTTCAAAGCCATAGCCAACAAGCAAAGGGAAGCTTGAAACTTTCATCCGCTATCGTGACACGAAGAAGACGGGCCATTGGAAGGTGGTAACAGCCCTTCTCTACCCCGGACGCAGTTGAGGACCGAGCTTGGACGTGGATTGACAACCCGATGATTCCAACTGTGAATCCTAAGCAAGTCTTCGGATTCGGTCGATCTCTTGCCTTGTTCTTCCTTTATTGTTGTTTATGTGTTGTTTATATTAAATCTTGTCTTTGTGATTTGTATTTTCGTTATATTTGTTTGAGGTGCGCCATATTCCATCCACCACCATCCACCCTTGTTGCACTAGCAATTGCTAGTGGCGTGCGTAGCGAAGAGGTGCTCACGACCCTCATTCCGACGTTCTCACCACCTCATCCGCAAGCCTACTCGCCCATCCGCCTAGTGATTCGGTGCATAGCGACCCGACTAGTCTTCCATCCCGCCTGGCGAAGCATCGCATAGCGGCATTGCATCAGAGTAGTTGTTAGATTTTTACTTTCTTTCTATCGCAATAATCAAAACCCCCCATCGTTACCTCTGACCTAAGGACTTCAATCTCAAGTCCTCCTCGAAATTAACTCCACCTTACTGTGTCCCTTGAGAGATTGATACTTGGGAAAACTCGCCCATTTTATATTACTTGTGCGACCGGTTCACTGTCGTGATCTTTAACATCAGCACACAATTAGGAGAGCAAATAGTGAGAACTAGACGGATGACCCAAAAATGCAAATTAGAGAAAATGAAGCACATGAGTCATAAAATTAAGAGCGGAGTACACACACAAAGATGGTCATTTAGCAGAGTTTTTATAGATTGGACAACACAAAGTAGACTAAGCAAACAATTAGGAACACTACAACGCTACGAGAGTCAAAGAGTTAATCACATTTAAAACATTATAAGCATCAAAAGTGTAAATCATGTGATTGGACCTATGTGAGAAGGACATATAGTGTAGCTTCAGTCTAAATCTTATGCATGGAAGCATTAGATAAGGCAATGACGTGTACGTGTAGCATCAACAAGAGAGAAAACAACAAGTAGAAATATCATATATTACATGTTTATCTCGGTCCTTTAAAATGCTAACACAAGAGTAATAGAGTGAACAATCACGTCACATACCAATCTACATCATACCAAGACTAGAACTAAGGGCACTAAGCTTAAGGTAGAGTTTATGCACAAGATCGAAATGACTCTTAAAAGCAAGGTGCTCATCCTCACAATGCTCATAAAGACTTATCGGGAGGAATGAGTAGTGCTTGGGGGGTGAGGGTTCCTTGACATGACCTTTGATAGCTTGCATAGGTTTCTTTTTAGTTTGCTTTGAGCTTTCACTTTTATATAAATTTTTTATGAGTTCAAAGGAGCTCTGAGTCAATCAAAATCTATCCACCTAGATAGATATACTTTAACTTGTATACATAAGATCTTAACACTAGATATTTGGACCAACATTATAATCTTCATATAAGCACATATATATATCATGAAATTGATTATTCAAACTATTCCTAACATTTTAGTATGCAATGTCACGAGTTATAACATGTAGGCCTAGTATTTGTACATGAGTGCTCCATCTAGGGATGTGTGAATAGTGTGAAGTCATTCCCATATCTAAATCCTCACAAATACCTAGAGGAATAGTCAACATACACTAACATGTAATGTCGCACTCTGTGGCTTAGCACCTATAGATTCGACCCACCATGATCGAGGACAATGTTCACACAGATTAATAATTTAGCTCAAACATTGTATCTACTCGTTATAGCCTAAGTTCGTGTGTGCCCATAAGATTTGATCAATTTACAATTTTTTTGTTTTTATATATATGATTTTTTTTGTTTTATTAAAAATGACAAGGAAACTCAAGTAAAAAACTCATAAGAAAATACATGAAGAAAGTGAAACATAGAGGAAGAAAAAATAGCCACAAACAAAAGAATAGGTAGACACAGACAACGATGACTAGGACAGAACACCAAGCTTGAGTCGAAGTAATGAGAAATATGCATCTGGGAGTGGTTTAGTGAATTTGTCAGCTATTTGGTCATCGATACCAATGAAGTTTACACTCATGTTCTCCTTCTTTATGTGATCCCGAATGAAATGGTGATGCACATCAATATGTTTTGATCTTCAATGTTGCACTATATTATATGTAAAGTATATGGCACTCTTGTTGTCGCACCTAAGTGTAAAATTCCTACAAGTTAGGCCAAAGTCTTCTAACGTTTGAGACATCCACAGTGCTTGTGCGTAACATCTTCCTAAGGCAATATACTCGGCTTCTGCAGTAGAAAGTGCAACAGAGTTCTGTTTTCTACTTGACCAGGAAACTAATGCAGGGCCTAGGAAGTGACACATTCCACTTGTGCTCTTGAGATCAAGTGAACATCCTGCACAGTCTGAGTCTGAGTACCTGTGAAGTGTGAAATCAGTGGTGTGTGGGTACCAGAGTCCAACGTTTTGCTTGCCAATCAGATACATAAAATGTGCTTTACTGCTTTAAAATGTGACTATCTAGGGTCGGCTTGGTAGCAAGCACACATCCCTACCGCAAATGTGACATCAGGCCTAGAGGCACTCAAATATAACATTGATCCTATCATATCTCGAAACACACTCTTATTGACAGAAATGCCACTTTCATCTTTTCCTAATTTAAGGGAGGCACTCAAAGGAGTTTAGACTTGTTTTCAGATTCTCATTCCCAAACCGCACATGCATGTCTTTGATATATTTTGATTGACTTCCAAAATACCGTCTTTTCTTTGAGAAATCTGAAATCCAAAGAAATAGGTAAGTTCTCCTACTAGGCTGATTTCGAATTCGGATTTCATGAGGGTGACAATTTCTTCACAAAACTTTTCATTTGTGGCTCCAAAAATGATATCATCCAAATAAATTTGTAGTATAATTAGATCTGAATTCTCATTCTTTACGAATAAAGTGGTGTCTGCACTACCTATCTTAAATCCATGATTTAAGTGGGAGGTGATGAGCCTATCATACCACGCATGGGGTGCCTTCTTCAGTCCGTACATGGCCCTCACCAACTTGTATACATGGTTTTGATAGGCAACATTCATGAAACCAAGTGGTTTCTTGATATATATCCATTTAAGAAAGCACTCTTAACGTCGATTTGGTACAATCTAATTTTCTTATAACTTGTAATCACCAAAAACATATTGATTTACCCAAGACGAGCAACCGAGGTAAATGACTGCTCAAAATCTACACCCTCTATTTGAGAATACCCTTGAGCCACCAACCTAACTTCATTTTTTGTTATCCTAGACTCACCATCAAGTTTATTTTGGAAAACCAATTTTAAGCCTATGATTGGTTGGTTTTCTGGACGCTCCGCTAAAGTGGTGATCTGAATTCTCGTTCTTGGGTTCAATATCAGATAGGAAACACAAGTTTGAGAATGATTCATGAATTGTAGACCGAGTTCTAAGTCCATGAGATGGCTCTCCTATGACTAGTTCACGTGGATGTGGCTTTGAAAAATTTAAGTTATTAGGAGGCCTATATCATTGTTTAAGAGTTGGCGTTTCATTCCCCACAACTCTCTCCTCACCCTTATCCCCTATCGGTACACTCTCATCAATCTCCTCTTCATTCGTCTTGGGCTCGTTAGTTGGGGAATTTTCATCAAAATGCACATTAGCTGATTCTTCAACCACTAAGGTCCTCTTATTGCAGATCCTATAGGCCCGACTCTTGATAGAGTATCCCTAAGAATGTACCTATATCAGATTTTTGCTCAAAATTTTCCTAGATGATCATCAGTGTTTAGAATGTTGCACGGGCAGCCAAAGACCCTAAAGTACGATACAGGGGGTTTCTTTTTGAAATACAGCTTGTATGGAGTTCTCTTTAAAAGTGGGCGAAGCATGACCCGGTTCATCACGTAGCTTGTCGTGTTAACCGCTTCAACCCAGAAAGATCGTGGTAAGCCGAACTCGGCAAGCATTATGCATGCTAATTCTTGAAGAGTACGGTTCTTTCTTTCTACAACCCCGTTCTTTTGTGGAGTGTGAGAGACAGAGAATTCATGCTTAATCCCTAAGGTGTCACACCTGTTTGAGAAGTCTTCATTCTCAAACTCTCCTCCATGATCTGATTTAATACATTTTATTTTTAGTTTATTCTCATTTTGAAGTCGTGTGCAAAGATTATAGAATTCGCTAAAGGTGTCAGATTTATTCGCAAGAAAGATCGTCCAACAATAGCATGAATAATCATCTATGATAACGAAAGTGAATCATTTTTCCACCTAGACTAACGTACTAAGGGGTTCAAACAAATCCATGTGAATGAGTTTGAGTGGTCTAGATGTGGAAACTTCAGTTTTGCTCTTGAAAGAGGTTTTAACAAATTTGCCTTTTTGACAAGGTGCGCATAAGGCATTTAAACTATCGCTTAAGTTGGGAAGTCCCCGAACAAGTTTATTTTTTCATAGTTTTATGTTAAGCTTACTTCCAAAGTGTCCTAGTCACCTATGCCAAAGTTCTAGTTCCTCATTCTAAGTAACTAGACATTTCAAATTAGATGCATATATATCATCAAAACAAATAGTGTACACATTATGAGTTCTATGTGCAACAAGTAAAACACTAGAAGTTTTTGCATCTATAATTTTGCATGTGTTTGTGGAAGATTCAAATATCACTTTTAGACCTTTATCACACAGTTGGTTAATTGAAATAAGATTGTGCTTAAGTCCATCTACAAATAATACATTTGAAATAGAAAATACCTTGTTACCTATGGTGCCGATTCCCCAGTATCCATCCTTTTCTATTGTCCACAAAGGTCACCATGCCACCATTCTTCTTATCCAGGCTAAGTAACTTGTCTTTATCTCCCGTCACATGCTTGGAGCAACAAGAGTCCAAGAACCACATGCTCTTCGTGTCCTTAGCCTGCCAGCAGACCTAAAAGGAAGATGACGGTAAAGTTCTGGTTACCCAAGTTGTTCCACCCATACAATAGGTAGAAGACTTTGGTATCCAGACTTGCAAATTTTTCTTGGCACCTTTCCTCAAACACGAGCCGGATGTGTGACCAAACTTATGCCAGTTTGCACACATAGTCTAAGTTATGGATGCTGCCTTTATCGAGTTGCTTGAGCTCTTGCTGGAGGATGGGGATAGCCATCCAAAAATATTAACCTTACCTTTAGATTTGTGAAAGTTGGCTTTAGGGTCGGCATGACACTGATTTTCGCTCGGTTGTGATGTTGGACTAACGTATCCTAGTCCAATTTTTCGAGATCCATGTCATTGTGCTCCCAACAACATATCCAATGTTTTTTAGCCTATTCTGAGTTTTTGGACAACACAGATGAGATCATGGATCCTTGCCTTTAATGTGGTTTTCTCATTAACTAGCATCACACACTGATTGACAAATTGCTTTTTGCCTTCCTCTATCTTGGCAAGAGACATTTGAAGTCTTTTCTCCAAGGCATTCTTTTCATTGATGAGACTAGTTGTTCTCAATGTTGCCTTGGAGAGACTTGCTTTTAGTTCTTCGATCATTGTCAACGAGTGATGACACTATCGATATTTGATCTTCTCTTTGCCATGTCTAATTACTTTTTCTTTTAATTTTTCTAAGTTCTTTTTGATTTTCTTATTCTCGGTTCGCATGGAATGTTTCTCAGAAATAACATTTTCTAATTTATCAACTAAATGTTCATAAATATCAAGAAGTTTAGTATTAGTGGGTGGGGTTACCTCTATGTCGCTATGGACACTGGACTCATCGTCAGATTCTTCCTAATTCATTCCCATGAGGCATATATTTATCTCATCTTCACTCCAGAGTCTATGGTGCTTGATTCGTCAGATCCATGCTCATCCTAGGAGAACGCCTTCAGCACCTTCTTCTTCCCTTTGCGACGACTTTGCTTCTTTTTTTCCTGCTTCTGGAGTCTTGGGCATTCTCTCTTTAGGTACCCAGTATTGTGGCAGTGATAGCTGTAACGCCCCAAAAATCATAATCGAGCTGGTCGCGTCAAAAAGGGAAATTTTGGTGAATGGTTAGGGGTACACGGCCTAGGACACGGGCGTGTCCAAGGCCGTGTGGAGCCGTCTGTTGCCTGGATGTGTCCAGAGAAGGACATGGCAGAAAACAAGGCAGAGTGACACAGGCGTGTCATCGTTCACGGACGTGTGCCTACCCGTGTCAGTAGCCGTGTTCCCAAGAGTCGTGTCTGTTGGCGTGGCGGTTTTCTATGACACGGTCCCAGGACATGGGCGTGTCAGATCCCGACACGAAGGTGTAGATTGAGAAACGGGCGTGTTTCAGCCCGTGTGAGTCTCTGTGTTCGACGATTGTGCATGGATATAGGCACACGGCCTAGGACACGGCCGTGTGCCAAGCCGTGTTCGGCCCAATTTTGGGGATTTTTGTGCGGATCTGAGCTGTCCATTTTCTTTAATTAAGATCTGACGGCCCAGATGAGTTCCTTCTCTGTTAAGGTCAGAAATAGAGGATCAATTCCTCATTTGTCTCTTAAGCACTCTCTTTCAAGGAATTAGAGAGAGGAGGAAGAAGGAGGAGGATTTCGGCCAACGGAGGAGCATCGGAGAACCGTTTAGAGAACCGAGAGCGGATCCGCGGAGGAAATCCCGTTGCGAAGACTTCTATCCGTGTAAATTTCCATGGCGCAAAAGCGTACTACAAGTGTAATGATTCTCTACTTGATCATATGAAGCTCTCTTCCTTTTTACAAAGGGAAACCCGCTCCCGCGAGTGTGCGGCGAGTGTGCGGTGTTCCTTGGGGTTGACGAGAATAGTACCCCTTATGTTGCATATAGAGTCCGGAATCAAAGTATGGACATAGGCATTGTGTGTGAAGCCTACCCGGGCATGTTGGTCTGGATCGGTGATGTTGCATTTGTTATGGTTTGCCGGAGAAGACTCCGTGCTTTGGGCTTTCGGTTTCTACGCGGTATATTGCAGCAGGGATCCTTGGGGATTAACTACAAGGCGCATCTGAAAAACTGAGCGGAATCGTCGTTCTGCTAACTTGGCGGTCTGGGAACTGGCATTGAACATAACTGGGTTATTTGATTGTTTGTAAATGTCAGGATCCGAGAGAAGATTGGCTCGTGCGTACGTCTTAAGGTGTACTATGCGTTTGGAGCAACGGTCAAGCTTAATCAGACCTGGGCTATGTGGTTCGGTGCGAGAGACCCGAAAAGGGGACTGGCCGTTGGCATAGTCGGAGCCTTAGACAGTGGTTAGAAAGGCTAAAATGCTCACGTTGTTGCCATCCCGGGGGTGGTGGTGAAGACGCTGAAGTGTCAGTATTCATCCGATAATGTGCTCTGAGTGCACGGGGTGTTTGGCCGTGCGAGCCTACCCCTTTGGCGAAATATGTTCGTACTATATTGTTTAGCTGGGCTAATGTATTGCAGGGAAGGAGCACCACCGTCCTGAGTTAGGGGCGGGGTCATTATAATTTGGTCGGCATTGGCTGACCGTTACTTTGTTTGCCACCGTGCGGTGGAATGTTGATTGCAGGTGCTGCGGAGCCAAGTACCAAATGGCGGGCTGGAACCCATGTTGCTGAGCTGTCCCACGAAGGCCCAAGCAAAAAAGTTGTACATTATTTTGTCATGTGTGGCCGGCCTGCGTGCCGATGTTTGGAAAATATTACTTTATTAAGTGAACCTCTGTAAGGACATAAGGCTGTGTACCTTTCAGTGTATTTGTTTTCATTCCAGTTGTAGTGGTGGTGGACATTCATGTTTATTGGATACAATTATGGGCTCTTTCAATTGTTTAAAAGCTTCCGCTAGAATGCTCTGTGTTAGGACGAGTAGTTTTAATTGGATATTTTGGTTATTCAAACGTAACTCTTCCAACTGTCCGTGGTATATGGCGTCGGGTTCCAGCTGGACCTTCTGTTATATGCCATACGATAGATGGGGGTGTTACAATAGCACTCCGGCTGGGACTTCTTATCATCGCTTTCCATCTCTTTTGATGGCTTGTTCCACCTTCTGCATTATGCAGCTCCTCTCTTTAGGAATTTTTGGAACTGTCTCGGCTTCTTGGGATTCGTCATGAATTTTATGAACTCCCGAACGTAGAGGCTCTCATCCTCATCTTCCTCCTCATCTACAATAGTTTTTCTCTCCCTTGCAGCCTTCTATGCAATTCCCTTCTTCTTCATTTCCCTGGGATATTACTCTGCTTGAATCTTCAATTCAAGTTCGTGTGTCTTCATTTTGCTGATGAGGCTCTCTATCTGCAAAGTGCTGATTTCATGAGACTCAGCAATAGCTTTCACCTTCGGGTTGAAGCGAGGAGGCAAAGATCACAGGATCTTCCTCACTAGGTCAACATTTGGAAATCTCTTTCTGAGAGATCTTGAGGCGTTGACGATCTTGGTAAAACACGTGTACATGCTATCGACATCCTCGTCGATCTCCATCCAAAACTGTTTATATTCATATTTGAGTCAGAAAGCTTCGACTCATTCATCTATGAGGTACCTTCGTGAGTGAGCTCAAGAAAATGGCATATACCATAAGCAATC
Organism: Platanthera guangdongensis; assembly: GCA_039583875.1. Lineage (NCBI taxonomy): Eukaryota > Viridiplantae > Streptophyta > Magnoliopsida > Asparagales > Orchidaceae > Platanthera > Platanthera guangdongensis. Next base: position 102,002,122 of record CM077150.1, read on the forward strand.
TCGCAGTTACATATTCTATTTAATTAAGTTTTGTCCAAGGTGTAGAATAATGAGTTCATAGCCTTGGCATTATTCGTACATCTAAGCTCTTCTGCGTCATCCCGCTTATCACTTGGTTTTTATACGATGGTTTCCCCAACCATGACAGTGGGTGCAATGCACATTGTCTCTATCATGACCCATACGTCCATGTAGTGAGTAATCAGAAAGATTTTCATCTAAGTACTCCAGTGACTATAGTCACTCCCCATAAACAGTTGAGGTCTACTCACACCTTGTCCCTCATGAATGCGTGAACGGATTTGTCCATCTTACTTCAGGTTTTTAAGCCTTTTTGAAGTAACCACCCTCTGATATCACTTGTTGGATCTAGTGGCCAACCTTAGAGAGGGGGGTGAATAAGGTTTTATGCATTAATTGAAATTTAAAACATTTTGACCAAGAAAATCAAGTTCAGGAATCTATCACGGGGCGTTAGGTACCTAACGCACAGTCGTAACTCTCGTAACTCATTTTCCTGGGCAGTTACGCTTGAACACCACATGCTAGAGATAAAAATATTATTCGAAGGAAACTACTATAGGCAAAAAACCCAGAAAACAAATTTCATTCCAAGAATTAAAATAGTAATATTTTTTGAATAATTACAACACTGTGATCTCCATGATTCTGGAGATCGAAGGCGATGAGAAATAATGACTCTTGTGTTTTTTATACCGACCCGCTCCACAGACCGGTTGGTTCTATCGCTTTCCCTCCAAGAAAGGTCCTCAAGCCGACTCTTCACCTCCACGCGAGGAAGGGTCTTAGAGCCCCGTTAGATTGACCGATCTAGATATCCCTATCCCTCGAACGATTTTCCATGGAATCCTCCTCGGGATCTGATGACCCTCACAGGTCAATTTTCCAGACCACAAGATTCATAAAAAGTAAAAATTACGGAAATAAGGATGTAGAGAGTTTAAAAGATGAAGTTCTTCCTCTTGACGACTTCTCCGTTGAGCGATCCGTGGTCGGCGCGTGAGATCTTCGTTTGCTAGAAACCGGTCGTCTCTTCGTATTCGAATGTATATCTTGGATCGTCGGAGTCCTTTGTTCACGAATGGGAGGGAGAAGACTTTCTTCTTCTTCGATGGAGACTTTTGGAACGGAGAGAAAGAAAGAGCGACCGAACCCTAGAATGCATGAACTCTCGTTACTTTTTGTTTTTCGATACAAAGGTACAAAAACCAAGGAGACCTTTTATACGTCTTCATGAAAATAGGCTACCACCGACGGAAAGAATAGCACCCGATTGTAGGTTCGCGCTCTTGTTGTGCCAGCTGCCATCCAAATCTGGAATAATTTTTCAAAACGAATCTTTCTTTTTCAAAGAGCTAGCGCCCCGCGTTAGAAGGAAGCGCCACGCGGTCGGTCAGTAAGTCAATGAACCGTCGCAAGACTCGTGAAATGGCTAGCACGGCGTGGTAACCACTATCACCTAGTGATAGGTCGGTTACTCTAGAAAGCCATCTCAGCACTCGTCAAGAGGCTAGCGTGGCGCGGTAACCACTATCGCTTGGCGGTAGGTCGGTTACTCGAGAAATCCTTCTCGACACTCGTCGATAGGGTAGCGCGGTGCGTTAACAACTCTCGCCTGGAGGTAGATCGGTTACTCGAGAAATCCTTCATGCCATTCGTCGAGATGTACCGCGAGCGTTTGGAATATAACGACGCGGTAGGTTCCTGAGATCTCTATGCAATTAATTCACGGCTACCGCCCAACAGTAACTCTTATCGCTCAAAACTAACATCTATAGGAGACTTTGTTTTTGCTTGAACTTATCAACCTGCACACTCTATCAACACAAGACGTGATCAAATATAGCTGGAATTTGATATTCTCAAATACAGGGAATATGAAACAGCTGTTCCAACAATGTGATGCAATGATGTGTGATGATATGTTAGATTCATGCGCTACAGGGTGCCTTGGATAAAATCTAGGTTTGCATATATGCTGCATTGTATGCCTCTTTTTATTAAATGCCCATCCTAGAAACATGTTAAATGTATGAGACATCCTAACCTGTTTCACGGCATAAAATAACATATCAGAGTAAGGGAAAATGTGCGTCATGATGCCACGTCAGCAGGGGATAACTGTGGATGCTCAGGTAAACACCTACTTAATCATGAAGAAAGATTATTTAAGTTATTTTAAGGTGAAAAATCAGATTAAGTGCAGTAGTTAGACGTATCCCTCAGCTTAGTGGCTCATCTAGTCCATGAACCAAAATATAATTATACACTGCGGAAGACACTTATTTAGATTGACTCTGACATCCTACATGTGTATAAACGTCCCCAAAGAACAACTCATGCTATGCAAGACACTAAATTTATAATAGTAGTAAAGATAGCTTTTACGATCGCTAAATATAACAAGTTATAGTTTTAAATTATGCAATGCATGAAGTAATAGTATTAGATTTTATACTTGAAAATACCTAACATGCATTCCTAGCATAAATCATAACAGAGAGCAAGTAATCCACATCCACATATAGAGAACTAAGCAGCTAGCAAGTATCAGAAAAATAACAATTCTGTGGGCATCAAAAAACTGACACGAACCCACATATAGAAAAGTATGTCTGAACCAGTAAAACGAAATAAGCAACAAACTATCTTTGTAAGACGAGGCAACAACCACGACCAACACTGCCGCCCAGAAACTCCAAAACCAACTCTGCTATCCGCTACTGCTCTGAACCTGAGGCATTACAAAGACAGAACACCTCAGCAAGAAGGTACAAATGGTGGCAGAAAAAATAAGCCAAAATAAACAAAGGTCAAAAGGGGTACCAACCTAAGAGCATAAGCACTAAAGTAAAGTACAAAAAGAAACAAGGCATCATCCGGAGAAAAAACTCTTGCGTGACTCGTCACGTACAACAAGAGTACACCAAACGTACGAGGCTATAAGGTGACAACATGAATAAATCATAAGAAAGAAATACAAAACATTTATTATGCACCTGTGGTCGACCCTACCCAAAAAAACACGGGTGAGGTGGTCACTCAACTGGACAGACCCTCACGAATATAATATCCGTCTAACTGCGAGGGAGTCTCATACTCTCCACCATATACCGCAAACGCCCAAAAAAACCTGGTAGACTTCCACAAGGTACTAATAAAGGCATCAAACATTGCGGAGGTGGTTTCGTCCACTAACTCCCACAATCAAGAAAACCCACAAAGAAACCACCACATATATCGAGATTTGGCTCGTCAGATTCTACATGACATTCTAGATTCAAGACATGATTGATCAACCCTTAGGAATGATTTACAATCCTAGATAAACTCTAATAAGCTCAATAATGATAGGTTAGGCATTTAAGGCCATCAATAAGACACTTCAAGAACGAGTAAACAAAACATGACAATATCGAGTTCATCCTGACAAAATCTTACAATATTGAGTGATCATCAAAAATGTTAATCATAGCAATAAATTGGAAGGCAAAGTGTAGAAAATTTTAAAGAACATAAAAACTTAGCTGTTACCGTCAAATCGAACAACGAGAAACGAGGGAAAACCAGCACTTGCCTTGGTTTTACCGGAAAAGTTCTCCAATTCACTCCACGTCGTAGATCGGGGCAAAAGAAGATGGGGGAAGTTGAAATCAGGACAAAATGTCCGAAATAGAGGTTAGGGCCGAAAAACCGTAACGTGAAAACTCAAGAAACCGGAGAAGTTTTACCACGATGGCGTAGCTCTCGACGAGAGCTTTCCAGATCTATACTCGCTTGAAGATTTCGATCACCGAAGCACCGTCAGCGGCCACCGGAAGATTCACGAACGGCTTCATCTCTCTCGCCTACGTCTCTCTGTTTCGGTTCAGAATTTTGGAGAAGATGAAGTTTTTTTTCTCTAATTAGCCTAAGTTATAAGAGTATATATATATATATATATAAGAAGTTTTGTCTAAAAACAGACTATTTACGAGCGGGTACGCGGAAAACGAAAATAGAGATTTAGGATGGCTTCAAATCGAAAGTGCCTAACATGAAAGTTGTACATCTCGTCGAGACGAACAAGTTTCATGTTAAACATTTTTCAATACGACATCGTTTTACTCTCAAAAAGGCTCCCGAACACAAACTATAACGGGCTACTCGAGAACAAGTCTACAGGTACTCGAGAGTTAGAAAATAGGCTACTCGAGTAAGCAGAAATAGTCACTCGAGTATATAAAAAAGTACTCGAATAAGCAGAAAACAGTCACTCGAGTATATAAAAAAATACTAGAGTATATAAAAATCAGCACTCGAGTATAAATTAAACAGCACTCGAGAGGTAGAAACAGTTTACGAGTGAAAAAGCTGAGTACTCGAGAGGTTAAAACAGCACTCGAGCAATGAAAAGGCAGCACTCGAGTGGGGGGGGGAAGGAGCACTCGAGAGGTAACAATAGACAAGCTCGAGCGCTGATGGAAACACTCGAGAAGAACAATAACCCCTCGAGAGGCAAAAATAGAATTTGCATAATCAGTATATTTTTTACAAATATATCCAAAGAAATTAAACTATATACATGAATAGTAAAAGACATTTTTGAATAGTACTGTAATATTAAAATAATCATATTTATATATTTTTGAATAAAAAAACCCGAGTTCAAAACGAAGGCCCAGACGGGTGCCGAATCAAACGAAATTTGCACCGTAGGCGAACACTGACGCTACGAACACAACCGCGAAGACAAAACCAAAATCCTACTAGCCATTCTCGAGAGATAAATTTTCAAAGTATGCGACGAACATAAATTCCACAAAACTTTGGAAAGTCGCTGAGGGCCAAATATCGCTCGGATCATGACGAAACTTGACGAGCAAGTCCAAAATTACTTAACTTAAATTCCAAATGCAAAATTCTCTCATTACAACAAGAATTCGGCCGACTCGACCGCACGGACGCGAAAATGCCTTAACGGCATTGCGCCGCAAACTCGACGTTAAAAGTAACGCCACGACGTCATAAATATGACGATGCCCATGCAAATAAAATCAACGAAAAATTGGGGCCGTTACAGTCACTCCCCCTAAAAAGAAGTTTTGTCTCAAAACTTAACACAACTCCAAAACCAAACCAAAACGATAAAATCAAACATGACTAAAAATATAAAGACATACCCGAAACTAAGAGAAGAGGTGAGGGTGAGATTCCCTCATTGCCGATTCCAATTCCCACGTCGCACTATCGACATTTTGATTTCTCCAAAGAATCTTGAACATGAGGATGGTCTTTCTTCGCAACTCACGCTCTTGAGAATCCAGAATAAGAACAGGTTCTTTCACATACGTATGGTTGGGCTGAATCTGGGGCATCGAGTCGAGGACTTGGCGATCATTATGAATACACTTCCGCAACTGACTCACATGGAACACATCATGGACACCAGGGAAGATAACAGGCAACTCCAGCCTATACGATGAAAGTACGACGCATTCAAGAATTTGAAAAGGTCCCACGTACCGGGAGTCTAACTTGTAGTTTCTTCCAAACCTTTTAACGCCCGATATCGGAGAAACCTTCAAAAAAACCAAGTCTTAAACAACAAACTCCAGATCAACCCTTCGTTGATTAGCATAGTTCTCATAGCGCTCTTGAGCCACATAGAGCTTTTCTCGAATATGAGTCACAACACAATTCATCTCCTCAAGGGCTTCCAGACCTAGCAACGGTCTCTCACCAACTTCAACTCAAAACAAAGGAGTTCTATAGCGCCTCCCATATAAGGCCTCAAACGGGGCCATCTGCAGACTATCTTGATAAGTATTATTGTATGCAAGCTCGATGAGTCTGAGACGCTCATCCCAAGCACCACCATGATCCAAAATATAACACCTGATTATATCTTCTATGATCTGATTTACCCTTTCCGTCTGACCATTCGTTTGCAAATGATAGGCGGTGGAAAACCTTAAATCGGTGCCCAACCCCTCCTATAAACACTTCCAAAAGCGAGACGTAAATCTGGAGTCCCGATCTGATACAATGCTAACAGGCACTGCATGTAACCTGATGAACTCTTCAAGATATAGCTCAACTATCTTCTTCATCGAATACCCAACCTTAAACGGAACAAAGTGAGCACACTTTGTCAATCTATCGACTATCACCCAAACAGAGTCATGCTTATGGGGAGATTTTGGTAGACCGGTGATGAAATCCATTGAAATACTGTCCCATTTCCAACTTGGAATATCAAGAGCTGTCAATTTACCAACCGGCCTTCTATGATCACCCTTAACACACTGACACGTATAACATTCCGATACAAACTTCGCGATATCATTCTTCATCCCCGACCACCAAACAATTTTCTTTAGATCTTTATACATCTTAGTGGAACTGCGGTGGTAGGCTACACTGGAACCATGAGCTTCAGCACCGATCTTAGCCCGAATATCTCCAAAGGCGGGGACACAAAATCTAACCCGATACATCAAGGTATCCAACTCATCCAAGGAGAAATATGGTAGCTCTCCCTTCACAGTTCTATTTCCGGAGGTGCAAAAAATCAGGGTCATCCTTCTGACGTGCTCGGTTAAGGGAAATCCAAGATGGTTCTTCTGCTTCTAGACTAGCAGACACAGTACAACTCCCAACTTCAATGTCCATCGACAAGAATTCTTCTACAAAGGACTGTACCGACATTTAAAAATTTTGGTGGTCTTTCTACTCAAAGCATCGGCTACTACATTAGCCTTTACTGGATGATAAAGAATTTCCACTTCATAATCAGCCACATATTCTAACCACCGATGCTGGCGAAGATTTAGTTCCTTCTGAGTGAAGGCGTACTTCAAACTCTTATGGTCCATATAGATCTTGCACAACACGCCATATAATAAGTGTCGTCAAAGCTTCAGCGCATAAATTACAGCAACAAACTCCAAATCATGCGTAAGATAGTTTCTCTCATGTGTCATTAGTTGATTTGATCCATACGCGATCATCTTACCATCTTGAATGAGAACACAGCCAAGTCCAATGTGTGATGCATCAACATACACAACATACTCAACTCCTTCAGTAGGTAAGGTTAAAATTGGAGCAGTACATAATCTCTTCTTCAGTTCTTGAAAAGCCTCTTCACACTTATCACTCCAAATAAATGCAGTATTATTCTGAGTAAGTCTAGTTAGAGGAGCAGACAACACCGAAAACCCTTCCACGAACCTTCTATAATAGTCAGCCAGACCTAAGAAGCTCCTAATCACCTTAGGTGTAGAAGGTCTCTCCCATTCCATCACAGTAGAAATCTTGGTAGGGTCTATAGAAATACCGCCCTTGCTTTCAACATGACCCAGAAAGAACACCTGAGGTAACCAGAATTAACACTTGCTCAACTTCGCATATAACTTATGCTCCCTTAGGGTCGCCAGAACTAACGCAAATGATGAGTATGCTCCTCAACATTGCGGGAATACAACAAGACATCATCTATAAACATAATAACAAATCTGTCCAAGAAATCCTTAAACACCTAATTCATCAAATCCATGAAAGTAGAGGGTGCATTGGTTAAACCAAAAGACATCAGCAAAAACTCCTAATGTCCATGCCGCGAATGGAAAGCAGTTCGTGGAATATCTGCCTCACAAATTCTCAACTGGTGGTAGCCTAAGAGAAGATCGATCTTTGAAAATACCGAGCTACCACGCAACTGATCGAATAGATCATCAATCCTTGGCAGGGGATATATATTCTTAATCGTTACCTTATTCAATTCTCGGTAATTGATACAAAGCCTCATCGATCCATCTTTCATCTTGACGAACAAAATAGGAGCACTCCACGGAGAATAACTTGGTCTAATAAAACCACACCTCAGCAACTCATCGAGCTGAGTACGCAACTCATCCACACCAGAATCGAAAAGAACGCGCGCCGACCTATTCCGCACCTTAAGCTCCCCTAAAACCGTAACATACATAACTAAATGAACGATAACTAAGGTATCAATGATAAATAATAAGGATAAATTAAACTGAGGCTAACCTGATATCTCTTGCATAGAGGTTTGAGCTTCCTCGTTGATCATCACGTTCAGCTTTCCATTTCCTTTATCCAGGTTTGGTGGCGGCGACAGAGCTCAAAGCGGGGCAGGCTGCAGTGGGTACTGATCCTGGGAACGTGAAGACTTCTGGTGTCCCTTCTGCCCGCACTGGAAGCAAGTCCTTTCTTTCATCTAGCAATGACTCACATCATGACCCTTCCTTGCAAAGAACGAGCACACTAGCTCTCCTTTGGGTGCACCTTGGATAGCTTGCACCTGCTGCTGCTTCAGGATGGTCGTCCTCTTAAAACACCTTTCGTAAGGGTGGCCAGGACGACAAGAGAAGCTACACTCTTCCTTACTTTTCTTCTTCGAATAAGTGCCAAATGCCCTGGAGATACCATCCTCAACACCTTTCATTTTCTCTTTCCTCGCCGCAGCACCACAGTTCTTGGCGTTCTCGATCGCCTAGACCTTCAAAGCGGCTTCCACTACTTCAGCATAACTTTCAGCTCGATAAGCGCATGCCCATTGTTGGACATCACTTCTTAATCCTCCCAGGAAACGCTTCGCTCTACCCTCCTCAGAAGTTACCAAATCAGGAGCAAACCTACACAATTTGCTAAACTCAATCTCCTACTCACTCACGGTAAGCTGTCTCTTCTCCAGATGCTGGAAGTTATTCATCAAGCTTTCCTGCTCGACCGAGGGTAGAAACTTCTTCAGAAGCATCTTCTTAAAAGATTCCCAAGTACAACCTTCCTTTAGACTCTCCCTTTCCCGAATCCACCAACTCTTTGACAGGCCTTTTAACTGATAGGCTGCAATCATCACCTTCTGGGCTTCTAGAATTCTAGAATGCGAAAACATCTCCTCGATGGAGATGATCCAATCATCTAAAATCATAAAGTTGGCACTCCCATCGTAGGTGGGAGGTCACAACCGTTGGAAGTGCGATATGAAATTCATTTCTTGTGGTATCATCATCGGGGGCACCAGAGGAGCAGGGGTATCGGGCACGACTTGGCCCAAGGCAGGCTCTTGCACTAAAGGTTGCTGCGCGGGAGCAGCAGACAACAAAGACTGAATTTGGGATTGCATCGCAACTAATTGTCTCAACAGAGCCTCATTGCTCTGATGCAGACTCTCGATAATCACATCACTTTGGGCACCTGATGACTCACCCTCCAACTGGGGAGTCGACCTCATCACAGGATGCTTTGGCGGCATTTCTAAAAAGCAAACAGACAACTCATCAAAATCCTAGCTTACAACAAAGCCACATGACTAGTTCAGACCATACTTAACAGACACTTGTTTACGATGCAACTTACTCTGAGATTTTATAATTATGATATGTCCTACTTAGGATGATATTATCTCATCCTATTGTCTCTTGTTCCTATGACATGAATGCATAGATTCTTTATTCTTATTTAAAATCGTGTGTGTACATGTGTCATCATATAAACCTTAACTTAGCACATGTGCTTATGCGATGATATGCAATGTATGCAGTGCTATGTATTCTAAAAAGGCCTTAATACATGAATGAGCGGTGTACACATGAAATGTTATGCATCCCATACAACATAACATCGCATACAACGAGAAAATAAAACATGCTAATGGGCACCCATGTGAAGGTGGTTATGCATCCCATACTACATAACTATCACATGTTGCCTCCTATGGTGGATCCATATATAGACACATATTATGCATCTCATACTACATAATATGCCTCATATACTTCTTATCATGCTATAGTGTAGTGACTATGCTTCGGTTAAGACGTACTGATGACACATCGGTATGTGTATGAAATGTCACTAAACAACTAACACTAACCAGAGAAGGTTGCCCTACCAATTGTCATGCAACCTGGCTCTGATAACAACTGTCACAACCCTCATTTCACCGCATAAAATAAATTATCAGAGTAAGGGAAAATGCACGTCATGATGCCACGTCAACAGGGGATAACTACGGATGGTTAGAAAAACACCTACTTAATCATGAAGAAAGATTTATTAAGTTATTTTAAGGTAAAAAATCAATTTAAGTGCAGTAGTTAGTTGTATCCCTCAGCTTAGTGGCTCATCTAGTCCACAAACCAAAATATAATTATATGCTGCGGAAGACACTTGTTTAGATTGACTCCAACATCCTACATGTGTATAAACTTCCCCAAAGAATAACTCATTTTATGCAAGACCCTAAATTTATAATAGTAGTAAAGATAACATTTACGGTCGATAAATATAACATGTTAGAGTTTTAAATTATGCAATGCATGAAATAATAGTAGTAGATTATATACTTGAAAATACATAACATGCATTCATAGCATAAATCATCCCATAGAGCAAGTAATCCACATCCACATATAGAGAACTAAGCAGCTAGTAAGTATAAAAAAAACAATTCTATGGGCGTCAACAAACTGACACGAACCCACATACAGAAAAGTATGTCTGAACTAGTAAAACGAAATAAGAAACAAACTACCTCGGTAAGACGAGGCAACAACCACGGCCAACACTGCCACCTAGAAACTCCAAAACCAGCTCTGCTATCTGCTACTGCTCTGAACCTGAGGCATTCCAAAGATAGAACACCACAGCAAGAAGATACAAATGGTGGAAGAAAAAATAAGCCAAAATAAACAAAGGTCAAAAGGGGTACCAACCCAAGAGCAGAAGCACTGAAGTAAATTAGAAAATGAAATAAGGCATCATCAGGAAAAAAACTCTTACGTTATTCGTCACGTACAACAAGAGTACACCAGAAGCACGAGGCTATAAGGTGACAACATAAATAAATCATAAGAAAGAAATACAAAACCTTTATTAGGCACCACTTGCTTTGATTTTACTGGAAAAGTTCTCCAATTCACTACACGTCGCAGATCGGGGCAAAAGAAGATGGGAGAAGTTGGAATCTGTACAAAAAGGCCGAAATAGAGGTTAGGGCCGAAAACCCTAATAAGAAAACTCAAGAAACGGGAGAAGTTTTACCACGATGGCGTAACTCTCGATGAGAGATTTTCAGATCTATACTCGGTTGAAGATTTTGAGCACCGGAGCACCATCGGCGGCCACCAGAAGATTCACAAACGGCTTCCTCTCTCTCGCCTACGTCCCTCTGGTTCGGTTCAGAATTTTGGAGAAGTTGAAGTTTTTTTCTCTAATTACCCTAAGTTATAAGAGTATATATATATATATGTAAATATAAAAAGTTTTGTCTAAAAACGGACTATTTACGAGCGGGTGCACGGAAAACGCAAAATATAGGTTTACGATTCCTTCAAATCGAAATGTGCCCAGCATGAAAGTTGTAGATCTCGTCGAAACAAACAAGTTTCATGTTAGCTATTTTTCAATACGACATCGTTTTTAGCCTCAAAAAGTCTCCCGATTACAAACTGTAACGGGCTACTCGATAACTATTCTACAGGTAGTCGAGAGGTTGAAAATAGGCTACTTGAGTAAGCAGAAAGTCACTCGAGTATATAAATAAGTACTCGAGTAAACAGAGAACAGTCACTCGAGTATATAAAAATCAGCACTCGAGTATATAAAAATCAGCACTCGAGTATAAATTAAACAACACTCGAGAGGCAGAAATAGTTTTCGAGTGAAAAGCCTGAGTACTCAAGAGGTTAAAACAACACTCGAGTAATGAAAAGGCAGCACTCGAGTGGGGGGTAAAGGATCACTCGAGAGGTAACAGCAGACAAGCTCGAGAGCTCAAGGAAACACTTGAGAAAAACAATAACCCCTCGAGAGTCAAAAATAAAATTTGCATAATCAGTAAATTTTTTACAAATATATACAAATAAATTAAACTATATAAATGAATAGTAAAAGACATTTTTGAATAGTACTATAATATTAAAATAATCATATTTATATATTTTGAATAAGAAAACACGAGTTCGAAACGGAGGCCCAAACGCGTGCCGAATCAAACGAAATTCACACCGTATGCGAACACTGACGCTACGTACACAACAACGAAGTCAAAACCAAAAACCGACTAGCCATTCTCGAGATATAAATTTTCAAATTATGTGACGAACATAAATTTCACAAAACTTCGGAAAGTTGCCGAAGCCCAAATATCGCTCGGATCGCGACGAAACTTGACGAGCAAGTCCAAAATTATTTAACTTAAATTTCAATTGTAAAATTTTCCCATTACAATAAGAATTCGGCCGACTCGACCGCACGGACGCGGAAATGCCTTAACGGCATCGCGCCGACAAGTCGATGTTAAAAGTAACGACATGATGTCATAAATATGATGATGCCCATACAAATAAAATCATCGAAAAATCGGGAGCGTTTCACATTTTCATACAAAGTGCTGACCTGCAGGGTGATGGAGTGCTCCGGGGTCTGCCAGGGAGGGCCGAGAGGAGATGTGTTGGTTATACAGTTATGGTCAGCCTTTGATGACCCACGTTACAATAAATTTTTACATGCCTAGGATCGCAAGCGGTTGCAAGCTCGCCGGCCAAAAAGGCCTAAGCCTCTTGAAGTGGACTCTCTTTTATTTGCTTATGATTTGTTGAATGCTTTGCTCCTTTAACTGTAATCCATCTTGAATGCCAAGGTAGCCTAGTAGTGTTAAAGCACATTTCTCGATTTATTGTTGTTTCAGTGTTTGGACACTTGAATGTTGTAAGTCCTTAAGGACGTTTCGTACTATTATGGTAGTGGAAAACTTCAAGTGGTTGTGGGTTTTGCTATTTTGTGTTTTGAGTTTTGAGATGCGTTGTTCTTTTATATCACTTTATAATGCTAAAGCTGTGACATCTATACATTGTGGGGCCCCTGTTGTACCCATATTATATCATCATTACATGGGAGGTGTTACACCACGTCCGCCAGCAATTTCCATGTCTTCCGGTCATCGCTGTCGCCTCCAGCCGTCGCAGCTGCCTCCAACCGTCGCATTTGCCTTCTGCCTGTGTCGTCCCAGGCAACCTGCTCGGGTTGCCTAAGCTGCCCGAGGGACACTTCTGTCATTTCATGAAAATTAGTAAGCTTTGTGACCAGAATGAAATGACTCCTTTCTCCACCTCAGAATCTGCTTGGGCACAATTACCAGTATGTCCTTCTAGAATTGTATAAAAAGGCTGTCAGGTCTTTATTTTAAGACAAGCAACTCTAGAGACTAGAGAGAGCTCTAACATTTTTTGGTGAGAACATGGGACTTTGATCGTTTCTCTGTTTGGAAATCGCTCTACTCCCACTATAGCGTCTATAATGCTTGACGCTCACTTGGACACTTTTTGTAAGCCTGAGAAAAGACACTAAGATTTGCTTTTGCTAATACTGGTGTGAAGGCATCACAAGGCTTCAAAGACTAGACATCTTCTCAATGGGAGCGCTCTCAATAAGACTCCAACTCTACGGGAGCACTCTCATCAAGGATCTAGGGACTTAACATATTTCCCCCTATAGCACTCTTTATAAGACCCCCCCTCCTGAATCCCAAAACACGTGATGAAGGGGGGTCTTATGCCCAGAACAGCCGCCTTGCGGTAGTATTAGCACACGGGATAACCTATACCTCAAGATGACTATTCTGCCGGCTACGACCAATATCAATATAAACATGCCAACCCAACCATAATATAAGCAAGAAGAAGTCAAATCCACAATAACCATATGAGTCCAACTACATCAAATAAGAGAGAAGCTAAAACATGAATCCGCAAATATCAGAGTACAACTAGTAATTGCGCAAACGGGCTACATCAAAATCTAACGTCACTCACATCTGTAACTGATGGTAGCGACGACACCGTCATATCAGGCCCTGTCATCCTTGCCTTGCTGTCCTACTACAAAGTCTGCGACTGCTCTACCTGCGGGGTGACCTCCTAAAAAGGAGGACGTAGCAACCGTTAGTCGAAAAGACTAAGTGGCTTCACATCCGCTCCCCCGGCGACTCCTCGACATCGAGCGAAGAAAGGAACAAGGGTACAAGTATAATAGAAGTAGTAAAGCAGGTACAAGCAGGTGGTAATAGTACTTGAATAACAACATTATAAACTAGCAGTTCTACTTGAATAACAATATTACAGACTAGCAGTTCTACTTGAGCAATTAGTAAATCAACAAGTACAAGTAACTACAGCAGGAAAGTAACTTAACTTATAAGGATGCACATACAAGCTTATAAATTAAGGATCGGGTTACATAAAAGTAACTCATCGTATAAGAGTGCCCATACAAACTTATATGATGAGGGTCTTGTTTGTGCAATGCTATGTAATGGTATGTATGCTATGCAATGACTCACCCATGATCACACACATGCAATTGCTATGTCGACAAAGACTATAGTTCCCACTATTCGAGCAGGTAGCTAACCTCTCAAGCATCAGCCGCCGTGGACAGGCGGTGACAGTAGAGCGAACATCTCTACTACTAGGCAGGTATCCACACTACCTCACCTAAGGCTCCGTACGCCTCAACGCTAAGAACACAACAGCGGAGCCCATGTGTACTATGGCCCAGCGGGGTCTCGGGTAGATGTGCACCGAGAACACAGCCCGAACTGGCCTGGTGTGACCCGGATGGGGCCTCGAAAGAAGACACGAGGACACAACCCATCCATACACTTGGCATGGAAGGGGCCTTGGGACATGAACACCGAGGACACAACCCAACCGCCCAAAGTCTAACCGTCAACTATCGTCGGTGTGACGATTGGAGAGCCTGTAGACCTGCCACACTATCCTTAACTCAGGATTACGACACCACGTGTCGACTCACACCGCATACAAAGGCCACGACACCGTGGCATGGAAGGTTCCTCGGAAGTAAGCACGAGGGCACAGCCCAACCATCCATCTATTCCTCATCTCAACTCGAACCCATCTAGTGACGGTCAACATCGCACTTGCATCCATCCATAATACTACCCGTAGGGAGTCTACGCTCTAAGTATTGGACTACTACATTTCATTCTAACCATCATACATGTTCATGGCCATGGTTTATCCTTCAATTTGTCATTCAAAATGGTTTCAACATATTACAAACATGATGCGCATTAATAATAATCTACCAATTTGTATTCAGTCATTTCATTCATCATATTATAAACATGGTGCACATTTATAATAATCTATTAATTTTATCAAGTCATATCATGCATTAAATCTTGCTCCATAATTCAGTTTTATGAAATCTAATTAGCAAGATTTATCATTCATAGCACTACGGTGTTCAGCATAAAATAGTTCATCAAAATCTAGAGTTAATTAGCAACATCGATTCCACCGAATTCAAATTCATATTATATAAACCCCAGAATTTAAGTGCAGAATAAATCTGGACAGCAACTTCGACAGGAGATTCCCGAAGCTACATGAATTCGGTGAAGACAAGTAACCCCTCTATGGAAAGGTCTTTCTATGGGTTACAACCTTCATATTCAGCCCACAACCCATATTTGAGTGTATCCTATTTGAAATCAGCCTTGAAGTCCACTGCATACAGAACACAATTTCTACATGCAGGATTTATCGGATGTCATGTTCGTTCAGACTTTCCTATTGCTACAGACTTTGCATGAAGATGTGCAACCACTCGTTGGAAAGGTATTCTCAAGGGATTCAACTTTCGTGTTTAGTCGAAAGCCCAAATCTGGCCACAGCCTACATGAAAATGGCCAAGAAGATCATTGCGCGCAGAATACAGATTCTGCATGCTTCGTAAAGAGGAATGAACGACATCGGTTCATCCTCCTCTCCAAGTCGATCTTCCAAAATCACTCCAAAATTTCCTCCTCCCTTATTCACCCTCAAAGAGCCATGATTCTTCATGAAACCATCCACCCATCATCACATAGAAGAAAGAGGGAGGTTGAAGAGATCTAAAACCTAGAACACATGTCCTAGCATGGCTGTCCCTAGAAAACTCCTTCTCTCCATCAAGACTCTTTGAGTCGATATATCTCCTAAATAAATAACTAAAGATCTAGCACCAAGGGAGAGGGTAGAAAGCTCACCTCATTTCTGGCCTTTCCACCATTTCCGGCCATGGATCTCGTGACTCTTCTCGGCGGCATCTTCCTTTCCACGGCGGCTGCGGATCTTCTCCTCTAGAACTAGATCCAGCGACCTCCTTCTCTCAACAGGAGTTTCTCTCAGAAAAACGACTGGAATGAGGAGTGAAAACTGCTTGGGTTATCACTTTCCTTTTTATATAAAAGTGACACGGGTAGGGACACGCCCGTGTCCTTACCTGTGTCCTGCTTAGGCGAATCCTTACGACGGTTTTTATGTATCGGTTCAATACTCGACACGACACACGGGTGGGACACGCCCGTGTCGGCCCAGTCACGTCTGTGACATGGGGCGTGTAACTCACTCCAGACCTACTCGAGAGGACTTACTCGAGAGAAAGCCAACTACTCGAGTACCCGAATAGGACATGCCTGTGTCACATGGATGATACGCCCGTGTCACCCCCTCTTACTCGAGTACTTTTCCACCTACTCGAGTATATTTTGACCTATACGAGAGCTACTCGAGGATGCGCGGGACACGCCCTATGACACGCCCGTGTCACAGGCCGTGTACCCCATACTTGACACTCGACGATCGTCGAGCGCTGGTCATTGACCAGAGGGAACACACGCCCTCCGACATGCCGTTGTCGGATGGGACTCGCCCGTGTAATACGATGTCGACACACCTTATCGATCTCGACACGCCTCGTCGAGCTCAACTCGACACAATGACACACGGGTAGGGACATGCCCGTGTCTCTCCCCGTGTCATACAATTCGTCGATCTCGACATGAAGTTCGTCGATCTCGACACGTAGTTCGTCGATCTCGACACGTCGATCTCGACACGGGTAGGGACACGCCCGTGTATCTACCTGTCTCCCTTCACAGGGGTAGTTATACGCCCGTGTCACTACCCGTGTCCTTCTTTGGACATACTCGACTCATCGACTCGAGAGATGTCCACTCCCACACGGGTAGGGACACGCCCATGCCTCTACCCGTGTCCTATGCTTGACTGGTTTCTCCACATTTTCACATGTGCTGCCCTGTTATCAGCACTCCCCCTGAACCCAAGTCAGCTCTCCTGTCTCGAAAACACGTATGAGGGGCCCAGTGCGATTCAGGACATTACAAATCCTATAAATAAAATAAAAGATTTCGTCCCCGGAATCAGGCTTAGGATTTGGAGAGAAAAGCATAACAGAAATATAATATGCTTTTAAATAAAATTACCTTGAGCAAACAACTCTGGATAGTGTTTTTCATCACATCCATCGGCTCCTATGTATATTCCTCCTTCCCATGATTAGACCATAGTACCTTCACCAAGGGAACACTTTTGCGGCGTAACTTTCTTGTCTCACTATCTACGATCCACAACGGCTCTAGTCGCACAGACCTATCAGATGCCACAGCACCATCAGTTGTGAGGATGTATTGATCGGGCCGCAATAGTGCCTTCCGAAGCAATGACACACGGAACACGTCGTGGAGGTTCTCTATCTTGGGCGGTAACTCCAACCGATAGGCCAACAGGCCAATCCTTTCCAATATAATATAAGGCCTAACATACCTTGGGCTGAGCTTTTTCACACCATGCACATGTGACACTCCAAGCATCGGTCCGATTTTCAGGAACACCTTATTACCCACTTGAAACTCCACCATCCGGTGCTTTGCATTGTAATACTTCGTCTGTCTACTTTTAGCCTCCAACATGCGATCCCGTATCAGTCTAACCGCCGCATCGGTATCATCAATATATTCAACGCCAAAAGCCTTCGGGTCTTTATCTTTCACCCAAGACAAAGAGGTTCTACACCTCCTTCCATAAAGAGCTTCATGAGGCGCCATGCCGATGCTAGCCTGGTGGTTGTTGTTGTAGGAGAATTCTACCAACGGTAAGAGTCTTTCCCACATATCTCCTCTATCCAACATACATAATCTCAAGAAATCTTCCAATGTCCGGATGGTCCTTTCAGATTGCCCGTTCGTCTGAGGATAAAATGCGGTGCTGAAGGTAAGTCGCGTGCCCACATACGCCTGTACCGCTTTCCACTCCTTGGAGGTGAACCGACCATCATGATCAGACACGATCTTCTTAGGCACGCCATGATACCTTACGAATTGCTCCACAAAGAGGCGTACTAAGACATCCACATGATCTTCTTTCTTCATTGGGATAAACCGGGCTACTTTCGTCAGGCGATCAACTATCACCCACATCGAATCATTTCCTGAGCGTGAGCGAGGTAACCCATGGACAAAGTCCATGGAAATATTCTCAAGCTTCCACTAGGGGATGGACAACGACTGTAGCAAACCACGGGGACTCTAGCATTCCTCCTTCACCCTTTGACAAGCTTCGCAATGTGTAACAAAATATCGGACATCCTTTTTCATTCCCGACCAACATATGGTCTTCCGTAAGCCGGCGTACATCTTAGCAATACCCAGCCTCTCTCTAGATACCCTCCCGGATTTTACCTCCTTTGGGAATGTAGTGCCGGTCGCGAAAATAAGCGAGGTCGTATTTTAGCGTATACTCATCCGTAGTCCCATCTTCGATTGACTTGATTGCCGGGGCCAGAGTCCGCATCCATTCCTTGCTCCACTCTGATTCGGTCCCGGATATCATAAACTATGCTCATGCTTGCCAAGTACTCCGTATACTCTGCCGAAGGAGCCTTAAATATCAATGTAATATCCATCTCCTCAATCATCTGAGCCAACTCCATACTCATCAACTGATACTCTAGGCTAGAACCTGGTACCTTTCTACTCAATGCATAGGCCACCAAGTTCGCCTTTCCGGGGTGGTAGTTCATGGTGAACTCATAGTCACATAGAAATTCTAACCACCGTCGTTGCCTCAAGTTCAACTCCTTCTGTGTATGAACGTACTTCAATTTTTTGTGATCTAAAAAGATCTCGCAGTGGACACCGTATAGATAATGCCTCTAAACCTTCAAGGCGAACACCACTGCTCCAAGCTCCAAATCGTGAACCGGGTAATTGATTTCATGCTTCTTCAACTGTCTTGAAGAGTAGGCAATCACGAGTCTGTGCTGCATCAACACCGCTCCCATCCCTTGATATGATGCGTCAGTGTAGACTTGAAATCCTTCCTTCCCAGACAGAAGTGCAAGGATGGGGGCGGTGGTAAGTCTATCCTTCAGTTCCTGGAACGCCACTTCACATTGGGGTGTCCAATCAAATGGTACACCTTTCTTCATCAATGAAGTAAGAGGAAGAACAATCTTTGAAAATCCTTTTACGAACTTGCGGTAGTAACCGACAAGTCCAAGGAAACTCCTCACATCATCCGCCGACTTCAAAGGCGACCGCTCCTTCACAACACGCCGCTTGGCCGGATCCACTGCTAGTCCTGCTATGCTGATCACATCCACAAGAAAGCAACCTCTTTAAGCCAGAATTCGCACTTGCTGAACTTGGCGAACAAGGCGTGCTCTTTTAATTTCTTCAATACCAAGGTCAAGTGCTCAACATGCTCCTCCTCCATCTTTGAGTAGACCAAGATGTCGTTGATGAAAATAATGACTAAGATATCCAAATAAGGTTCAAACACCTTGTTCATCAGGCTCATGAAGGCCGAAGGGGCATTTGTGAGCCCAAACGACATTAAAATGAACTCGTACAACCCATATCTTGAAGTAAAGGCCGTTTTCTGGATGTCACCTTCTTGTATTCTCAACCGATAATACCTTGAGTGCAGGTCCAGCTTAGAAGACCAATGCGCTCCCACAAGTTGGTCGAACAACTCGTCGATCTGAGGTAGCGGATAATTGTTCCGTACCGTCAGCCGATTGAGTTCCCGATAGTCTATGCACAAACACAGGGTTCCATCCTTCTTCTTCACGAACAATACAGGGGCTCCCCAGGGTGACGAACTGGGGCGAACGAACCCTGACTCCACCAGTTCTTGTAGTTGAACTCTAAACTCCACGAGTTCCTTCGGGGCCATTCAGTAAGGGGCCCTGGATACAGGCTTGGCACCCGGTACTAGATTAATCTGGAAGTCAACCTCTCTGTGCGGGGGTAGTCATGGCAGTTTCTCATGAAATACCTCGGGGAAGTTTCGCACTACTCGTATGTCTTTTATATCCAATGATATCTCCTTCAACTCGAACCAGATCATGAAAACTTCATCCCCCTTCATATGGGCTTTTACAACCTGAACGGAAGATAACGACATGTGAGGTGCGAAGCTAATACCTTGGAAGATGACGTCGGAGTCCCCATGTCTCAAATAGATCCGCTTCTTCGCGCAGTCGATCCTTGCGAACTGCCAGTCCAACCACGCCATACACAGAATAATGTCAAACTCTGGCACTCTCAAGACCGTGGCATGTGTATCAAAGTCCTTTCCTTCAATAAATATCTCTAACTCGCACTTAGCGGTTGCAATCATCTTCGAGCCCTCCGGTAGGTGCACTCGTCGGGCTATACTAATAAAGTATTGTACACCCTCCATATCGTTAATGAAGTCCTCAGACACAAAAGAGTGTGAGGCACCGGTATCGAATAACGTGTAGGCCGGTTTCTCTCTAACCAGTATGCCTAAGTATCAGAATTATGAAGGCTCAATCCAGGTTCCTAGAACAAACTTAGGCAGACTAAGGACGAATGTTTAATTTCTTCCATGTAGTCCTCGTCTTGCTTCAATTACTCCTTCAGCGAATCTCTTAACGCTTGTCTGAACAACCAAAAGACCCGCTTCCAACCACTTTGTCAAATCCATTTTCTCCACCAAGCTCGAGTCTGCTATAAACAAAAATGGTTGCCATAGGAAATCTGCCATGTTTATTATCTCCGCAAGATTCAAAATCCACTATAAACAAAAGTTCTTGCCCTAAGGGATCTCGCAAGACTTTATACAATACATTTACATACCTAGGGTCATCCAAACTTCAGGAGATCAATGTATAAAGATACATACCTAAGGTTAGGTTGGCTAATCTTAAGGTCAAAGTTGGACAACTTAGTGTGAATTATATATGGGCACACCACTGCCTCCGTTAAGTCAGTTTGTCCCCAAAGAGAATAATCGAGCGGGGTGGCACCATTGTTGAATGACTTCTTTAGTTGAGGATCGTGGCAAACTGATACAATTTGTAAGACCCCGCCCCCTCCAGGATCCCAAAACAAGCCACGAAGGGCGGTCTTATGCCTAGAACAGCCGCCTTGCGGTAGCATTAGCACACGGGCTAACCTATACCACAAGACGCCTATTCCGCCGACTACAACCAATATCAATAAAAACATGCCAACCCAACCATAATATAAGCAAGAAGAAGTCAAATCCACAATAAGCATATGGGTCCAAATACATCAAATAAGAGAGAAGCTAAAACATGCTTCCACAAATATCAGACTACAACTTGTAATTGCCGAAACGGGCTACATCAAAATCTCACGTCACTCACATCCGTAACCGACGGTACCGACGACACCGTCACATCAGGCCTTATTGTCCTATCCTGGCTGTCCTGCTGCAAAGTCTGCGGCTGCTCTACCTACGGGGTGACCTCCTAAAAAGAAAGACGTAGTAACCGTTGGTCGAAAAGACTAAGTGGCTTCACATCTGCTCCCCCGGCGACTCGTCGGCACCAGGCGGAGAAAGGAATAACGGTACAAGTATAATACAGGTAGTAAAGAAGGTATAAGCAGGTGGTAATAGTACATGAATAACAACATTATAGACTAGCAGTTCTACTTGAATAACAATATTTCAGACTAGCAGTTCTACTTGAGCAATTAGTAAATCAACAAGTATAAGTAACTACAGCAGGAAAGTAACTTAACTTATAAGGATGCCCATACAAGCTTATAAATTAAGGATCGGGTTACATAAAAGTAACTCATCGTATAAGAGTGCCCATACAAACTTATACGATGAGGGTCTTGTTTGTGCAATACTATGTAATGGTATGTATGCTATGCAATGACTCACTCATGATCACACACATGTAATTGCTATGTCGACACAGACTATAGTTCCCACTATTCGAGTAGGTAGCTAACCTCTCAGGCATTAGCCACTGTGGCCAGACGGTGACAGTAGAGCAGGCATCTCTACTACTAGGCGGGTATCCACACTACTTCTCCTAGGCCTCCGTACGCCTCAACACTAAGAACACAACAGTGGAGCCCATGTGTACTATGGTCTAGCGGGGTCTCGGGTATATGTGCAACGAGAACACAACCCGAACTGGCCTGGTGTGACCCGAAAGGGGCCTCAGAAGAAGGCACGAGGACACATCCCAACCGTTCACTTGGCATGGAAGGGGCCTCAGGACGTTAACACCGAGGACATAGCCCAACCACCCAAATTCTAACCATCAACTACCGTTGGAGTGACAATCGGCGAGCCCGTACACCTGCCACACTATCCTTAACCCAGGATTACGACACTGCGTGTCGACCCAAACCGCATGCAAATGCCACGACACTGTGGCATGGAAGGGGCCTCAGAAGTAAGCACGAGGTCACAGCCCAACCATCCATATATACCTCATCTCAACTCGAACCCAACTAGTGACGGTCAACACCGCACTTAAATTCATCTGCAATACTATCCGTAGGTAGTCTATGATCTAAGTATTGGACTACGACATTTCATTCTAACCATCATACATGTTCATGGCCATGGTTTATCCTTCAATTTGTCATTCCAAATGGTTTCAACATATTACAAATATGATGCGCATTAATAATAATCTACCAATTTGTATCCAGTCATTTCATTCATCATATTATAAACATGGTGCACATTTATAATAATCTATTAATTTTAGCAAGTCATATCATGCATTAAAGCTTGCTCCACAATTCAATTTTATGAAAAATAATTATCAAGATTTATCATTCATAGAACTACGGTGGTCAGCATAAAATATTTCATCAAAATCTAGAGTTAATTAGCAACATCGATTCCACCGAATTCAAATTCATATTATATAAACCCCAGAATTTAAGTGTAGAATAAATCTTGATAGCAACTTCGACCGGATATTCCCGAAGCTATATGAATCCGGTGAAGACGTGTAACCCCTCGATGGAAATGTCTTTCTATGGGTTACAACTTTCATATTCAGCCCACAACCCATATTTGAGTGTATCCTTTTTGAAATTAGCCTTGAATTCCGCTGCGTACAGAACACAATTTCTGCATGCAGGATTTATCGGATGTCATGTTCGTTCAGACTTTCTTGTAGCTACATACTTCGCATGAAGACGTGCAACCACTCGTTGCAAAGGTACTTTTAAGGGCTTCAACTTTTGTGTTTAGTCAAAAGCCCAGATCTGGACACGACATACATGAAAATGGCCAAGACGATCGCTGCGCGCAGAATACAGATTCTGCACGCTTCATAAAGAGGAAAGAACGGCATCGGTTTATCTTCCTCTCCAAGTCGATCTTCCAAAATCACTCCAAAATTTCCTCCTCCCTTATTCACCCTCAAAGGTCCATGATTCTTCACGAAACCGTCCACCCATCATCACATAGAAGAAAGGGGAGGTTGAAGAGATCTAAAACCTAGAACACATGTCCTAGCATGGCCGTCCCTAGAGAACTCCTCTCCATCAAGACTCTCTTGAGTCAATATCTCTCCTAAGAAAATAACGAAAGATCTAGCACCAAGGGAGAGGGTAGGAAGCTCACCTCATTTTCGGCGTTTCCACCATTTCCGGCCATGGATCTCGTGACTCTTTTCGGCGGCATCTTCTTTTCCACGGCGGCGGCGGATCTTCTCCTCTATAACTAAATTCAGCGACTTCCTTCTCTCAACAGGAGTTTCACTCAGAAAAATGGCTGGAATGAGGAGTGAAAATGTCTAGTGATATCACTTCCCTTTTTATATAAAAGTGACACGGGTAGGGACACGCCCGTGTCCTTACCCGTGTCCTGCTTAGGCGAAGCGTTACGACAGTTTTTATGTGTCGGTTCAATACTCGACACGACACACGGGTGGGACACGCTCGTGTCAGCCCAGTCACGCCTGTGACTTGGGGCATGTAACTCACTCGAGACCTACTCGAGAGGACTTACTCGAGAGAAAGCCAACTACTCGAGTACCCAGATAAGAGACGCCTGTGTCACAGGGATGATATGCCCATGTCACCCCCTCTTACTCGAGTACTTTTCCACCTACTCGAGTATATTTTGACCTACACGAGAGCTACTCAAGGATGAGCGGTACACGCCTCGTGACACTCCCGTGTCACAGGCCATGTTCCCTATACTTGACACTCGACGATCGTCGAGAGCTGGTCATCGAACAGAGGGAACACACGCCCTCTGACACGCCTGTGTCGGATGGGACATGACCGTGTCATATGATGTCGACACACCTCATAGATCTCGACACGGCTCGTCGAGCTCAACTCGACACAACGATACACGGGTAGGGACACGCCCGTGTCTCTACCCGTGTCATACAATTCGTCGAGCTCGACACGAAGTTCGTCGATCTCGACATGTAGTTTGTCGATCTCGACACGGGTAGGGACACGCCTATGTCTCTAACCGTGTCCCTTCACACGGGTAGTGATACGCCTATGTCAATACCCGTGTCCTTCTTTGGACATACTCGAGTCGTCGACTCGAGAGCTGGCCACTCCGACACTGGTAGGGACATGCTCATGTCTCTACCCGTGTGCTATGCTTGACTGAATTCTCCTCCTTTTCACATGTGCTGCCCTGTTGTAAGCACTCCCCCTGAACCCAAGTCAGCTCTCCTGACTCAAAAACACATACGAGCGGCCGAGTGTGATTCGGGACGTTACACTCTCAACAAGGCTTAGTTTATTTTTGCTGCATTTGTATTCAATGCTTATAATGAAGAGGTGGGCTATCACCCTTGGAGGAATTCCCTGGAACTTGTAAACTCAAAGAAAAATAGTGTGTTGGGAAAAAAACCCAATTGATTTACCTTAACAAATTGTTTTTGGGTCTATTGATCCCAATATCCCAGATTTGTAAGAAGACAAATGGGTCAATGACAAACACACATAATGTATTTGATGTGTGCTTTAGTGCATGCATACAGGTATTCTATGATTGGACAAGTGAAGAAAAATGAGTTGGGCAGTAAACTCAAATTTCGTCAAACTCAGCTCAGAGTTCGTCGAGCGCAACTCAACATACAGTGGGATAAGCACAAGAGTTCAGGTTTCAATTTTCATCGAGCTCAGGTTGAAGATCGTCGAGCTCAGTTTACAAATCTTTGAACTCAACTCGACACTTGTTAAGCTAAAGCTAGAAAAATCAACTAAGGAAAAAAGCGTTGAGACAGCTGAGAAGATTAAAGTTCATTGAGCTAAGTTTACAGTTTGTCGAGCTCAGCTCAACTCTTGTCAAGATAAAGCCAGAATATCTATCTAAGGGAAAAGCACTGTGACTGCTGAGAAGACAGCGTTGAGACCGCTAAGACAGCAGAGACAACTAAGAAGAAAACATTGAGACCGCTGACACAGCTAAGAAAACTGGCTGGATTTCTCTAAGTCTAGAAGCATTTACTAAAGCAGGTTCACTCAATGCTTCTAATGAAGATGGAAGCGCTGAGACTGTTAAGAGGAAAACTGCTGAGACAGTAAAGTACAAAAACAACTGAGACAGCAGATAAGAAGAAAGCGCTGAAACAAATGCATGTCTCAGCTGATAATGAAACACTGCTGAGACTGCTAAGACAAAACCGCTCAGACAGTTAAGTGAAAAAACTGCGGAGACAGCAGATAAGAAGAAAGCGCTGTTACAAAGACTTATCTCAGCAGATAATAAAATCCGTAGAGACCGCTGAGAAAAATCGCTGAGACAGTTAAGTGCAAAAACCGCGGAGATAGCAGATAAGAAGAAAGCGCTGAGACAAAGGCTTATCTCAGGTGATAATGAAAAACAGCTGAAACCATTGAGACAAAACCTCTGAGACAAAGCAAGGGAATTTTCTAAGTCCAGAAGCGCTGAGAGCCAAGGATGTTGGCATTGAGTGTCTTAACACCACTCAACTCTTGACGGGATTCTGGAAAATTTTCTAAGTCCCGATGTTGATGACCACTATTGACGTCATCAAAGTCAAAACTATACAAAGCCGTTGCTGGAAAGCTGCTACAGCATCGAAAGATGTTTTGTCCTTTTTTGATGGAGTTGGCGCTCACCAATCCTTGGTGGGCCCATATAGTATTGTGTCGTTGATTCAATTCAACACATATAAAAGGGGAAACAAAAAAGAGATTAGGGTGAACGAACACAGAAAAATAAATATTGAAATGAGGCGATTGGATGATCTTCCATCAAGCTTGAAAGCTAAAGTCAAGCCAAGATAGAATGGAGGAAAAGAAAGATATCTGAAGTACTTCAAAGCTCAGTAAGTTTGTTCTCAACAAAAAAGTTTAGCTGATTCATCTCATCAGCAAGGTGGAAGCTGCTCAACCGTGCAGTAGTAAAAAGTCATAGCTGTAGAAGAAGGCTGATTCCTTCGACATCAAGTGAGCTGGAATGAAATCTGCTCAGTCCAGTAAAGTTGGCTCAGAGATATTTCTCTGAGTCATTTGTTTTACTTTTTTGAACTCATAGTATTAATTTCCTGCATGATTCAGTAGATCTAAATCTGAGTGTAGGGCAATTTGTGCCTGAGGTAGGTGACAAGTTTGTCACTGATGTAGCATCCAAGTGAGGATCTGAGTTATAGGTATTAAGTGCCTGAGGTAGGAGAGTGTTGCTCTCTGAGGTAGGATCTAAGTGTGGATCTGAGGTAGGGCTATCCTCCCAGCTTGAGTGTAGTGCCTTATGCATAAGGTAGGTGACTGAAGAGTCACTGAGCAGTAGATGACAAGTTTGTCTCTGAGATTCTAGGCCTTGGAGGAGGCTGAGCTGTAGGTACCTGAAAGGGTACTGAGTTGTAGGAGTGTTGTAGCACTGTGAGAGTAAGGCTATGTGCCTGAAGTAGTTGGGCTAAAGAGCCTGAGTGTAGGCCTTAGAAATTAGTCTGATGTAGGTGATCAGTGCATCATTGAGCTGTAGGAGTCCTGCAAACCTTTGAGGTGGATTATGAGTTGGATTTTTGAGAAGAATCTGTGTGTAAGGATGAGGGCATGAGGTGTAAGCTTTGAGGAGCATAAGTGGAGGAGTTTGTGCTGAGTCCAACAAATAAGTTGGATAGGTGGAGAGGGAAAGTGGATGTACTCAATTGGGGAACCACTATAAATTCTAGTGTTTGTTGTGTGTGCTTGTTTTTCTTTTTGATTGCAGGATTTAAGGACAAGCTCTAGATAGAACAAGTTGAAAACACCAAAAGATTTGTTAAAAGCTCAAAAACCTATTCACCCCACCTCTAGGTTATTAGCTAACAAAAAGTTAAATAACTTTCAAGTTGTATCAGAGGTAGGTTACTCAAAAAGGATTTAACAATCTAATTATACCTCCAAGGATAGCCAAAAGATAAGTAATGGGGTCTGTTGTAAAATACATGGAATTGGGAGCCATGAAGTTGCCCATCTGCAGAAAGGAAGGGTTTGGGCTCTGGAAGGAAAGGGTCAGAATATTCATGGAAGCTGCTGAACCTAGGGTCTTGGACCGTTCATCTCCATGAAGATCTCTGTTCTGGATGCCAACATCCAGACACGTAAATCATATGAAGAAATGAACAAGGATGAGCTCCTTCTTGCCTCCATGGACAAGAGAGCTCAAAATATCATTGCCAGTACAGTAGATGATCCTACATTCCAAAATCTGGTGCACTACAAGATGTCCAAGGAGATGTGGGACACCGTAGTTGTGTTCATGGAGGGTTCAGAAGAGGTGAGTGGTGACAGAAAATCCATGCTCAACCAGGAGTATGAGGTCTTCAAATAAGGAAAGTCTAAGGGCATTGCTGAAAGTTTTGAAAGATTTTTCAGAACTGTTAATGAACTGAGAACATATAGAAGCGTCTTCAACACCTATGAGCTGAATGACAAATTTCTCAGGTCCCTCACCATGGATTGGGACACAAATATCTGTTCCATCGGGGAGATGGGAAAGCTAACAGACACACCACCACCAACCTTGTTCGGAAAGCTACTGTACTATGAGATGCAGCTTGCTGCAAGGAAGGAAGAAGAAGAGAAGAGCAGCAAGTCACATGGCAAGGTGAAATCTGTGGCTGTTAAAGCTGATGCCTCAACCAAGAGCAGAAGGAAGTTCTCTCAAGTGAGTAAATCTGTTGTGTCAGAATTTGAGAGATCCAGGTCTAGCTCATCTAACAGCCATACATCAGATGAGGACCTTGCTGCCTTCTGCAGGCAGTTTCAGAAATTAATGAAGAAGGGGCATTGGAAGAACAAAAGGCCGTCTTCCACCTTTCAGCATAGAAGGAAATCCTCTAAGGAGGACATGTATACTCCTAACTCTAATAAACAATCTTCCTCTAACATTATTTGTTTTTGCTGCAACAAACCTGGGCATGTAATTACTAATTGCCCAATGAAGAGGAAAGTAGAAAGAGTGAATAAGCACCATAAGGTAAAGAAGAAAGAGAAGTCCCTTGTGGCTAAGAAGGAGAAGACCTGGCCTGACTCTTCCTCTGAGTGAGACAGTGAAGAAGATGAAGCCTACGTTGGGCTTATTACTATTGCTAAAGAGGAACCTGAAGAGTTACCTTCTGCTAGAATAGGGATCAGGGCCCCTTTGTCACACTCTGATAGTGACTCAGAGGTGGATGATGATGAAGAAGGAGACGCTCAGTGCCATGGATTAATGGCAATGAAAGATAAAGAAAGCAGCTAGGATCTGCCTGGTTAGACTCAAATACATGCTAAACCACATTCTTTTATTTCTAGTCATGAGGCTGACTCAGTCTCTGAAGCTAAATCATCAAGAGATGAAGGGGATTCAAACTCTAAGGATGATGTAAACTCCCTAATTTCCAAGTATTGAGAACTTCTTGAGGCTTTCAAGAAATGCTAGCTACTTGTCAAGAGGTATGCAAAAGAGCTTTTTAGTCTTAAAAGCAAGTGTGAAGACCAAGAAAAAGCCCTAACTAACATGGCTGCACATGCATGCCAGCTTAAGGAGATCATTGATAGTGAGTTTGTGATAAGTGTCTCAAATGAGAAACTTATCCAGAAACTTGAAAAAGATCTCCTTAATGAAAAATTGTTGGTTACAAAATTTTCTATGTCAAGCACTGTGCTGCCCTTAATTGATAACCACCTTACCCAAGCTGGTAAGAAAGGGTTGGGATTTAAGGGACCTACTAGACCTTCCAATCCAAGATGAAAGGGAAAAAAGAAGGCACCAGTTGTGCCTCTAGCCTCACTACCATAAATTCCTTTTCAGAAAGTGTTATTGCCTTCTAACAGGTATGACCACGAAAGTTGTTATGGTCACTGGGAGAACAACAGATCCACTGTTATGGACCAATGTGGCCCCAGCCATGGTGGAAAGTACAACCATGTGAAAGCCTTTAAGGATGCCGATGAGGAAATCCAAATGGCTTATACTGGACCATTTGTTTTTGGTGCCCCAGCTTCAAAACTAAAAGATATTGCTGCTGTTAAAAACCTAAATTAGCCAGCAAATGTTGTGACTCAAGGTGTGTCTTCTGATATGGCCGGAATGGCAATCTCAGATGCTATCAGATGCATGTTAGCTTAAAAGAGACATGCAGCTGGTGGTTCTCAGAGAAGACCAACACAACGAGCTGAAAGACTGTCCTTCAGTCAAATTGCTACTGAAAGAAGGCAGAAGTATAGAGCTGCACATCTCCCCACAGCTCAGGAAGCAGTACAACCAAATGCTAGTCCCAAACATAAAAGGAGATATAATATTTATGAGTGCTGGTGTTGTGGCAAAGTGGGCCGCTATGCTGTAGATTGCTAGCACAATCCTTCTGTGTCCAGAAGTTGCCAACCTGTTAGGAATTCTGCAGGAAGGCATAGTTATTTTCAGACTAATGTGAACCTAGGACCCAACAGAAATTGGGGCCTAAGGTAATGTGATTTGTGTTCATTTCAGGTTTGTTCAAGTAGCAGTTCCCCTAAATGGTACTTGGACAGTGGATGTTCCAGGCACATGATTGGAACAAAGGAGCTATTGAAGGAGTACACTGCAGTACAGAATGTACCCAAGGTCATTTTTGGAGGCTCAGACAAGGGGATAGCTAGAGGCTTTGGTAACATCTCAAATGGCATAATCACCATCACAAAGGTGGTTTATGTAGAGGGGTTGCAACACAACCTCATAAGCCAACTATGAGATCTTGGTTATGATATTTCTTTCCACAAGGATAAGTGCAACATCAAGAGGTTAAGTGACCAAAGTGTCATCTTAACAAGCACTAGCAGTGGTAATGTTTATTGCTTAAATTTTGCTTGCTTAGATAATAGTTCCCCTATATGCCTAGTTGCAGCTGAGAAAGTCTCATTTGTGTCCAATTGCACAAGAGATTGGATTATTTGAATTATAAGACCATTGGTCAGCTCTTCAGTGATGAGCTTATTAGGAATGGTCCCAAAATGAAATGCACCAAGGAAGGTATCCGTGCTGCTTGCCAAAAGGGTAAGTAGACTAAGACTTCTTTCAAGAGAATTGGGGCCAAGGAATCTGTGGGATGGTTGTATCTCCTGCATATGGACTTGTTTGGTCCTATGCCTGTTCATAGTCTAGGTAGGAAGGTCTAAACCCTTGTGGTGGTTGATGACTATTCCAAGTTTACTTGGGTGTTCTTCCTTAGAAGAAAGGACGAAACCATTGAAGTCTTCGCAAATTTCTTCAGGCAAATTCAGAATGAGGTTGCACGCTCTGTGGTCAAAATGAGAAGTGACCATGGAACTGAGTTTCAGTCTGCTACTATGACTACATTCTGTGAAGAGTAAGGGATTCATCAAGAGTTCTCCTCTCCAAGAACACCCTAACAAAATGGGTTAGCTGAGAGGAAAAACAGGACTCTCGTTGAAGCTGTGAGAATACTATTGAGTGATACTTCTCTCCCTGAATATGTTTAGGCTGAGGCAGTTAACACTGCATGTCATGTGCCCAATAGGGCTTCTATCACCAAAGGCCACAAGAAGACTCCCTATGAGCTCTCGAAGGGCAGAAAACCAAACATATCCAACTTCAGAATCTTTGGTTGCAAGTGTTTCATCCTGGACAATGCTAAGTCAAAAATGACTAAGTTTGATGCCAAATCCCATGAGGTGACATTTGTTGGGTACATCAATAATAGTAGGGCATATAGAGTCTATAACTTGACAAATCAAGTTGTAGAAGAGTCTGTCCATGTATTATTTGATGAGTCATGCATGATTGATAGTGAGCTGTCAAGCTCTTTGCATAGCTCTGCAGGAACAAAAATCTTGATGAAAAAGCTCTCCATCAAATATAAAGACCCAGGTTTGCAAAATGATTGTGGAGAGTGATGCTTCCCAGAGGAAGCACAGGGCAGCTAATCTAGAAATGAAGACCAACCTGTTGAAGAAAATAATAATCAGCAGGAAGCTATCAGATTGCCCCAACAGTAAAATATCTCAGAGATCATCCTCCAGAGTAGATAATAGTAGGCTAGCCAAGGTGTACAAACCAGAAGTAGGAGTCTTAACACAACACTCTATTCCAGCTTCCTATCACAAGAAGATCCTAAGAAATTTGAAGAAGCAAATCAAGAGCAATTCTGGATTGGTGCAATGTAGGAAGAACT
The DNA here is from genome assembly GCA_039583875.1 of Platanthera guangdongensis. NCBI lineage: Eukaryota > Viridiplantae > Streptophyta > Magnoliopsida > Asparagales > Orchidaceae > Platanthera > Platanthera guangdongensis. The sequence continues at coordinate 102,033,916 of CM077150.1, forward strand.
GAACTATTTCAAAAGGTGCAAGGTTCCGAAGCTGTTTCCTAGACCAGATGAACACAATGTCATTGGCGTTAAGTGGATTTTCAGAAATAAGCTTGATGAAAATGGCAGTGTAATCAAGAATAAAGCCAGACTGGTGGCCAAAGGGTATAGACAAGAAGATGGTATTGATTATGATCAAACCTTTGCCCTAGTTGCAAGGTTGGAAGCAATTAGACTATTCCGTACATTTGCAGCCTTCTAGGGATTCAAGGTATTCCAGATGGATGTCAAGTTAGACTTCCTGAATTGAGACTTGAAGGAAGAGGTTTATGTAGAGCAGCCTCCAAGTTTTGTTGATTCTAACTCTCCTACTAATGTATATAGACTTAGGAAAGCTCTTTATCGGCTTAAGCAAGCCCCAAGAGCATGGTATGAGACATTGTCTACCTTCCTCATTGAGAACAAATTCTCAAGGGGGAATATAGACAAGACCCTATTCCTAAGGGAATCTAAGGGTATGATCATCCTAGTCCAAATTTATGTTGATGACATAATAATTGGCTCTACTGATGACAATCTCTGCAGGAAGTTTGCAAAATTATGCAGGGGAAGTTTGAGATGAGTAGTATGGGTGAATTGAAGTTTTTCTTGGGACTCCAAGTAAAACATGATGATGATGATCTTTCCATATCCCAGTCAAAATTCACCAAGGAGATAATCAAGAAATATGGCATGGAGAATCCTTCCACCATAAGAACTCCCATGATCTCAAATATGCCTATAGACAAAGATGATCCAGGGAAGCATGTTGATCAAACTTTGTATAGAGGTATAGTTGGCTCCCTTCTCTACCTCACAGCAAGTAGGCCTGATATTGTGTATGCAACATGTGTATGTGCTAGGTATCAGGCTTGTCCTAAAGAGTCTCATTATACTGCTCTGGAAAGAATCTCGAGATATCTTAAGGGCACCATAGATCTTGGCCTATGGTACCCTAGGAATGGGGAATTTGAACTAACTGGCTATTCAGATGAAGATTTTGCAGGATGCAAGACGGACAGGAAGATCACTTCAGGCTCCTGTCAATTTCTACGTGGAAGGCTTGTCTCTTGGAGTATCAAGAAACAAACAAGTGTTGCAATCACAACAGCAGAGTCAGAGTATATTTCAGCTGGAAGCTACTGTGCTCAGTTACTGTGGATTCAGCATCAACTTCAGGACTACATTATTCAGATAAGTAGAACTCCACTCTTTTGTGATTCTAATAGTGCAATTTCTATAACTAGGAATCCTATCTCCCATAGCAGGACTAAGCATATAGAAAGTAGGTATCATTTTATAAGAGAATATGTGGAAAGGGAAGACATCTCCCTTGAGTTTGTCTCAACAGATAAGCAAGTGGCTGATATCTTCACTAAGCCGCTAGATGAAGCTAAGTTTAACACCTTCAAATTTGAATTGGGCATGTTGAATCTTGTGTAGCTTCAATTCTCTCTTCTACTATATGATGCATTGTTTATTTTACAGGTAGAACAAGCTCTTCCTCCAGATACTGAAGATCGAATGCAACTGTTGAGGGGAACTATCCCAACAGCTGAGATAGATAGGTGGAGAACAACCTATCAGTATGCTCCCTATTATAGAAGTCAAAAATGGGGAGGAAAGAAGTCAAGGCCTGAGAAGTACAACCAAGTGGAATAAAAAGGATGGCAGCATGCAAGGGGGAGTAAGTAATTCTCCATAGGCTGGAGAAATGAGAACACTTCTCCACTCTACTACTATTAAATTTTGTAATGATGAAATGTTGTGTTGTCAATGACCTATATTGTTTTGACTTCTTCAAATTGGAGGAGATTGTTGGGTCTATTGATCCCAATATCGTATATTTGTAAGAAGTTAAATAGGTCAATGACATACATACATATTGTATTTGATGTGTGCTTTAGTTCATGCATGCAGGTAGTACATGATTGGACAAGTGAAGAAAAATGAGTTGGGCAGTAAACTCAAATTTCGTCGAACTCAGCTCAGAGTTCGTCGAGCGCAACTCAACATACAGTGGGAGAAGCATAAGAGTTTAGGTTTCAACTTTCGTTGAGCTTAGTTTGAAGTTCGTCGAGCTCAGCTTACAAATCGTCGAACTCAGCTCAACACTTGTAAAGCTAAAGGCAGAAAAATCAACTAAGGCAAAAAGCGTTGAGACAGCTAAGAAGATCAAAGTTCATCGGGCTCAGTTTGCGGTTCGTCGAGCTCAGCTCAATGCTTGTCAAGCTAAAGCCAGAAAATCTGTCTAAGGGAAAAGCGCTGAGACTGCTGAGAAGTAAGCATTAAGACCACTGAGACAGCTGAGACAACTAAGAAAAAAGCATTGAGACCGTTGAGACAGCTGAGAAAATTGGTTGGATTTCTCTAAGTCTAGAAGCGTTGAGTGAAGCAGATTCACTCAACGCTTCTAATGAAGATGGAAGCGCTAAGACTGTTAAGAGGAAAACCGCTGAGATAGTAAAGTGCAAAAACTACTGAGACAACAGATAAGAAGAAAGTGCTGAAACAAAGGCATGTCTTAGCTGATAATGAAAAACCGCTGAGACCGTTGAGACAAAACCGCTGAGACAGTTAAGTGCAAAAACTGCTGAGACAACAGATAAGATGAAAGCGCTGAGACAGCTGATATTGAAAAACAGGTGAAACTGCTGAGACAAAACCGCTGAGACAAATCCAAGGAATTTTCTAAGTCCAGAAGCTCTGAGAGCCAAGGATGATGGTGTTGAGTGTCTTAACACCACTCAACGCTTGACGGGATTCTGAAAAATTTTTTAAGTCCAGATGTTGATAACCACTACTGACGTCATCAAAGTCAAAACTGCAGGAAGCCATTGCGGGAATGATGCTACAGCACCGAAAGACGTTTTCTCCTTTTTTGATAGAGCTGACACTCACCAATCCTTGGTGGGCCTACATAGTATTGTGCCATTGATTCAATTCAACACATATAAAAGGGGAAATAGAAAAGATATTAGGGTGAATGAACACAGAAAAAGAAATATTGAAAAGAGGCGGCTGGATGATCTTCCATAAAGCTTGAAAGCTAAAGTCCAGCCAAGATAGTCTGAAGGCAAAGCAGGATAGCTGAAGCATTTCAAAGCTCAATAAGTTTATTCTCAACAGAAAAGTTTAGCTGATTCATCTCATCAGTAAGGTGGAAGCTGCTCATCCGTGTAGTAGTAAAAAGTGATAGTTGTAGAAGAAGGCTAATTCCTCTACAATAAGTGAGCTGGACTGAAATATGCTCAGTCCAGCAAAGTTGACTCAGAGATATTTCTCTGAGTCATTTGTTTTACTTTCTTCAACTCACTATATTAATTTCCTGTAGGATTCAGTAGATCTGAATCTGAGTGTAGTGCACTTTGTGCCTGAGGTAGGTGACAAGTTTATCACTGAGGTAGGATCCAAGTGAGGATCTGAGCTGTAGTGCTTAAGTGCCTGAGTTAGGAGAATGTTGCTCTCTGGGGTATGATCCAAGTGAGGATCTGAGGTAGGGCTGTCCTCTCAGCCTGAGTATAGGGCTTTGTGCCTGAGTTAGGTGACTAAAGAGTCACTGAGCTATAGGTGACAAGTTTGTCACTAAGATTGTAGGCCTTGGAGCAGGCTGAGCTATAGGAACCTGAAAGGGTACTGAGTTGTAGGAGTGTTGCAGCACTTTGAGAGTAGGGCTGTGTGCCTGAATTTGTAGGGCTGAAGAGCCTGAGTGTAGGCCTTAGAAATAAGGCTGAGGTATGTGATCAATGGATCACTAAGCTGTAGGAGTTCTATAGAGCTATTAGGTAGGAACACTTGTGGTTCTGAGTTGGATTATGAGAAGAATCTGTGTGTAAGGCTAAGGGCCTGAGGTGTAAGCTTTGAGGAGCATAAGTTGAGGAGTTTGTGTCGAGTACAATAAATAAGTTGGATAGGTGGAGAGGGAAAGTGGATGTACCTAATTGGGGAACCACTATAAAATATGGTGTCTGCTGTGTCTGCTTGTTTTTATTTGGGAACACAGTATTTAAGGACAAGCTCTAGATAGAACAAGTTGAAAACAACAAACAATTTATTAAAAGATCAAATACCTATTCACCCCCTCTAGGTGATTAGCTAACCTAAAGTTAAATAACTTTCAATTATATTTTAAGTTATTTTACATCATAGGTTTATTATCCATAATGTATAGGGGTAATGTGGTCTTAGAAGTCTTAGGATATTAGTAGAGTCTAGAAAATGAGAAAGGCATGCTGAATTCTAGAGGAAAGTCAAGAAAAGCCAATATGTGTCGACTATAGGTCGACGCAACTTCGACTTTATATCGACGTTACTTCAAATAGAAGTCAGGACAACATCATAAAATGAACTGGGAGAAAAATTACTAAATACCTCAGAGTTTTCTCTGGGGGGGGGGGGTATGAATAGAGATTAATTTTTTGTTTCAAATACTAAATATTATTCATAAAATTTGCATAAACTTTAGTTATCAACGGGAAATAAGTGCAGAAAAACAAAATCACAACAAAACAATAAAGATAAACACAAATAAATGCAAAATGATAGAAGACATAAGAATTATAGCTGTCCCCCAAAATCTGGGTACATCAACTATTTCACCCTCTTGTTAGGAATTCACTATCACTGTGTGGGAGTCTTTTGATAAGGAGACTCTTAGAACCAATCACCAAATCTTTTGATAAGGAGATTTTGAACAAATACAATTTGTGTAACACCCACATCTGTCACGTAGAATATAACAGAATGTCTGGCCGGGGCCCCATGCCATATTTTATGGACAATCAGTGGAATTACGCTTTGATTCCATAAAAACCATTTATGCATCCTAACTCAGAGTGCATTCTAGCGGAAATAATATAAATTTCTTGGAACCCAAAACACAGGAATGTCCAATAACAATAAAAATGGGAATGATAACCCAAATACACAAAATGTTATGACATTAAGTCCATACAACTGTTTTCTCATTTATAAGTGTTTTACAGACATCGGCCCGTAGGCTGGGCACACATGAAATAGTAAAAATACACTTCGCTTGTCCTTTGAGGGCCAGTACAGCAAATAGGGCTTTATCCCGCTAATTCCCGCTTGGCTCTGCTGCACCTACATAAAATCATTCCACCCTAACAGTGGCAAACAAAGCAACGGTCAGTATTAGCTAACCAAATTATAACGACCTCGCCCCTCTCGAGGGGCGGCGATGCTCCTTCCCTGTAGTAATTAGCATGATCACAATATACACGGAAGTGCAACTTAAGCAACAAACAACACAAACGATGGCATGGCCAACCAATCGTTTAGTGCACTTAGGTCACATTATCGGTATAACGGACCACCCAGGGTCCACCTTTGCCATCAAGACAATCACTGGTGTATCCTATTGACTCTTGTGCCTATGACATGAATGCATGTATTCTTTATTCTCTTTCTGATTTAAAAACATGTGTGTTCAATGATTTGGAAGAATAAGCGCAAAAAATTCAAATAACATGAAAGTATAGTCATTACCATCAGATCGGACAAAGAGAAATGAGGGGAAACCACCACTTGCCTTGGTTTTACTAGAAAAGTCCTCTGAATCGCTCCACGTCGTAGATCGGGGCAAAAGGCTGCGGGAGGAGTTGAAATCTAGATAAAAATGGTCGAAAAGGGGGTTAGGGCCGAAAAAACCTAACGAGAAATCTCAAGAAACGGGGAAGAAATTACCACGATGGCGTGGCTCTCGGCGAGGTCTTACTGGATCTACAATCGGTTTGCAAATTCGAGCACCGGAGCACCGTCAATGGCCACCAGAAGAAATAAGAACGGATAACCTATTTTTCGCTCATGCCGCTCTGGTTCGAGAGGAAAAAAAGAATCGGAGAATATGAAGAAGGTATTTATACTAAAGGTGATAACAGGAAGAACAAACAAATAAATCGGGTTCAGCTGAACCAGTTTTCCCGAGATAGAAGCAAAGCATGACTCGAGTACTAAGTAAATTACACGAGTACTGCACGAGGATTACTCGAGCACTAAGGCACATACTCGAGTACTGCACAGGGATAACTCGAGTACAAGGGCACTTACTCGAGTACAGCAAGGGGGAACTACTCGAGTACAAGGGCACTTACTCGAGCACAGCAAGGGGGAACTACTCGAGTACAGTCTCCACTATTAATCGAACCAGGAAGGTATTAAAGAAATTAATGGATCTCGACAAAGATGAGATTTCCCTTATCTCTCTGGACAAGAAAGATAAAAATATCATCGTAAGTGCAGTCAATGACTCCATATTGTAGAACATTATTCACTGCCAATCTACTAAGGAAATGTGGCAGTCTTTGATCGTTCTGATGGAAGGTACCGAAGAAGTAAGGGATGACAGAAGATCCCTTCTAAACTAGAAGTATGATGCTTTCAAGAAAGGCCCCAAGGACTCAATTGTTGACAGTTATGATAATTTCTTCAAAATCATCAATGGCCTGACGAACTACGGCCGGGTGTTCACAAATTGAGAACAAAATGACAAGTTCCTAAGATCCTTAACCAAGGAATGGGACAATAAAATTTATATCATCATGGAGTTCGGGAGACTCGCTGAAACTGACCCTTAGAACCTCTTTGGAAAGCTTATGTCTTATGAGCTTCAAATCAACACAAGAAAAGCTGAAGAAGAGAGCAGCAGGTCGTCATCAAAAGAGAAGTTTGTTGCACTGAAGGCAGACAACTCAAGAATTGCTAAAGCGGCATCTCCTGCTCCCACTCTAAATGAAAGTGAAGAAGAAGACTCAGAGCTAATCGCCTCGGGCTCAGAACTATCTAATGGAGAGTTCTCTCTTCTCTCCAAACAGTTCAAGAAGTTTCTCAATAAGAAGAAACAGATGAGAGGCAATGACTCCACTTATAGAAGATCACGTCACGCTGATGGTCATTAGAAGAAAAGTCACACAAATGACAGGTATAAATCCAAACATAACAAACATTATTCTACTGACATTGTGTGATACTGTTGCAATAAGCCATGTCACGTGATTGCTGACTGCCCTTACAAGGAAAATGGTGGAAGAAAAGAAGAACATAAATCCTCCACAACAAAAAGAAGGAGAAGAGCTTCATAGTAAAGAAGCATAAGACCTTCAGTGACACCGACTCATCTGAGTAAAGTGAGGATGAAGAATCCTACGTCGGGCTCATGGCTCACTCCGATGAAGAAGAAGTTGCCCCCAATTTCATGGGGAGGTAAATTCTCATAATATTCTTTCAGAGACTGATGCTCCTGACGATGATCATGAGGTGTGTTCCTCTAATGATGAATAAGAACTCATGGGTCAGTAGAAAGAGCTGATCAAGCTCTATGACCGATGTAGAAAAGTTGTTAGAACTCAGGCCAAGGAAATAAATCCCTTAAGGCTGAGGAGATCACTCTGAGTGAGGAAGTCGTAAGAATGGACTCACTCAGAAAGGAATTTGAAGTCGCGGTCGAAGAATACAACAAAGCTCTCGAGCACCTCAACCTGAAAGAGAAAATCATCAAGAAGTTGGAAGAACAACTTGCCACTGAAAAGAAACTTGTTGAAAGTTTCTCCAATCCTAAGACAATCCTTCCATTTGTTGTTGAATTCTCTGCTCAGGCAAAAGGTGTTGGCTTAGGCCATGAGGCTGCTCGTAGTAAATCATCTAGGAGGAACAAGGCTCAAAGGAAAAATAAGGTTGCCAAGAAAGCCTTAGTCAAAGAGAAGGGGAAGGCCCCTCTAGATCAAACTTCGTTTAAGAAGGTAATCTTCCAAGGAACGAGTTTGATTTTGATTCATCCTACGGTCATTTTACCAGGCCTACTTATGTAGAGCCTAAGTCGCAATACCAATGATGGACCCATCCCCAGAACTATGGTGAAAGTGTGTTTGAGGTACCTTACGAAGAAATCCAAATGAGGAGTTATGGTCCATATGTTCATGGCCATAACAACAAGAGGGCACCTAAAGTTAATCTCGTTATACATAAGGAAAAGGAAGTGCACAAGCCTTGTGAGCCCCCTCGTCATATGGCTTCTACATCTAATTTAGCCGCTCCTGTTAGATCATATATTCAAAAGATCAAGCAGGAGACCTGAAAAAGATACATTAGGTTTGACAGCTGGTGCGGCGGAAAAGTCTGTCACTTTGTTGTGGATCGCTGGTTTATTCCCAAAAATTTCGAAACTCCTCAAGTTAACCATATGAGGCAGACCACTCGCAAGGCTATTATTCCTAGGGGGAGTATTCTAACCAGGAACCAAGGACCCAAAAGCATTTGGTTTCCTAAGATCAACTGATTTATTTTTTTAGTTATGTCCAAAGGCCAACAAAATGTCTATCTGGTATTTGGACAGTGGATGCTCTCGGTATATGACCGGGATAAGAAGCCTACTTCAGAATTATACTCTAGTCAAAGATGGTGCAAAGGTTATCTTTGGTGTCTCTGACTGGGGAATCAAAAAAGGCTACGGTACAATTTCTAACGGTATAGTTTCATTCACTGATGTGGCTTATGTGAAAGGATTAGAACATAATCTGATCAACATAAGTCAATTATATGATAAAGGCTTTATTGTTACATTTTCTAAGGATCAGTGCTTGATAAAGTCGGCCTCTACTATGGAGATGATATTAACAGGCACAAGGAGTAGAAATATATTGTCTTAATTTTCTATGCTTAGACACTTCTACCCCTGTATGTATTGTTACAAAAGATAGTGCATCTCTTTGTGATCAATGACACAAGAGACTTGCATATATAAATTTCAAAACCATTAATATGCTATTTTCTCAAGAATTAGTACGTGACACACCTACTATTAAGTGCACTTAAGAGAGTCCATGTCATGTATGCCAGATTGGCAAGCAAACAAGGGCTACCTTTAAGGGCATTACTGATAAGGATTCCTCAAGGTGTTTGTATTTACTACACATGGACTGATTCTGTGCAATGCAACTTTCTTGGCTTAGGTGGTTAGTCATATATGCTGGAAATTATTGATGATCACTCTCGTTTTACTTGAATGTTCTTTCTGAAACAAAAGTCAGATACTTTTGATGTGTTCACAAACTTTGTCAAGCAAATCCAGAACGAATTAAACTGCTCAGTGGTCAGAATCAAAAGTGACCACCGAACAGAATTTGAATCTGATGGCATGACAGAATTCTATGGAAGTCTAGTAATCTTTCATGAGTTTTCCTCCCCGCATTCTCCACAACAAAATGGAGTTGCTGAGAGAAGGAGCAGAATACTCATTGAAGCATGTACTACAATGCTGACTGACTCCTCTCTACCAGAGTACTTCTGGGCTGAGGCCGTCAATACAGATTGTCAAGAGCAAAACAGAATGTTGATCAATAAGAATCATCGTAAGCCTCCCTATGAGCACCTAAAAGACAGGAGTTCGATTGTGTCCTACTTCAGGATCTTCAGCTGCAAATGCTACGTACTTAAAAATGGGAAATATCATCGCACCAAGTTTGGAGAAAAATGTTTTGAAGGTAATTTCTTTGGTTATAGTAGCCATAATAAGGCTTACAGAATCTTTAATAAGAAAGCTTTGATGGTAGAAAAGTCGATTAATATTGTATTTGATGAGATGAGCTTGGTACATAACAACTCTTCCAGTGTTTTTGTTGAAGATGCATGTTCAAAGCTGAAATAATTAAGCTTGGATAAGATAGTTAAAGAAAATGCTACAAAGTTAATACGATCACTCCTCTAGTCTCAATTGGAGAAGACGATCACCAAGATAAAGAAGTTATCCAAGTGGAAGAAGTAACTCCAAAAACAGTAGAAGCTCCCGATGCAAGAACTCTAGATCTCATACAGTTGAGGGATCACCCGGTTGATCAAATCATAGGAGATCCCCATGCTGGTGTAAGAACTCAAAGAGGTACTACTAATGAAAATTTGCATTTTAGTTTCCTCTCGTAGGATGAACCAAAGAAATTCGAAAGAGCAAACCAAGATGCACCGTGGATTGTTGCAATGGAAAAAGAACTAAATCAGTTCAAATGATGTCAAGTCTAGAAGCTTGTACCAAGACCCAAATGCAAGAATGTAATTGGAACAAAATGGGTCTAAATGAACAAGATGGTTGAAGATGGAACCATCATCAAAAACAAAGCCAGACTCATATCTAAAGGATACATACAGGAAGAAGTGATCGACTTTGATCAGACCTACGATGTAGTGGCAAGACTCGAAGCCATCAGGTTGTTCCTCGCATACGCTGCAGTTATGGTCTTCGTTGTCTATAAAATGGACCTAAAGTCTGCTTTCCTCAACGGTAATATAAAGGAAGAAGTATATGTGGAAATACCCCCAGGTTTTGTTGATCCTAGCCATCCCTACTATGTTTACTTATTATTTAAAGCTCTATACGGTTTAGAACTAGATCCACGAGCTTGGTATGAAATGCTATCTAACTTTCTTCTTGAGAACAAGTTCAGAAGGGGAAAGATAGATATGACATTATTTCTTAGGGAAGTAAAAGACAAGATTTTGCTAGTGTAAATATATGTCGATGACATTATTTTCGGCTCTACAGACGACAACCTCTGCAATAAGTTTTCCAAACTTATGCAAGGGAAGTTTGAAATGAGCAGTATGGGTGAGCTTAAGTATTTCATAGGAGTTCAGGTGAAACATACTGAAGATGGAATTTTCATTTCCCAGACGAAGCTCATCAAGGAGTTGATTAAGAAATTTGGAATGGAGAATGCAACCTATATGAGGACTTTAATGGGTTCAGCTATGTCTCTGAACAAGCACGAGAAAGGGAAATCTTTAGATGAAACCAAGTGCAGAAACATAATTGGATCCTTGCTCTATCTACTGCTAGCAGGCCTGACATAATGTTTTCAACAAGTGTGTGTGCTAGATATCAGGTGAACACTAAAGAATCTAACTACTCAGCTGCTAAGCAGATTTTGAGATATCTTAAAGGAACACCCAATCTTGGCTTATGGTACCCAAGAAATAATGATAGAGAACTAATTATATTTTCAGATACAAACTTTGCAGGTAGCAAAGACGACAGAAAGAGCACTTCCGGGACTTGCCAATTCCTTGGAAGAAGGTCCATTTCTCAGAGTAGCAAGAAATAGAATTGTGTCGCAATGTCTACAACCGAGTCAGAATATATTTCTACAGGCAGTTGTTGTGCACAACTTCTCTGGATAAAGAATCAGTTTGAAGACTACAACTTGAAGTTCAGGGACATCCCTATATTTTGTGACTCTTTCAGCGAAATAGCAATCACCAACAATCCAATTTCTCACAGTCGGACGAAGCATATCGAACTGTGATATCATTTCATTCGAGAGCATGTGGAGAATGGGGACATCAACCTCGAGTATGTTCCCAAAAATAAACAAGTTGCAGATATTTTCATGAAGCTGCTAGACGAGAGCAAGTTCTTACTTTTCAAGACAAAACTTGGTATGCTCAACATGGAGACCTGAAAAGTTCACAGTTCAAGTCAAGAATGGATTCAGCATCAGCCCCTCAGAAAATGTCAAGGAAAAATCTTACTCAGCAAACTTTCGAAAAACTCAAGAACATAATTTTAAAACATGTGAGGAAGTTGGACATTCAAAGAAGATGCCATAGAAACCCTTACTATAGAAGTCGGAAAGGGGGAGGACAAAGTAGAAGAAGCTCTTGACAATAAAATTCTTGAGATGAAAAACCAGTGGGATGCATAATTGAAATAGATAAGTACAGATGTACAAAATAGATTCATTGTATAAAGTTTTATACTTATGACACTGCTATATGGATGTACAATCAGATCTTCCCAGACATTCAAGTCAATCCAAATGAAGCTCCACCTCCTCAACTTGATCCAACTATCACCAATCCTACAATCTCTCCAAGACCAGAATTTTATGAAGTTCCTCCTGAGGACTACACCAATATATGGACTTCTGATCTATAAGAGCATTCTCAAGAGTTTCCTCCTCAAGTGCAAAAACCAAAAAGAAGGAAGTATGGTGAGGGTGCCTCTGCCAGCCGATCCATTCCAAGTTATGATGCAAAGAAAAGAAAGGCACAAGAATTTGTCGAGGTGTGGAGCTCAACCTCCAAGTCACTTATTCTAGAGACTCTAAAGATTGTTGTAGATTTTAATGAAGATATAAATGATCATTACAGTTCCCAAGAATGGGAGTTGTATGAGAAATCTTTGACCAAGAGGAGAATCTATGATAGATAATATGGGAGAAAGAATCACAAAGCTCCTCCTAAACCTGCTAAGTACTACCCCAAGCCACACAACTATCAAAAGTGACAACAAGAGGAGAAAGAAAGGCAGCACCAACAATAATTCACATGATTAGAGTTTACCATAGTACAGAATTTTGTGAATCTGGACACTTCTATGGACATACTCATAATATATATATATAATTTTGAATTTTAATGTTATATTATTTCTCATTTATCACTGAAATTACTATTGTGTTTATTAGCAGATTCTTTTAATTATTTTGAAATAATTCACCTTAGTGTAGGGGTTCTGACTTCTACAAATAGGGAGAGATTGTTGGGTATTGTATCCACAATAACCTATATTTGTGTGAAGTCACCCTTGAACTAAGATGAATTATGTATTTGATGCCTTTTTCTAATTGAATGCTTGTAGGTCTTTATTGCTAAGTGTAGACCAATGTCAGTTTAAAATGAGTCACTTAACGCAGGACCATGCAATGTAATCCCTCATTGTGTGATACATGGTGTTAACTCATGTGTAACCACTCTATTGGGATGCACTTCATTTTCAAGTACTAAAGCATGGAATAAATGAAGTGTTGCTGGTGCTAGAACAAAGAAGAAAATATTGCTAAGTCCATTCCTCGAAAAGAAAGATAGTTTTCAAAAGGTCCGGCTAAATTTTTCGAGAAAGAAGAAATGTTCTAGGAAAACATAAAGGCTTTTTGAGAAAAGTCTCTAAAAATTTCTAAGTTCTCTTTTTCGAGAAATGCCTTGTTGATTTCGCGAAAAAGACAAGTTCATTTTTCAAAAATAAGTATTGTTTTCGAAAATTTCAGATTCATTCTTCGAAAAAGAATGTTGTTTTTGAAAAGTCAAATTTCATTTTTTGAAAAACTAGTTCCTCAGTTTAGAGAATTCTGCGTGATGCATTTTTCGAAAAGGATAAGCCATTCTCGATAAAAATAAATTCTTTTCGAAAAATCATGATGTCTTTCGAAGAATGCAGTTGCATAAAATTCAGATTTCCAATTCGTCAAACAGAACTTCATTCAATTTGTCGAATAGGATTTCAATTCATTTTAACAGGATTTCAATTCGTCGAACTGAACTTTATTCAATTCGTCGAACAAGATTTCAATTCGTCGAGCAAGATTTCAATTCGCCGAACAAGATTTCAATTCGTCTAATGATGTTTTATTCATTCCCTATTCGTCGAGCAGGATTTCAAATGTTAATCCATGTTTAAAATGTTTGAATAAATTCCTTAAAAGATTTCAGAACGTTAGTATAATTCCTATATAAAGTCTTTTTAAATGGATTCGCTAACCCTAACTAACAGAGATAGAAAATCAGAAATCAGAATCGCTGCAAGTTCTAAATTAGGAAGAGCCGCATGCCTCCATCTCCATTCTTATTTGTTGCTTCTTCCTTGATCCAGTGATTCAATGGAAGAAAATATTCAACTGATTAAGATTCAAGTTCCTTCAATCATCCTTTTGATTTTGTCGGATCCTAGTGTTTCAGATGGTGTTTTCTCAAGATTTCTTCCTCAACATCTTAAAGAATTTCAAGTTTCAAGAGGGAAGAAGTTTGAAGATTTCAGTTCGGAATTGAATTTTCATTTTAGTTGTAAAATATTTCAACACTTGTAGGAGCCTTATCTCCGAGTTTGTAGGAAGATTTTTCTTTCGATTGTAGATCCCGTTTTGGGGATCGAGTTTGTAGGAGTGTGTTAACATCGAGTTGTAGGAGCGTTGCTCCGAGGTATAGATTTTTTTAATCGACATATAGTGAAGTAGCCAAGGCTAGCCGTATTACTAGATTGGTGAGGAGGAGAGTGGACGATACAAGATTAGGGAACCACTATAATTCCTTGTATGTCTGCTTTGTGGTTGAGTACTTTCTATATTAAACTCTCACAAATTTTATTCAGTAAAAGACGCAGATCTCACCTATTCACCCACCTCTAGGTGATTTAGGTTGACAACTAGACACTTTCAATTATTACATTGCATAAGATCCTCATCAAATAAATTTGTATGGGCACTTTTATATGATGTGTTACTTTTTGTTAAGCTGATCCTTAATTTATATATCTATATGAGCAATTTTATAAGTTAAGTTCTATTTCTATTGTTAAATTACATTGTTGTAGATGATTACTGTACCTTTATAGAATTGCTAGTATAAATGATGCTATCACTTATTATACATCGTTTCCTTTACTCTTATGATATGTAGAGATATACCACCGACTTTACTTATTGTTATATATTATATATTGTACCTCCTTTTGTTCTCCCGCCCGGTGCCTTAGAGCCGCTGTGGTGAGAGGATGAGATAGTCACTTAGTCTTTATGACTAACGGTTGCTATGATGACCTATTTAGGAGGACACCCCAGATGGGCAACAGTAGTACCAGGTCATGCTGGAGGACACCAGGCAAGGAACAGGGCCAGATATGATGATACCATCGCTGCCATCGGTTACTGAGGTGTGAGATTTTTTGAGAGACTTTTAATGTAGCCTACAGGCAATTTTATTGTACTCTGATATTAAAGGAACTGATGTAGTTCCTTATTATCATGCACTACGCTATGGACATTTACTTATTGTGCTGTTTTGACTTCTGATTATTGTCTTTATGATGGGTTGGTATGAATGATATTGTCAGAGCCAGCAGAGTAGGCATCCTGTATTATCGGTCATCCCGTATGTTGACACTACTGCAAGGCGGCTGTTTTGGGAATAAGACCTCCTTTGGCCTTTTGTTGTGTTCCGGTAGGGGGGGTCTTATAGAAGGGGGTGAATAGGTTTCTTAGTCTTTAAGACTATATTTTTGTTTGGTGTGTTTGTATTTAGTTATTTTATTTAGCTTTCAATAAAGAGACAACCACACAAGTATCCTCCCACCTTTCTAATAGTGTATTAGACACGGTATCTTCTCTAATCTCAGCTAAAAGAGCTTATAACACATATCCCTCAGGATCTTTCCAGACTTCATCCAAGTACTACCCTCAGGCCAACGAACCTACAACTCAAAGTAAATATTAACTCAACGTCAGTGGTCCACATATCACCAACATCAGACTTAAATAAATGTCCTACACCTC